>OU342743.1:293658670-294026123 GCA_910589775.1 Avena eriantha | reverse complement strand
TTTCACAAACCACATACGGATCCAGCAATGCCATTGCATGTGTGTTCTTTCCCACAAACCACATATGTACCCACCAGAGTCATTGCATGTGTGTTCTTTTCCACAAACCACATATGGATCCACTAGAGTTATTGCATGTGTGTTCTTATACTAAAACTAGCACTAGAGTCATTGCATGTGTGTTCTTTTCACAACCCACATATGGATTAACTAATGTCATTGCATGTGCGTTCTTTCCACAAACCACATATGGATCCACCAATGTTATTGCATGTGTGTTCTTTTTCCAGAAACCGCATGGATAAACCAATGGCATTGTATGTGTGTTATTGTCACAAACCACATATGGATCAACCAATATCATTGCATGTGTGTTCCTATCATGAACCACACATGGATCCACCAATGCCATTGCATGTGTGTTCTTTCCACAAACCACATATGTATCAGCTAGAGTAATTGCATGTGTGTTCTTTTCGCAAACCACATATGTATCAGTGATGACCCACAAGTATAGGGGGTGTATCACAGTATTTTCGATAAGTAAGAGTGTCGAACCCAATGAGGAGCGGAAGGTGCTGGCTAGTGGTATGGATCAGGAATTCTCTGCAAATACTTAGCAAACCGATTTTTAGGGGTTTTCGACAAAGCAAGTAAACAAAGTACGTGTAAATAAAATACAGTAGGAATAAATGCAACAAGTGGCCCAATCCTTTATGCAGCAAAGGACAAGCCGGTTGTATTACTTAACATGACCAAACATTCTCGAGGACACATGGGAAGACTGTCAAGTGCTTTCGCTTCATATAGTTGATTAATCTTCTTTAGCTTGCTAAGTGTTGTGTGGGTGAACCTGTGCTAATGTACCGCCCCATCCAAGACTAATACATACTTGTGATTATACCCCTTGAAAACATCCGTAAGTACAAGAAAGTAATTAAGGTAGAAACCTAACCACAGCTTTAAACTCTAAGACCCTTACGTCCCTTGTGCAATGGTTTCCTAATGGGGGTTCAGGTTTCTGTCACTCCGGCAACCCCTAAAATTAGTAGCCAAATACACAATGCATTCCCCTAGGCCCATATAGGTGAAGTGTCATGTAATCGACGTTCACATGACACCACTAGAAGAAGTACACCACAACTTAAATAACAATCTGTTGAATCTTTCTCAACACAACTCCACTACTAACAACAAGACTTCTCCCATGTCCTCAAGAACAAAATGAACTACTCACAAGACATCATATGGATCATGATTAGAGATGGAATAATGATGTATAACAATCTGAACATAAACAATGATTCAATGGTTCACTCAATAGCATCAACTACAAAGAGTAATCAACACAGGGAAGGTTTCCCCTATGAACTATGCAAGATTCAACGCAATTGTTACAGCAATATGGAGATGGTGATGAGGGTGCTGATGGTGATGATGGTGGTGATGATGATGATGATGATCCCGATGAAGTCCAGCTTGATGGTGGTGTTGATGGCGACGATCTCCCCTCTCTGGGAAGGAATTCCCCTGGCAGAAATCTATCTACCAAAGAGATCTTTCTCTCTCGGTGTTTTCCGCCCCGCAGAGGCGGCGGAATCTTTCCGTGGTCACTCTCCGAGTCTTAGGGTTTCGGGAGGATGATATACGCCAGAGGGGAGAGGCTGGAGTGGGCCAGGGTGTCCACACCACCTCTTGGCGCGGCCTATGGCTTCCCGCGCCATGGGGTGGTGTGGGCCCCCTGTGGCCCATCTCCACTCCGTCTTCTAGCATCCTTAGTCTTCTGGAAAAATAGCATTTTCAGTATATTTTCCCGGATTTTCTGATCTTCACAAATTTTGCCTCCAAAAAGCACATTTTCCATCAGAATCCTGACTACAGCGGTCCATGCTCCAAAAGTCATCAACCATGCAAAAATAGATGAAATAACATAAGTATCACCTCTCAATATGAAATATATCAATGAATAATAGTGAATTAAGACATAGAATAGTGATGCAAAATGGACGTATCAACTCCCCCCAAGCTTAGACTTCGCTTGTCCCCAAGCGAAACTGAGCTCAATAAACATGGCCTCAGGTTTATGGAGTGAAGAGTCGATAAAAGAATACGGACAAGAAGCATCACATTCATCAAATACATAGATCATAATAGAAGACAACTCACTATAATATAACTCAACTTGTAATAAGTAAAGTAAATACAATAAAGATACATAAAGTGAATCATAATTGGTAATGGCAAACTTAGCTGGTTTTCAATGAAAGCTTTCAAAGTAGTAAACATCAAGATAAGAGCAATGTGCAAAACAAGGATCATAAGAAACATGATTGAATAAATCATCATATCAATGAATGAAACACAACAACTCAAAATACTTGCTGAGATAGAAGGGAGTAGGTTTACTGACTCAACTACAAAGTAAAAGAAAGGGCCCTTCAAAGAGGGAAGCATGGATTGCAAGTCTCATAAAGAGCTCCCAAAAATTATGATACTTACTAGCTTTCAGCTCTCATTTCCCCTATCATAGGCATCTTTAGGTGATTAAGGTTAAAGTGACACAACTAAGAGGATATGCTTGACAAGTTATAAGTTGAAATCTCATGCCCCTTACTTATGAGTACCGATCTTCATGCTACTCAACTTCAGTCAAGAGCAAGCTCTTGTCATTGTAAATACATGCGTATCATTGAGAACCACCATGGGGTACCCCTTGCACATGACACAAGAGCTATCCCATAATTAAAATGACAAGGCAAGCGGACAGTGAGCATCTCAGCGATCTTTTTATTTGCTATTTTCATAGGTTTTTATTGAGGATGCTTCATAGAATGCTCACTATAGTTCTGCTGCAAGTTTCCACCATGATTAGGCATGGCTTAGGCTAGCGGCCCAGGCGTTTCTCTAACACACATTTAAACTCCATGATCTTACAAGTTCCACTTTTATTTCACACCGTCGGGATCCATAAGCAAAAGAACATGATATCAACTAGGTACAAAGTACCAAATGAAGTGTTGAAAGCGGTCCCCATAATACATGGTTCGGCTAACTTCAACTCATAAAGCGCAAGCATATACGCAACAAAGAAGGACCCAATGGTTCAAGTTTATTAAATGCAAGAAATTAAAGTGTGCCATCAAGTTCCTGAGAGCTTTAATCACTAATTTTCATATAACAGGTTTAATTTGGGAGGTAGATAAAACAAGAATTTACTTGGAATAGAAATAATGCTAATAGGTAGGTATGGTGGACACAAATGGCAAAGGTTTTGGTTTAAAGGAGGTGGATGCATGAGAAGAATACCCTCTCAGTACAAGTTTTTGGCTAGCAAGGCTGGGTAGCAAGTATAAGAGCTGAAGAAAACAAACAAGCATACAAACGATAAAGACAAACATGCAATCTTCCTTGGAAGCACAAAAGATCTTAACTAGAGAATCCTAGACTTATGAGCAAATCAAGAAAGAAAGATGATGATTTTTTTTCTCTAGAGTACTTCTATCTTTTTCATTCAACTCTCAAAAATAGTGTTGCTACTGACTGAGCCAGGTTTGCCAAAACCAACTAAATTAACTCAATGATCCCAAAGTGATACCAATACTAACAACAAGATCAATCATATAACCACGAATTGAAAACTAATATAAGCTATGCAAAAGAGTAAATGATAGAACTTCTCATTAATATTCCATAACGGAAACTCACACCAAGGGATACATATCTAACGAGAGAGGGGACACTTCCATAATGCAAACCATACTACATAATAACTCCTCTATTCATGATATGACTCTACTAAAAAGGTAAAAAGATAGAAGATAGTGATGTGATACCGCGGCACTCCCCCAAGCTTGGAACAAACCAAGGGGATGCCAAACCTGATGACGAGTTACTCCTTCGATGGTGGTGGTAATATTTTCTTAGTTGACGTGAGGAAATCTTCCAGCATCTTGCGAAGCCAATTATTCTCCCATTGAAGCATGTCCACCTTCCTCCTCAAGTCTCGGTACTTATCGCAGAACTCCTTAGTGACTCGTAGGGCTTCCGTTGATGCAGGGCAAGAGACTAAAGGTACCAGCCCCTTCTTGGGGTCTTGGAGATCTTCCTCCATAGGCTCCTTCCCTTTATCTTTGGCAGACGCCATTATTCTTCTAAACGTTCAAAGAGTATGTCCTGGCAAAAACAGATCGAAACAAAAACATGACGAAAACACGATATACGAACCTCGGGGGATCCGGGGGGTTATATATTACGAAGTTTCATGTCAAAAGGAAGGTATTGGGAGAAAACGAGTCGGAGGTGGAGTCCATGGTGGACTCACCACCTGGTGGCGCGGCCAGGGGTGGTCCCGCGCCACAGGGTGGTGTGAGCCACCCTGGCTCCGTTTCCGTCCCTTTTTCGCATCGTAGCTTTCCTTATTGACTGAAAACTGCAAAAATATAGTTGGATAGTATTTTCGTGGAACTTTTCTTACCAGAACTGTTACCTATTTGAAAACACACTCTGCAGGTCTCTGAATTTGGTATCTACTAGATTCTTTCGGAGTCATCACTTGAATAACATCAATATCTTCATCTTCATACTCTTATTATTGGAGTCATAAACCTTTCTCTTCCTTATTACACCATTATCTCCACTTCCTGGAAATTTCTTTCACACAAAACTTTACACAGTTCTCATTAGCAACATTAGTATAAGTGAAGTGATAAAACCTTTTGAGTCCAACTTCAACTGAAAACCATCAAAACATAAGCTACTGTAGCAACTCCTTCCGAAAACCCAAAAATAATTCAAAACGGAAATCGAATAAAGAAACAAATGCAAGAGTGGCAAAATCTGTCAAAACAGACCAGCAGGTAAAGGTCAATTTTTTCGAAAATCTTATGTTGCTCAAATCAAAAAGTGCAAAACTAACGAAAGTTA
Organism: Avena eriantha; assembly: GCA_910589775.1. Taxonomy (NCBI): domain Eukaryota; kingdom Viridiplantae; phylum Streptophyta; class Magnoliopsida; order Poales; family Poaceae; genus Avena; species Avena eriantha. The sequence goes on along the minus strand of OU342743.1, from coordinate 294,021,200 downwards.
AATAATAACCTGAGGCAGAAGCACAAAAAATTACAGCTCAATTCGACATACAGAGATCTCTCACGAATTTTTATGGTGAAGCACAAAAATCTGTTTCGGGACAACAACTTCCCCAAATATTACTTCTCTCTCATTAGAGGTTGATCTTGACACAAAAAACAAACAAAACGGATAAGGAGCGGTTATTACCGAAGTAATAACTTCCAAGACTCAAAGAAACAAAACAAACTGAAAGCAAAAACAAATTGGGTTGTCTCCCATAAAGCTCTTTCTTTATACTCCCTCCGTTTCAAAATATAAGACGACACTAAAAGTGGTCTAGATACACTTCATTCACAAAGCTAAAACGTCTTATATTTTGAAACGGAGGGAGTAGCCATTCAGATGGGCATGATAATTTTGAAGAAGCTCTCATAGGGATATGAATTGAAGTGAAAGAGAGCATTAAGAAGCAAAAACACACACACACATTTAAATCTAACCCACTTCCTATACAAGGGAATTTTGTAAACAAACAAGTTATTGAAACTAGAGGCAACTTGGATAAGAAGGCAAAATAAGTGCAACATAAAAACTTTCAGCATAAAACGAGGAAACTTGATATTATTAAGATGCATAAGAACACTTTTGCCTCTCTCATAGTAACTTTCAGTATCATGCATAAACTTAACAATATAGCTATCACAAGAACCATCATAGCAATGATCACTTGTTCTAACAGAAAACACGGGAATACTAGCTCTCATAACACTACTTTGTGAAACAATATTAGAGGTATCCTTACAAAGGATAGGGTGTCCCTCTTTTTCATATTTAGCAACAAAGTCTTTCACATTTGCTATTATAGGTTCATCAACCATTTGTTTATCAGGTTCAACAGCTTTATTCATACTTTCATTAACCATAATAGCTATCATAGAATGTTCCTTCATCTTAACTGGGAAAGGAATTTTCTCAATATAAGGTTTAGGTAAAACATGATTAGTAGTATAAACTTCAGTATTTCTTGCAGGAACACTCTTAGCAACATCTTTATAAGGTTCATGACACTTATTCCACTTCTTTTTAGGCACTTCAATGTAGGAAGAAAAAGCCTTAAAATAAGAAGCAATAGCTTGAGAGTCTAGACCATAAGCATTTCTAATATTTTGAAAGTCATCAGTTCCCATAAAAGATTCAATGCATTCATAATCATAATTTATACCTGACTTTCTACCTTTGTCATTCTCCCAAGCTTCAACATTGTCTTGAATACGGTCCAGAATATCCCATTTAGCTTCTTCTTCCATGCGAGTGAATGATCCAGCACAAGAAGCATCCTAAATCTTTATCATGTAGAGGGAGCCTTGCATAAAAGTTATTGATAATAATATTGTTGGGGAGCTCATGAATGGGACATTTGAGCATTAGTAACTTCAATCTCCCCCAAGCTTGAGCTGTACTCTCTCCATCAAGAGGCCAAAAGTTGTATATTTGATTCCGATCTTTATGAATCTCACTAGGAGGATAAAACTTTGAATAAAAGAGAGGCACTATTTCCTCCCATTCCAGAGCTTGACCATTCTTCAACATCTTATACCATTCCTCAGCTCTTCCTTTTAGTGATAATGAGAATAATTTCTTCTTAACTTGATCTGTAGTAATACATGCACACTTGAACAACCCGCACAATTCGTGTATAAAGAGTAAATGATTACCGGGATGGACAGTTCCATCCCCAACATAGTAGTTATCCATAACACGATCAATAATTCTTGTAGGTATTTTGAAAACATCATTCTCAGCAGGTGGTGGCTTATCTACTACCTTAGAAGTGGTAGTAGCATTACCAAATAAGAAACTCAGTGAATTATCCATGACGAAAATAAAGCAACTAACAGAAGTAAACAATACTCACAGTAGAAGTTTCCTTTACCAGTTCCACTCTCCAATAGCGCTTCACTCCCCGGCAACAGCGCCAGAAAATAGTCTTGATGACCCACAAGTATAGGGGGTGTATCACAGTATTTTCGATAAGTAAGAGTGTCGAACCCAACGAGGAGCAGAAGGTGTTGGCTGTAACACCCTCGAATCGGCCCTATGCAAGTTTTAGCCCTTTCCGCCAAACCCGCATAGAAACAATTCAAGGACGCCCACCAGGCACTTTCGTGCGGGTGGAAAACGAAGTAATACCATTACACAACAGTCCTCGATGGGACCCACAGAACAGATATATATACAACACGACTCCAAGAGTCAAGAATACAGATATACACTACAAAGATCCAAATCACCTTGAAAACGATACAGCGTCCGAGTACGGACAAGATGCAAATGGGGCTAAGAGCCCTGAAGAATAACCAATGGCGTCCATAACCCTGCCCAGGCCAAGCCGGAAGGGTAACCCTGCTAACAACGTCGATCTCAAACCTGCTAAAACAGAAGGAGTGCCGACAAAGGGCAAAGGAAAAAGAGGAGCGTCAGTACTGAGGCCAGTACACGGCGAGGCTAGAATTCGGCGGCTCTCGCCTACATAGGTATGGTGGACTGAAGCGGCAGCGCAACGACACTAAATAACCTATAGAGACTCGGTACTATCAGAGGGAGATAAGAGAGACCTATTCGGATCCAACCTGATACTAACACCAAACCTACCCATCCTGGTATTTCCCCCTCGAGACCAAACGAGGAAGTCGGACCAAGGAACTCACACAGTTGGCAATTACTCATTCTGTTATAGTTGCAGCACTTACTAATCAGATATAGATAGAATGAGTCATCCTGATAGCATAAGTAGTGGGCATTTTTAGTTAACATTCCGTTGTAGTTGGAACATTTACTAGTCAGATATAATTGTCCTAAGGAATCCCAAAACCCAGCAGTTGTTGGCACTTTTATCACATTTCATTGGAGTTGCAATACTTACTAGACAGGTATAACATGACACGATACACACCAGTTCCACCAGTTGTTGGCACTTTTATTATCCATTCCATTGTAGTGAAGCTGATTACTAGTCACATATTAAGTCAAATTTATAGCACTACTTTAGTTATGCTTGTCTATGATCGAGATACTGTGCTCCAAGTCGTCCATAACCGCAGACACGGCTTTCAGAAAGATTTACCCTGCAGGGGTGCACAAATAGCAACACACACGATCAACCTCGGAAAAACCAAATCAAAACCCAACGAGGCTTTCACGACAAAGCAGTCACAGGATTCATAAAACATTTCAGGGGGCCACCCCACTAAGCTACCCGCAACGAAGTTGGCCGGCTCCAGAACGGACCCAGGGTTTGTGACGACGGCTGTAAACGACTAGGAACCCGAAAGTGTGACTGGGCTTGTCGATACCGCGAAAACGTGGCACGATCCAAAACAGTACAGGTGCTCCACGCACAATCTTAAATAAAGCAGTAAAACATGGCATAAGTACAAGATAGTAATAAAGCCCCAAACTAGTTTGTGGCCCCAAGAAATAAGAAATGAATCAAGCTCTGGCTAAGGGGGATTCATAGCCTCTCCCGTATGTGGATAGTGCGAATAGTCAAGGAACAGGTATCAAGTACTCGGGGCCTACGGGACACAAGTGGACATAAAAACCAAATAGCATATATTGCCCACCGGTGCCTCTTTCATTAGTTATCCCAGCAATTTAATAGTTGTATTTAAAGTCATGATCATCTCCACCATTAAGCATCTCCACCGTTTATCATGTGCCAACTTGCCGTCAACGGTGGAACGACAACGATGCGAAGCAACACAGAAGCAAGCAACTATGACTTGCAAGGCCGACTATCTATCAAACAACATGTAATAGGATGTGTCCATGGCAATATAGAGGCTGCAAGGAGTATAAATGGTACACGGAAACTAAAGCATCGCAATTCGGGTAGCAATAGATCAACAGGAGGAAATACTATAAATACAAAATAGGTAGAAAGGGGGAGAATGCTCGCCTGGGAAACACTGCCGAAGGTTCATATCTAGAGAACTTGTCGATACTCGCATCCACTCATCGGCCTAGTCCGCGAAGAAGCAAACACTAGAAGAAACACCGGATGCAATATTTAATGCTACGACAGAAGAATCGGCATGTTCATGGTATGATGCATGACATGGCAAAGATGCGATGCAATTAGGCAGTATTAAGCGGAACCGGGGTCCCGACATTTAATTAGACGGTTCAAGTTATTTAAAACCCCGCAATTTAAAGGTTGTCTTGACGAGGCAAAACATGGCATCGGTTCGCTACGCAAATTTAAATGGAGTCCGGAATAAGACAACAATATCCCGCATATTGACTCCATAATTAATTTAGGTGAATCCTCGAAATAGCCCCAAACACCCACAATATGCATGCAAGTATGAACAATTAGTATGCAACATTGGATAATGTCATATATTATAAAATATAAGGGTCTCGGATAGGGGTCATACATTGGGGGTTCGGAAGATCTTGGGTTCCGGGGGTGCGGGTCTGGGTCTCAGGGTTCGACGGGATCGGTCTTCGGATCGGGGCTTCGGGGTTTTTCAGCGTCTCCGGGTCCAAGAAGGAGATCTTAGGTTTCCGTGGAGAACTTGGTTCGTCATCGGTCTTCGGATCACGTGGGTTCTTGATGTGGTTCTTCAGGCTCCGGATCTTGTTTGCCTAGACGTTATGTTCTGAAGATCTTGTCGAGATTAGCTTCCATCTGTAACACTTCTCTATTTTGCACTTGAGCAACTCCAATACCGTGTCGCAACAACACTTCATGAAAACAACAGCTAGTGCAGAGGAACAGCAGCACGAGAAGGACACGACCTTGGTGTTCATGAAGAGCTCGGTGATGACGTGCGTGCACGGGAAAGGTCTCGGACGGAAGCTCCATGCGGCCCGATGTCTTGGAGGTCGCGCGTGGAAGCACACGAGGACGTCATCGCGTTGCTGGGGTGAGGCAGGGCTCGGTACAGCCCAACAGGGGTCGGAGCAGGCCCACTAGGTGGGGTCCGCGGTGGCGCCAGATTGCAGAGGGGGTGGAGCTCGCGGAAGGGGAGGCCAGCGTTGATTTGCGGCGAGGAGACGGGCGCCGGTAGGCGGTCGGGAGGCTGGGCGGAGATAGGGCGACGAGGGGCGGACCCAGCGGGGCAGAGGTGCTGGGGTGGCTAGAGGCGCACATGGCGCGCTAGCGGGGCGAGCTTGAGGTCGCTCGCGGGGCGGGCGGCGCATCGGCCGGAGGCAGAGGGGAGAGCCCGACACACGCGGGGAACAGTGAGCGGGAGAGGAGAGGGCACCGGAGACGAGGTCGGAGGAGGCCCATGCACAGCAAAGGGGCCGGTGAGGCGGAGCTCTGTGGCCTAGGGTGAGTGGAGAGGCGGCAAGGAAAAAGGGAGAGGCGGCCGCTCGCAGGGTGGTGTAGGCCGGCGAGGGAGAGCACGGGTGGCGGCGGTCAGCGAGGAAGGTCGCGGGTGAGGGCGCGCGGGGTCGGCGTGGCGACTGCCAGGCTCGAGGAAGGGCGCCGGGGAGGGATACAAGCGGCGGCTACGCCTGGGGTCGGGGGGAGGAGCATCGGGGGAAGATGACGGGCGAGAGGAATTGGGGGAGAGAGACGGAGGCACGGGGCGATGAGGGAGATGGGTTGGTGGCCGACGTGCCTGGGTGGGCCCAGGGGGACAGGCGGACAGGGCTCAGGAGGAGGTTGGGGAAAGTGCAGCTAGGGCTGGCGATGACATGGGGGGGGGGTGGCGCGTGTGCGCGTTGTGTGGCCAGAGGCTGGCAGGGTTGGTGCCGCGCGGGTGGGTGGCGGCGGCTGGGTGGAGTCTGGGTGGGTCGCTGCGTGTGGTTCTGGTGGTTGGCGGCGGGGTGTTGTGGCAGCAGGGATTAGCTAGGGTTAGGATTTAGCTTAGGTTTTTGGGGTAGTAAGCTGGCTGGTCGGGGCTTTGGGCCTGGCCGGCTGCCTCCCCTAAAGTATTTTTTATTTTTAGTTGTTTTATTTTTAAAGACTTTTATAAATAGTTTTAGACAAATAAAAGATTCGGATAAGACCGAGGTTTTGTTTTGAAATTAAAGACAGGGTATTTAGAAAACAAAGGTAGGTTTTTCGAAAATAATTTTTGACAAACATATGCATGATGATGTCATGATGATTGGAACATGCAAACAACATGCGATTTTCTAGTAGTGGTTTTAGCGGGATGCCACAATTCGACACCACTAACAATGTATCTTGTAGCATCCTATCTGTCTAACATCTGTAATGCTACATGGTCTAATAATAAAATGCTACTTCCTACATATAATTGTTGCATCATAAGTATATCATGCTCATGTCATCATGCCACCTTGCATTTGAGCATCATATAAAACCCTTTTCATTTGGTTCTTATCTCATAAGCAATATTAATTGTATTTGTCTCTTGATATATTGTATTTGGTTCTTGATAAATGTTTGATGCCCAAGTTGAGTTGGGGGCATATCCTTTATTCAACTCCACCACCTTTTCTTTGTCACCACCTTATAATTCCACCATCCCAAAATATTTGTGGGTTTTTGCATCTTCTCTTTTGGGTCTTGTCTAGCTCACATATATAAAGATGGATCTCCTTCTATCCCACATGCCCCAATGCTGTTTGCTATTGTTTTCACAATATAAATGATGTGGGTCTATATGTGGGGATACTTCTACATCTTCATAGGGTTTACTTCTATATGAGTGGGCATATCTAAATATAAATGGGACCATATAATTATCTAGTGGCATACACACACTAGCTTTTCCATTATATTTATTCATGTTTATTTCATCAATTCTTGGGCATATGGGTTTAGTTACAACCATGTGTTAATTCCTTGTGCATGTATGCTATGTGTGGTACCATTATTTCATGTCGCATGAAATATAAGCTCCACATCTCCATCTTATTCTAGTTCTTCTATTTGATGTTTCTATTCAACCTCTTCCCACCTTTTGCTTGGTTTTTTTTTAAATTTGAGTACATGGGTCTAAATGGGGTCTTTTGAGTTTGTATTTGTTTTCACAGATATAATGTGGCCTATCTAAGGTTCATGCATGGCCCATGCAAGCTTGTCCATACCTCCTCTTTTTGGGATTTCTTTTGAATTTGGTGTAAAGCTTGTTTGGTTTGGAATCCATCAAATAGCCAAATTCAAAAGGATCCTAATAGACCATCTTGTCTCTTTTTATTTCTTGCATGCCTATTATTGCATGAACATGCAACATAGGGCATCTCTTCCTTCTTTTCCTCCTTGTGGTATTTTATGAGTTGTTTTGAAATCTCTCATATTTGAATCTCCTTGCATGGCTTGTTTTAAACGAGACCGAAAAGGCATATGCATCAAACAACCTAAGATGGGTTCTCTTCATAATCCCTAAACCCTAATCTCTCTCTCATCTCTAGCCTAATCCTCTCTAATCTTTGCCTAGCCAAACCAGCTAGCCTAAGAAAAACCAGCCCAAAACCCACCTACCCAGCCGAGCCTTGCCCCTCTTGGTTGCACCAGACCACCCCGTTCCCTCCCGGCGGCACCCAACACAGCAGGCCGACGCTGCACGCCGAGCCCGTGTCCCCTCTCCTCGCTGCACATAAAGCAGCTGCAGCGTGCCAGCTTTTCTCCCCTACCCCAACCTTCCCCAGGACGACAGCGGGCGGGCACCTTCTCCCTCTGCAAGCAAACCACGCCAAGCCGCTCTGCTGCCCGGGACGCTCGCCACCGGCAGCGTTCACTGTCGCCGAGCCCGCGTTCACGCCACCGCCATCACCACCGTCGTCTCCCGGCCGGCCACCACAACACCGACCACTTCTCGGTGAGCTTCCCCTCCCTCTCTTCCCTGTCTCGCTTCCCCCTGTTCGCCAGCACGCGCCGATGCCACGCCGCGCGCGCGCAAAGCAGCTGCACAGCGCGCCTAGCAGCAGCAACAACGCCGCAGACTCCGGTTCCCTCCCCTCTTCCAGCCGCCCCACTACGTTCTCGATGCTAACCCATAGATCTACGCGTAGAGGGATGAAACAGCTACCTCCAGGACCAAACCACATCCGTTATCTCGCTCTAGTTTGCTCGGAATCGTCGGGAGAAGATCATCTCGATCTCTGTCTCCGAACCGGTCAGTCGGTTAATCTGCAGACTCCTCTGTTCTTCATGTTTTTCCATTGCTTCAGACCTCCTTCGCGAAATCCCCAAACACCAAAGTCGTAGCCCTACATCTCCCCTACCTCCAGAATCAAACGGCGCTTGATTTGGATCTCTACAGGCGAAGATATCATCTCTTGAAGTCGGAACGAAATCTCCGTTTTTCTGAAAAATTCCGTTCAAATCTGAATCCACTCTGTTGTTCCCTCTACACCGGCGCGTAAGTTGTTCCTTTGGAAAATCTCCCTTTTGCAAAGTTGTAGATCTATGCGAGATCTACAACTTTCGTTTTTACGGCACCTTCAAAATCCTTCTAGATTCGCCGCCATCTTCTTTCGAACGCAGGCCGAAATACTGCCAAATTTCCCAGATCCGAATTTCTGCTCCTGAAGTTTTGCAAAGAGAACCCTGGGCTTTTGTTTTCTTCACCCCGCAGCCCTCGGATCCGCCACGTGTCGAGTCCCCGCTGGCGCGCACGCGTGGTGGCCCCGTAGCCCCTGTGGCCTAGCTGTCAGTCGGTGTGGCTAGCTGAATGCGCGGTGAGGAAAGTCTGCCGCGCGCGGTTTTCGCCAGCTCAGCAGACGACCCCACCTGTCTGTGACTTGGGCTAGCTTCCTCTGTGTACAAAAAGTCTCTGATCTTTTCTGTTTAATAAAAATGTTTTCAGAAATTGTCAAATATGTTTTAAATCTAGAAAATAATATCTTTTATTTGGCAATTCCAAATTTGACAAATAATATATGTTTTTGAATCAGAAAAATGTGATGAATTCAAATATGCCATCCAAAATAATGTCTGACTAAATTAAATTTTTCGAAATTGTTTAATTGCATTAAAAATGCCTTTTCTTAAATAATTAAAAACTTTAATTCTATAACTCCAAATTTGACAAATAATATGTCTAAATCGATCAGCGCGACGAGCCCGTTCTGTTTATGCATTCCATGTTCTGATCTGCATCATGCATCATATCCATATTAAAAATCAGAACTGTTTATGGCAATAAAACTTGACCAAATATTTAATAAAATGAGTTATTCTTGTCCCCACACCTCACCCTTGCCATGCTACATTATTGCCATGTACATTATGCATCATTCATCATGTCATGCTTGTTTGCTTGTCGCATCTTATTTATATGCTTATGCACTTTATTTATGTTGGTCCTTATTTGTTTGGTTCTTCTTTCGGATAGATGCCGAGCAGGGGAAATATCGGGAGTCCTAGGAGTACTACCCAGATCCTTCTCTCGCTTCAACCGAGCTGCCAGGCAAGCACTACCACATGCTTGCATACATATAGTACCTATTGCCTCTATCTTATTCTTGAATCATTGAGTCGCGATTGCATAAAATTGAATCCCAAGTACTGCATAGCCTTTACTTTTAAACCCCACCGAGCTTGTTCCTCCATCCCATGAGCCATTACTACATGAGTTGTTTGAGCCATGTGAGTCGTAGAACAGCATGTGTAGGGTATGTGAGTGTCTGATGGATAACGAGGTACCTAAACAACTTAACCTGAGTAGTAATGGGATAACTAATGAAAGAGGCACCGGTGGGCAATATCTGTTATTTGGTTTTTCATGCTCACTTGTGTCCCGTAGGACCCTGAGTACTTGATTCCTGTTCCTTGACTATTCACACTATCCACATCCGGGAGGCCTTATGGACCCCCCCTGAGCGAGAGCTTGATTCATTTCTATTTCTTGGGGCCACAAAGTAGTTTGGGGCTTTATTACTATCCTGTACTTATGCCATGTTTTACTGCTTTATTTAAGATTGTGCGTGGAGCACCTGTACTGTTTTGGATCATGACACGTTTTTGCTGTATCGACAAGCCCAGTCACATTTTCGGGTTCCCAGTCGTTTACCGCCGTCCACACAAACCCTGGGTCCATTCCGGAGCCGGCCAACTTCGTTGCGGGTAGCTTAGTGGGGTGGCCCCCTGAAATATTTTATGAATCCTGCGATCGCTTTGTCGTGAATGCCTCATTGGGTTTTGAGTTGGTTTTTCCGAGGTTGATCGAGTGTGTGTTGCTATTTGTGCACCCCTGCAGGGTAAACCTTTCTGAAAGTCGTGTCCGCGGTTATGGACGACTTGGAGCACAGTTTCTCAATCATAGACAAGTATAACTAAAGTATCGTCTTTAAATTGACTAAGTATCTGACTAGTAACTAGTGTAATATTCATGGAATGGTTAATAAAACTGCCAACGGATGGGTTGTTCGTCCGCTTTCTCGTTGGTAAGCGAGAGGGAGGATGGATCTGTTACTTTATACTGTTATAACTGTTGTTACTAATTAACGGACATCCGTCTATCATTGGTTAGGCGGATGGTTAGCGAGTATCTATAGGTTTGTTAGCTATTATCTTTTGTTGCAATTGCGTCACCCAGATATATGTCCCCTTTAGAGGCATAAAGACTTGCTGAGTACCCCTAGGGTCTCACACGATAAATTGTTTGATTCAGATGAACAATTGTATTCGCAAGATGGATACTGGGTGGAGGAGACAGATGATGTTGGCAACGATCACGCGGTGTAGAGATTCCGGGGATGGGGATCCGCGAGATCTGTGGGCGGGATGTGCTTACTTCTGTGGCATCTTATGCTGATTTGCTTCTTATCCGTACTCGGATCTTGTTGCCTGCTTCCGCTTGATACTCTGATGTTTGATGTATGAAGGAGCTATCCTACACTATTATCGCTATCTAGGATATTTGGTTCTTGCCGTATGGCATTACAATATTTCTATTTCTTTTAGATGGTATGGCTCTGAGAACTGTTGTAAGGTATCTTGCATACATACTCACTTGTGTATGTATTTGATCTCTTCGCCTGTTGCCTACGCCACTCGCTCTTGTCCCGATGTTCTTGGAAGTGGTTAGGATGGCCGACGGGTCTACACGTGGGTGGCCCCTGGGCCCCCGCTGTACTATTTTAACCACTTTTGGTTCATCCAGGCTTGAACTTAGAGCGTAGGGTCCGAGGTTGTTACAGATCTCGCCCTCGAGATCCGCCTCATGGTACCGGGGAGAAGGCCAACGATCTGAATCTGCTCGATGCATGTAGATCCTCGCGACACCACTAACAAAGATTCCTTCTTCGTATTGAATCGGCGACACCACCAACAAGGGGTCGTTGCTCGCGTTTGTTGAGAGAACACTCCGGAGAAACAAAGACGAAGATAAAGGTCTCTAAAGATAAGGCCACCTTTAACTTCCGTGGAAGGAGTGAAAATTGCATTGATCCTCCAATTCAATGTACAAAGCGAATGATAAGAGTAGTGGTATGGTATCTACTCCATCCCGCACTCAAAGCATTACTTTGTACATGAACAAAAGAATCGTGCAACCAACTCTCAGAATTCAGACTGAAGATCTTAACAAGCGAGGTTCGGAACAAAGGAGTGATGCAGGCTCTGCATCGGATCTGGCGTAGAGGATGTCATCGCGTCGGAAAACACCGGAAGGCACAAACAAGGAACAAAGGATGGTACCATAGATAAAGGATCACTCAGATAGCCTGAAGTCCGGAGGTAGAAACACCGTTGCCAAAGGAGGAAGCGAAACCCTGAAGGTACGACAGAACCCAACCACGAGAATTCCTGGACTCGAAGAAAGGGAAGAGAGCAGATTCAAAACACGCAGAGGTAAGAGGAGAATAGCAGAGGGGTAAGGAGTAAAACAGACCTAATCAGATCTATCCAACCGATTTTGCAAAATAGTTTTGACTCTATACTTCGGCCGTTAGCTAGGTTATCCTACAGGTTGGACCAGTGGGGTATCGCAACAGCTGAGCTCTGATACCACTCTGTAACACCCTCGAATCGGCCCTATGCAAGTTTTAGCCCTTTCCGCCAAACCCGCATAGAAAAAATTCAAGGACGCCCACCAGGAACTTTCGTGCGGGTGGAAAACGAAGTAATACCATTACACAACAGTCCTCGATGGGACCCACAGAACAGATATATATACAGCATGACTCCAAGAGTCAAGAATACAGATATACACTACAAAGATCCAAATCACCTTGAAAACGATACAGCGTCCAAGTACGGACAAGATGCAAATGGGGCTAAGAGCCCTGAAGAATAACCAATGGCGTCCATAACCCTGCCCAGGCCAAGCCGGAAGGGTAACCCTGCTAACAACGTCGATCTCAAACCTGCTAAAACAGAAGGGGTGCCGACAAAGGGCAAAGGAAAAAGAGGAGCGTCAGTACTGAGGCCAGTACACGGTGAGGCTAGAATTCGGCGGCTCTCGCCTACATAGGTATGGTGGACTGAAGCGGCAGCGCAACGACACTAAATAACCTATAGAGACTCGGTACTATCAGAGGGAGATAAGAGAGACCTATTCGGATCCAACCTGATACTAACACCAAACCTACCCATCCTGGTATTTCCCCCTCGAGACCAAACGAGGAAGTCGGACCAAGGAACTCACACAGTTGGCAATTTTACTCATTCTGTTATAGTTGCAGCACTTACTAATCAGATATAGATAGAATGAGTCATCCTGATAGCATAAGTAGTGGGCATTTTTAGTTAACATTCCGTTGTAGTTGGAACATTTACTAGTCAGATATAATTGTCCTAAGGAATCCCAAAACCCAGCAGTTGTTGGCACTTTTATCACATTTCATTGGAGTTGCAATACTTACTAGACAGGTATAACATGACACGATACACACCAGTTCCACCAGTTGTTGGCACTTTTATTATCCATTCCATTGTAGTGAAGCTGATTACTAGTCACATATTAAGTCAAATTTATAGCACTACTTTAGTTATGCTTGTCTATGATCGAGATACTATGCTCCAAGTCGTCCATAACCGCAGACACGGCTTTCAGAAAGATTTACCCTGCAGGGGTGCACAAATAGCAACACACACACGATCAACCTCGGAAAAACCAAATCAAAACCCAACGAGGCTTTCACGACAAAGCAGTCACAGGATTCATAAAACATTTCAGGGGGCCACCCCACTAAGCTACCCGCAACGAAGTTGGCCGGCTCCAGAACGGACCCAGGGTTTGTGACGACGGCTGTAAACGACTAGGAACCCGAAAGTGTGACTGGGCTTGTCGATACCGCGAAAACGTGGCACGATCCAAAACAGTACAGGTGCTCCACGCACAATCTTAAATAAAGCAGTAAAACATGGCATAAGTACAAGATAGTAATAAAGCCCCAAACTAGTTTGTGGCCCCAAGAAATAAGAAATGAATCAAGCTCTGGCTAAGGGGGATTCATAGCCTCTCCCGTATGTGGATAGTGCGAATAGTCAAGGAACAGGTATCAAGTACTCGGGGCCTACGGGACACAAGTGGACATAAAAACCAAATAGCATATATTGCCCACCGGTGCCTCTTTCATTAGTTATCCCAGCAATTTAATAGTTGTATTTAAAGTCATGATCATCTCCACCATTAAGCATCTCCACCGTTTATCATGTGCCAACTTGCCGTCAACGGTGGAACGACAACGATGCGAAGCAACACAGAAGCAAGCAACTATGACTTGCAAGGCCGACTATCTATCAAACAACATGTAATAGGATGTGTCCATGGCAATATAGAGGCTGCAAGGAGTATAAATGGTACACGGAAACTAAAGCATCGCAATTCGGGTAGCAATAGATCAACAGGAGGAAATACTATAAATACAAAATAGGTAGAAAGGGGGAGAATGCTCGCCTGGGAAACACTGCCGAAGGTTCATATCTAGAGAACTTGTCGATACTCGCATCCACTCATCGGCCTAGTCCGCGAAGAAGCAAACACTAGAAGAAACACCGGATGCAATATTTAATGCTACGACAGAAGAATCGGCATGTTCATGGTATGATGCATGACATGGCAAAGATGCGATGCAATTAGGCAGTATTAAGCGGAACCGGGGTCCCGACATTTAATTAGACGGTTCAAGTTATTTAAAACCCCGCAATTTAAAGGTTGTCTTGACGAGGCAAAACATGGCATCGGTTCGCTACGCAAATTTAAATGGAGTCCGGAATAAGACAACAATATCCCGCATATTGACTCCATAATTAATTTAGGTGAATCCTCGAAATAGCCCCAAACACCCACAATATGCATGCAAGTATGAACAATTAGTATGCAACATTGGATAATGTCATATATTATAAAATATAAGGGTCTCGGATAGGGGTCATACATTGGGGGTTCGGAAGATCTTGGGTTCCGGGGGTGCGGGTCTGGGTCTCAGGGTTCGACGGGATCGGTCTTCGGATCGGGGCTTCGGGGTTTTTCAGCGTCTCCGGGTCCAAGAAGGAGATCTTAGGTTTCCGTGGAGAACTTGGTTCGTCATCGGTCTTCGGATCACGTGGGTTCTTGATGTGGTTCTTCAGGCTCCGGATCTTGTTTGCCTAGACGTTATGTTCTGAAGATCTTGTCGAGATTAGCTTCCATCTGTAACACTTCTCTATTTTGCACTTGAGCAACTCCAATACCGTGTCGCAACAACACTTCATGAAAACAACAGCTAGTGCAGAGGAACAGCAGCACGAGAAGGACACGACCTTGGTGTTCATGAAGAGCTCGGTGATGACGTGCGTGCACGGGAAAGGTCTCGGACGGAAGCTCCATGCGGCCCGATGTCCTGGAGGTCGCGCGTGGAAGCACACGAGGACGTCATCGCGTTGCTGGGGTGAGGCAGGGCTCGGTACAGCCCAACAGGGGTCGGAGCAGGCCCACTAGGTGGGGTCCGCGGTGGCGCCAGATTGCAGAGGGGGTGGAGCTCGCGGAAGGGGAGGCCAGCGTTGATTTGCGGCGAGGAGACGGGCGCCGGTAGGCGGTCGGGAGGCTGGGCGGAGATAGGGCGACGAGGGGCGGACCCAGCGGGGCAGAGGTGCTGGGGTGGCTAGAGGCGCACATGGCGCGCTAGCGGGGCGAGCTTGAGGTCGCTCGCGGGGCGGACGGCGAGGTCGACCGGGGCGGCGCATCGGCCGGAGGCGGAGGGGAGAGCCCGGCATGGGCGGGGAATAGTGAGCGGGAGAGGAGAGGGCACCGGAGACGAGGTCGGAGGAGGCCCACGCACAACTAAGGGGCCGGTGAGGCAGAGCTCTGCGGCCTAGGGTGAGCGGAGAGGCGGCGAGGAAAAAGGGAGAGGCCGCCGCTCGCACGGCAGTGTTGGCCGGCGAGGGAGAGCACGGGTCGCGGCGACCGGGGAGGAAGGTCGCGGGCGAGGGCGCGCGGGGTCGGCGTGGCGACTGCCAGGCTCGAGGAAGGGCGCCGGGGAGGGAGACAGGCGGCGGCTACGCCTGGGGTCGAGGGTAGGAGCGTCGGGGGAAGAGGACGGGCGAGAGGAGTTGGGGGAGAGAGACGGAGGCACGGGGCGATGAAGGAGATGGGTTGGTGGCCGACGTGCCTGGGTGGGCCCACGGGGGCAGGCGGACAGGGCTCAGGAGGAGGTTGGGGAAAGTGCAGCTAGGCCTGGCGATGAGATGGGAGGGTTGGCGCGTGTGCGCGCTGTGTGGCCAGAGGCTGGCAGGGTTGGTGCCGCGCGGGTGCGTGGTGGCGGCTGGGTGGAGTCTGGGTGGGTCGCTGCGTGTGGTTCTGGTGGTTGGCGGCGGGGTGTTGTGGCAGCAGGGATTAGCTAGGGTTAGGATTTAGCTTAGGTTTTTGGGGTAGTAGGCTAGCTGGTCGGGCCTTTGGGCCTGGCCGGCTGCCTCCCCGAAAGTATTTTTTATTTTTAGTTGTTTTATTTTTAAAGACTTTTATAAATAGTTTTAGACAAATAAAAGATTTGGATAAGACCGAGGTTTTGATTTGAAATTAAAGACGGGGTATTTAGAAAACAAAGGTAGGCTTTTCGAAAATAATTTTTGACAAACATATGCATGATGATGTCATGATGATGCGAACATGCAAACATTCTAGTAGTGGTTTTAGCGAGATGCCACACTGGCTAGTAGTATGGATCAGGAATTCTCTGCAAATACTTAGCAAACGGATTTTTAGGGGTTTTCGATAAAGCAAGTAAACAAAGTACGAGTAAATAAAAGACAGTAGGAATAAATGTAGCAAGTGGCCCAATCCTTTATGCAGCAAAGGACAAGCCGGTTGTATTACTTAAGATGACCAAACGTTCTCGAGGACACATGGGAAGACTGTCAGGTGCTTTCGCTTCATATAGTTGATTAATCTTCTTTAGCTTGCTAAGTGTTGTATGGGTGAACTTGTGCTAACGTGCCGCCCCATCCAAGACTAATACATACTTGTGATTATACCCCTTGCAAACATCCGTAAGTACAAGAAAGTAATTAAGGTAGAAACCTAACCACAGCTTTAAACTCTAAGACCCTTACGTCCCTTGTGTATTGGTTTCCTAACGGGGGTTCAGGTTTCTGTCACTCCAGCAACCCCTACGATTAGTAGCCGAATACACAATGCATTCCCCTAGGCCCATATAGGTGAAGTGTCATGTAGTTGACGTTCACATGACACCACTAGAAGAAGTACACCACAACTTAAATAACAATCTATTGAATCTTTCTCAACACAACTCCACTACTAACAACAAGACTTCTCCCATGTCCTCAAGAACAAAACGAACTACTCACAAGACATCATATGGATCATGATCAGAGATGGAATAATGATGTATAACAATCTGAACATAAACAATAATCGAATGGTTCACTCAATAGCATCAACTATAAAGTGTAATCAACACCGGGAAAGTTTCCCCTATGAATTATGCAAGATTCAACTCAATTGTTACAGCAATATGGAGATGGTGATGAGGATGCTGATGGTGATGATGATGGTGATGATGATGATGATCCCGATGAAGTCCAGCTTGATGGTGGTGTTGATGGCGACGATCTCATCTCTCCGGGAAGGAATTCCCTCGGCAGAAATCTGTCTGGCGGAGAGATCTTTCTCTCTCGGTGTTTTTCGCCCCGCAGAGGCGGCGGAATATTTCTGTGGTCGCTCTCCGAGTCTTAGGGTTTCGGGAGGATGATATACGCCAGAGGGGAGAGGCTGGAGTGGGCCAGGGTGGCCACACCACCTCCTGGCGCGGCCTAGGGCTACCCACACCATGGGGTGGTGTGGGCCCCATGTGGCCCATCTCCACTCCATCTTCTGGCATCCTTAGTCTTCTATAAAAATAGGATTTTCATTATATTTTCCCGGATTTTCTGATCCTCGCAAATTTTGCATCCAAACATCACATTTTCCATCAGAATCCTGACTGTAGCGGTCCATGCTCCAAAAGTCATCAACCATGCCAAAATAGATGAAATAACATAAGTATCACCTCTCAATATGAAATATATCAATGAATAATAGTGAATTAAGACATAGAATAGTGATGCAAAATGGATGTATCAATCAGCAAATGACACTGCATGTGTGTTCTTTCCACAAACCGCATATGGATCCACCAATGGCATTGCATTTGTGTTCTTTTGACAACACACATATGGATTAACCAATGTCATTGCATGTGTATTCTTTCCACAAATCACATATGGATACACTCGAGTCATTGCATGTGTGTTCCTTTCACAAAACACATATGGATCAACCAATGTCATTTTTGTGGTTCCGCGTATGAAAACAATAAATTTTACTCTACGCCCATGAACCCTTGAAGCTGCCAGGACCTATCTATTAGTAATACAGTAATACCCTTGACGACCGAAAAGCGTTGTCAACACTTAGGAGAGCGTGGTTGATTTAGACGAGCTGAAGCCGACCTCAAGGTCATGATAAAGTCCTTGCGCTCCTTGGATCCAACGCCTTGAGTGCCTCAAGTGCGACACCTCGTGGGGAGTTACACAGATCCGGTGCCTGACGATGACTCACACTTCCCCGATCTAGCAGCAGTTGCGGAAGTAGAGCTCCCGGATCCAAATCTCGCAGCGCGACGACGCTCCGCGGTGAAGATGTCTCTCTTTCGCGCAGTCTAGACTTGGGACCATGGTCATGAGAGAGAGAGAGAGGGGGAGGGAGAAAATATCAATTGGAGGTCCTCCGAAAAGTGAGAATACCTTTATTGATTATTGGTGTATTTAATTTGGCCAAATACCCCCACTATATATAGGGGATGGGAGGCACTACCTCCCTCAAAGTCCTGGGGTGGGACTAAAGGAGAGGAGGGGGAGGGGTGGCCGCCGGCCACCCTAGTGGGCCCCACACGGGGGGATAGGCCCAGCCGGCCACCCCCTTGGCCCCTCTCCTCTCTCCTTTCCCCTAATGGGCCGTCTCCCTCTAGAAATTGGCCCATTAAGACATTTGACCATCTAATTGATTTTCTCTTTATTAAATAATTATGAATAAATGATTAAATCAATATTTAACATTCATTCACATATTATTCAACCTCCATGGCTATGGAACACCTTCCACCTCCACTCCGGACATCCTCCGGACTTACTGATGACCCACAAGTATAGGGGGTGTATTGCAGTATTTTTGATAAGTAAGAGTGTCGAACCCAACGAGGAGCAGAAGGTGCTGGCTAGTGGTATGGATCAGGAATTCTCTGCAACTACTTAGGAAACGGATTTTTAGGGTTTTTCGATAAAGCAAGTAAACAAAGTACGAGTAAATAAAAGACAATAGGAATAAATGCAGCAAGTGCCCAATCCTTTATGTAGCAAAGGACAAGTCGGTTGTATTTCTTAAGATGACCAAATGTTCTCGAGGACACATGGGAAGACTGTCAAGTGCTTTCGCTTCATATAGTCGATTAATCTTGTTTAGCTTGCTAAGTGTTGTGTGGGTGAACATGTGCTAATGTACCGCCCCATCCAAGACTAATACATACTTGTGATTATACCCCTTGCAAACATCTGTAAGTACAAGAAAGTAATTAAGCTAGAAACCTAACCACAACTTTAAACTCTAAGACCCTTACGTCCCTTGTGTAATGGTTTCCTAACGGGGGTTCAGGTTTCTGTCACTCCAGCAACCCCTACGATTAGTAGCCGAATACACAATGCATTCCCCTAGGCCCATATAGGTGAAGTGTCATGTAGTCGACGTTCACATGACACCACTAGAAGAAGTACACCACAACTTAAATAACAATCTATTGAATCTTTCTCAACATAACTCCACTACTAACAACAAGACTTCTCCCATGTCCTCAAGAACAAAACGAACTACTCACAAGACATCATATGGATCATGATCAGAGATGGAATAATGATGTATAACAATCTGAACATAAACAATAATCCAATGGTTCACTCAATAGCATCAACTATAAAGTGTAATCAACACCGGGAAAGTTTCCCCTATGAACTATGCAAGATTCAACTCAATTGTTACAGCAATATGGAGATGGTGATGAGGATGTTGATGGTGATGATGATGGTGATGATGATGATGATCCCGATGAAGTCCAGCTTGATGGTGGTGTTGATGGCGACGATCTCCCCTCTCCGGGAAGGAATTCCCTCGGCAGAAATCTGTCTGCCGAAGAGATCTTTCTCTCTCGGTGTTTTCCGCGCCGCAGAGGCGGCGGAATCTTTCTGTGGTCGCTCCCCGAGTCTTAGGGTTTCGGGAGGATGATATACGCCAGAGGGGAGAGGCTAGAGTGGGCCAGGGCGGCCACACCACCTCTAGGCGCGGCCTAGGCCTGCCCGCGCCATGGGGTGGTGTGGGCCCCCTGTGGCCCACCTCCACTCCATCTTCTGGCATCCTTATTCTTCTGGAAAAATAGGATATTCCGTATATTTTCCCAGATTTTCTGATCTTCGCGAATTTTGCCTACAAACAGCACCTTTTCCATCAGAATCCTGACTGCAGCGGTCCATGCTCCAAAAGTCATCAACCATGCAAAAATAGATGAAATAACATAAGTATCACCTCTCAATACGAAATATATCAATGAATAATAGTGAATTAAGATATAGAATAGTGATGCAAAATGGACGTATCAACTCCCCCTAGCTTAGACTTCGCTTGTCCCCAAGCAAAACTGAGCTCAATAAACATGGCCTTAGGTTTATGGAGTGAAGAGGCGATAAAAGAATACGGACAAGAAGCATCACATTCATAAAATACATAGATCATAATAGAATACAACTCACTATTATACAACTGAACTTGCAATAAGTAAAGGAAACACAATAATGATACATAAAGTGAATCAGAATTGGTAATGGCAAACTTAGCTCTTGGTCGAAGAATAGTTGATAAGTTGCTGGAGTTCACAAATAGCTGGTTTTCAATGAAATCTTTCAAAGTAGTAAACATCAAGATAAGAGCAATGTGCAAAACAAGGAACATAAGAGACACGATTGAATAAATCATCATATGAATGAATGAAACACATCAACTCAAAATACTTGCTGAGATAGAAGGGAATAGGTTTACTGACTCAACTACAAAGCAAGAGAAAGGCCCTTCAAAGAGGGAAGCAGGGATTGCAAGTCTCATAAAGAGCTCCCAAAAATTATGATACTTACTAGCTTTCAGCTCTCATTGCCCCTATCATAGGAATCTTTAGGTGATTAAGGTTAAAGTGATCAAAAATGAGGATATGCATTGATAAGTTGTAAGTTGAGAATCTCATGTCCCTTGAATACGAGGGCCGCTCCTCATGCTACTCAAGTTTAGTCACCGGTAAGTTCTTGCCATCGTAAACATATGTGTATCATTGAGAACCGCCAACGGGGTACCCCTTGCCCGATGATATGGAAGAATCCCCATATCAAAATGACAAGGCAAGCAGACAACAAGTATCTCAGCAATCTTCTTATTTACCATGGGAATAAGGTGCTTTTTTCTCTCTTTCCTCTTTTCATAATCTCTTTTTTTCTTTTCTTTTTTCTCAATCTCTATCTCTTTTTTATAAGAAGAATGCTTCATAGATACTCGTTATGGTTACGCTGCAGGTTTCCACCATTTCAGCATGGATTAGACCAGCGGCCCAGGCGTTTCTCTAACACATATGCATAACTCCATGGACTTACAAGCTCCCCTTTCATTTCACATCGACGACATCCATAGACAAAAGAACATGATATCAACTTGGTACAAAGTACCAGTGCAATGTTGAAAGCATTCCCCATGACAGCATAGTTCTGCTAATTCACAACTTACAAAGCGCAAGCATATACGCAACATAGGTGAGCATAATGGTTCAAGTTTATTAAACGCAAGAAAGTAAAGTGTGCCATCAAGTTCGTAAGAGCTTTAATCTCTAATTTTCGCATAACAAGTTTAATTTGGGAGGTAGACAAAACAAGAATTTACTTGGAATAGCAATAATGCTACTAGGTAGGTATGGTGGACGCAAATGGCAAAGGTTTTGGTTTAAAGGAGTGGATGCACGAGAAGAATTCCCTCTAGTACAGGTTTTTGGCTAGCAAGGCTGGGTAGCAAGTATAAGAGTTGAAGGCAACAAACAAACATACAAGTGATAAAAACAAACATGCAATCTTCCTTGGAAGCACAAAAGATCTTAACTAGAGAATACTAGACTTATGAGCAAATCAAGAAAGAAAGATGATGAAACTATTTTTCTTTAGAGTGCTTCTATCTTTTTCTTTTCAACTCTCAAAAAGGTGTTGCTACTGACCGAGCCAGGTTTGCCAAAACCAACTAAATTAACTCAATGATCCCAAAGTGATACCAATACTAACAACAAGATCAATCATATAACCACGAATTGAAAACTAACATAAGCTATGCAAAAGAGTAAATGATAGAACTTCTCATTAATATTCCATAACGGAAACTCACACCAAGGGATACATATCTAACGAGAGAGGGGACACTTCCATAATGCAAACCATACTACATAATAACTCCTTTATTCATGATATAACTCTACTAAAAAGGTAAAAAGATAGAAGATAGTGATATGATACCGCTACACTCCCCCAAGCTTGGAACGAACCAAGGGGATGCCAAACCTGATGACGAATTACTCCTTAGGTGGTGGTGGTATCCTCTCGATGAGCTCTCTGATCAATTTCCCAAAGTCCTCAATCTCGAAGGTGAGAGTACGAATCAATTCCGAGTTGTGATCAATACGGCTCGTGATCATTTTAGTTTGTGGATCCTAGCACCCGTGATTCTTTTTCCGTTCTTCCTCCTTGAAGTCTTCTTTTCCTGCATGGTTATGGATGAAGGTATGGAATGGATTCTTGGTGTGTGTGGAGGAAGTGACCTTGGAGCTAATCTGTGATGGGGAACTTTCCCCCCAGTCTGCATCCGTGCCGTCCTTCTAACCCTGGCAGGGTTCACCACTCCAATGCTTGCAATGGTAGTGCCAGTGCGCGGGTGTTGGCCTTGCTCCTCTTCACCTTCACTCTTGATCTCCTTCTCCTTCCTGGGGTCTTGGAGCTCTTCCTCCATGGGCTCCTTCCCTTTATCCTTGGCAGACACCATTGTGCTTCTAAGCTTTCAAAGAGTATGTCCTGACAGAAACAGATCAAAACAAAAACACGAAGAAAACATGATATACGGACCTCGGGGGATCCGGGGGGGGGTTATATATTACGAAGTTTCATATCAAAAGGAAGGTACTGGGAGAAAACAAGTTGCAGGCGGAGTCCGGGGTGGACTCACCACCTGGTGGCGCGGCCAGGGGTGGGACCGCGCCACAGGGTGGTGTGAGCCACCCTGGCTCCATTTCCGTCCCTTTTTCGCTTCATAGTTTCCCTTATTGACTAAAAACTGCAAAAATATAATTGGATTGTATTTTCGCGGAACTTTTCTTACCAGAACTATTACCTATTTGAAGACGGACTCCTGCAGGTCTCTGAATTTGGTATCTAGTAGATTCTTTCGGAGTCATCACTTGAACAACATCAATATCTTCATCTTCATATACTTATTACTTGAGTCATAAAACATTTCTCTTCCTTATTACACCATTATCTCCACATCCTGAAAATTTCTTTCACACAAAACTTCACACAGTTCTCATTAGCAACATTAGTATAAGTGAAGTGATAAAACCTTTTGAGTCCAACTTCAACTGAAAAACAACAAAACAAAAGCTACTGTAGCAATTCCTTCTGAAAGCCCAAAAAGAATTCAAAAAGGAAATCGAATAAAGAAGCAAATGCAAGATTGGCAAAATCTGTCAAAACAGACCAGCAGGTAAAGATCAAATTTTTCGAAAATCTTATATTGCTCAAATAAAAAAGTGAAAAACTAACGAAAGTTAAATAACAACCTGGGGCAGAAGCACAAAAAATTACAGTTCCATCCAACATACAGAGGTCTCTCACGAATTTTTATGGTGAAGCACAAAAATCTGTTTCGGGACAGCAACTTCCCCAAATCTTACTTCTCTCTCATTAGAGGTTGATCTTGACACAAAAACCAAACAAAACGGATAAGGAGCGGTTATTACCGAAGTAATAACTTCCAAGACTCAAGGAAACAAAAACAAACTAAAAGCAAAAACAAATTGGGTTGTCTCCCATAAAGCTCTTTCTTTATAGCCATTAAGATGGGCATGATAATTTTGAAGAAGCTCTCATAGGGATATGAATTGAAGTGAAAGAGAGCATTAAGAAGAAAAAACACACACATTTAAGTCTAACCCACTTCCTATGTAAGGGGA
The DNA here is from genome assembly GCA_910589775.1 of Avena eriantha. Classification (NCBI taxonomy): domain Eukaryota; kingdom Viridiplantae; phylum Streptophyta; class Magnoliopsida; order Poales; family Poaceae; genus Avena; species Avena eriantha. The sequence continues at coordinate 293,997,518 of OU342743.1, read as the reverse complement.
TTTTTTAAACAAACAAGTTGTTGAAACCAGAGGCAACTTCCATAAGAAGGCAAAAGAAGCACAACATAAAAACTTTCAGCATAAAATGAGGAAACTTCATATTATTGAGATCCATAAGAACAATTTTCCCTCTTTCATAGTAACTTTTAGTATCATGCATAAACTTAACAATATAGCTATCACAAGGACCATCATAGCGATGATCACTTATTCTAACAGAAAACACAAGAATACTAGCTCTCATAACACTACTATGTGAAACAATATTAGAGGTATCCTTACAAAGGATAGCGTGTCCCTCTTCTTCATACTTGGTGACAAAGTCTTTCACATTTGCTATTATAGGTTCATCAACCATTTGTTTATCAGGTTCAACAGCTTTATTTGTACTTTCATTAACCATACTAGCTATCATGGAATGTTCCTTTACCTTAACTGGAAAAGGCATTTTCTCAATATAAGGTTTAGGTAAAAGATGATTAGCAGTATAAACTTCCGTATTTCTTGCAGGAACACTCTTAGCAATATCTTTATAAGGTTCATGATACTTATTCCACTTCTTTTTAGGCACTTCAATGTAGGAAGCAAAAGCCTTAAAATAAGAAGCAATAGCTTGAGAGTCTAGACCATAAGCATTTCTAATATTTTGAAAGTCATCAGTTCCCATAAACGATTCAATGCATTCATAATCATAATTTATACCTGACTTTCTACCTTTGTCATTCTCCCAAGCTTCAGCATTGTCTTGAATACGGTCTAGAAGGTCCCATTTAGCTACTTCTTCCATACGAGTGAATGATCCAGCACAAGAAGCATCCAATAAATCTTTATCATCTAAAGGGAGCCTTGCATAAAAGTTGTTAATAATAATATTGTTGGGGAGCTCATGAATGGGACATTTGAGCATTAGTAACTTCAATCTCCCCCAAGCTTGAGCTGTACTCTCTCCATCAAGAGGCCAAAAGTTGTATATTTGATTCCGATCTTTATGAATCTCACTAGGAGGATAAAACTTTGAATAAAAGAGAGGCACTATTTCCTCCCATTCCAGAGCTTGACCATTCTTCAGCAGCTTATACCATTCCTCAGCTCTTCCTTTCAGTGATAATGAGAATAACTTCTTCTTAACTTGATATGTAGTAATACCTGCACACTTGAACAACCCGCATAATTCATGTATAAAGAGTAAATGATCACTAGGATGGACAATTCCATCCCCAACATAGTAGTTATCCATAACACAATCAATAATTCTTGTAGGTATTTTGAAAACATCATTCTAATCGTAGGTGGTGGCTTATCTACTACCTCAATAAGAAACTCGGCGAATTATCCATAACGAAAATAAAGCAACTAGTAGAAATAAACAATACTCACAGTAGAAGTTTCCTTTACCAGTTCCACTCTCCAATAGCGCATCACTCCCCAGCAACGGCGCCAGAAAATAGTCTTGATGACCCACAAGTATAGGGGGTGTATCACAGTATTTTCAATAAGTAAGAGTGTCGAACCCAACGAGGAGAAGAAGGTGCTGGCTAGTGGTATGGATCAGGAATTCTCTGCAAATACTAAGCAAACGGATTTTTAGGGGTTTTCGATAAAGCAAGTAAACAAAGTACGAGTAAATAAAATACAGTAGGAATAAATGCAGCAAGTGGCCCAATCCTTTATGCAGCAAAGGACAAGCCGGTTGTATTTCTTAAGATGACCAAACGTTCTCGAGGACACATGGGAAGACTGTCAATTGCTTTCGCTTCATATAGTCGATTAATCTTTTTTAGCTTGCTAAGTGTTGTGTGGGTGAACCTGTGCTAATGTACCGCCCCATCCAAGACTAATACATACTTGTGATTATACCCCTTGCAAACATCCGTAAGTACAAGAAAGTAATTAAGGTAGAAACCTAACCATAGCTTTAAACTCTAAGACCCTTACATCCCTTGTGCAATGGTTTACTAACGGAGGTTCAGGTTTCTATCACTCCGGCAACCCCTACGATTAGTAGCCAAATACACAATGCATTCCCCTAGGCCCATATAGGTGAAGTGTGATGTAGTCGACGTTCACATGACACCACTAGAAGAAGTACACCACAAGTTAAATAACAATCTATTGAATCTTTCTCAACGCAACTCCACTACTAACAACAAGACTTCTCCCATGTCCTGAAGAACAAAACGAAATACTCACAAGACATCATATGGATCATGATCAAAGATGGAATAATGATGTATAACAATCTGAACATAAACAATAATTCAATGGTTCACTCCATAGCATCAACTACAAAGAGTAATCAACACCGGGAAAGTTTCCCCTATGAACTATGCAAGATTCAACTCAATTGTTACAGCAATATGGAGATGGTGATGAGGATGCTGATGGTGATGATGATGGTGATGATGATGATGATCCCGATGAAGTCCAGCTTGATGGTGGTGTTGATGGCGACGATCTCCCCTCTCCGAGAAGGAATTCCCTCAGCAGAAATCTGTCTGCCGAAGAGATCTTTCTCTCTCGGTGTTTTCCGCCCCATAGAGGCGGCGGAATCTTTCTGTGGTCGCTCCCCGAGTCTTAGGGTTTTGGGAGGATGATATACGCCAGAGGGGAGAGGTTGTAGTGGGCCAGGACGGCCACACCACCTCCAGGCATGGCCTAGGCCTGCCCGCGCCATGGGGTGGTGTGGGCCCCCTGTGGCCCACCTCCACTCCATCTTCTGGCATCCTTATTCTTCTGGAAAAATAGGATTTTCCGTATATTTTCCTAGATTTTCTGATCTTCGTGAATTTTGCCTCCAAACAACACCTTTTCCATCAGAATCCTGACTGCAGCGGTCCATGCTCCAAAAGTCATCAACCATGCAAAAATAGATGAAATAACATAAGTATCACCTCTCAATACGAAATATATCAATGAATAATAGTGAATTAAGATATAGAATAGTGATGCAAAATGGACGTATCACTTACCAAAACCCTTTCGGGTTTCTCTCTTCTATTCTTTGGTGATTCCACCGATCCTATAAACACTCTCTAAGCATCATCAAGCCCTTAAGCGTGATACCCCACGGTTCGGGAACACTCCAGACATGGTCGGGACACTCCCGCACCAATGATCGACAGAGGGACCTGGATGGCCATGTGACCCATGTGCGTTCCACGAAGATATTTCGTCGTTTGAACCGGGACAGTCATGTCTTATTCCCTTTGTCACTCGATACTTGCATTGACCGAGATCTCATCAATGACATCACCATGTCGTGTTCAATCTCGTTACTAAACAATGCTACTTGACTCATTCCGACAAGTGATATCCCCGTGATCAAATCACACGCTGCGTATCTATTGGATATAATTTCTCTGAGTGGGCCCTTGAGTATCTTCCTGTCACATGGACGGACAAATCCCGCTCTTGACATATATTGCCTCTACAGTTTCCTCCGAGTACCTGAACACACCTTTATAACCACCATATTACCAGATGGCGTTTGATTCTATCTAAGCACTCTCGGGAGACAGTGATTGATATAGCCTCACAGTCTAAGGAATAGTCTACGAGGATCCATTTCTAATCATCGTAACTTGAACTTCGTGACATGATCGGGTCATGATGTTTAGGTTGGGTATTGGTTCATCATCTCATTCTCCGAATGAGATGACCTCATTTCCAACAGGCATAAATGCCACATGATCAGGAAACATGGTCTTCTCTTGACCAATGAACCAGTGACTAGAGTTTCATTGGGAACCCCTGGTTGTTTATATATCACACGTGTATTGATGTTTCCACTCAATACAGTTATAGCATGATATAAAACTTAATCATAAACTATATGAAATATGATAATAGTCCTTACTACTATTTGTCTCTAGGGCATATTTCCAACAGTCTCCCACTTGCACTAGAGTACAAATACACTAGTTGCATTTGTTCTCAATCATTGGCACCATATATCTGGTACACTGAACATGCTTGCTCATGGAAGAGGTTGAGTCTTGGGTCTGTACTTTACAGTCCCAAATCCTTTGCAACTTACTAATGTCACCTTGATTGACATTAATACTTTATCATCACATGATAGCATCTATGTGTATGTATCGTCGCTATGGCAGCAGAACGAGGCCTGATTCTAGGAGCCTACAGTGACGTTACATCAACCTCGAGGGCTTTCTCATGGGCACTGTGCCCTGGGACACATCATTCTATGTTAAAAGCGATCTAGCCCCGCCATAACATTATACAACACTTTAGATGGTATCCTTATATATTATTATAAATGTATTCATCGAAACACCAGTGCACTCTGTGCAACTATCGATGTTTTTGTTCACCTCGCTTCCTACTTGACTTTTAATCGGTATTCATAGGATTTTCCAACATATTCCCTTTATGTTTTAAGATACGTTATCCTTTATGGATTTGGAAAACATGTCTACAGTTCTCTATTAGATACTGCGGACAAACTTAGCTCAACATTATGTGATTCGAACTTAATCACTTTCAAACGTTCCTTATTTGGATCACATATTATGCTAAGTTATCATCATGGTTTACTAAGATATAACCTATGTCTCAACATAGTGGATGATGATCATCCTTTTCTTTCTTTCAACCATTGGTGTCAAACTTAATACTATTCCTAATTTGAGTTATTAAGGACCAGTTCCTTAATTAACTTCTATTCCAAAAAAACCTTTCAGAATCCCTTAAGGAATACTACATAATATCATAATACGGTTATTATCAACTTCTCCATCTTATAAATCATTATTTATAAGTATTTGCACCTTCATTCTTAACATACTTAAGAATTACTGTATAAGCTCCCACTCAAAAATATGTCAATTACATATTGTTTTAGGAAAGCTTCCATAGCTCCCACTCAATTTCATGCAAATTGCATATCCACTCACTATTTTGAATAACTTCAAAATCCTTTGATCAAATATCAAACTTGGAGTTTTACGATGAGATACTAGTACTGTTTACTAGTTTTAGATCCACTAGACATTCAGCACACATGAATCAAATTCATTTGAATTTGTCCAAAACTAGACAAACTATACTTTTATCACTCACCCCCTTTTCCACTATGGCTTTGCAGTCATTTGGGAAAATTCAAGTAATCCCTTTTACTTGTGAGATTCAGCAACTAATTGCTTTCTAATCTCAAGGGAATCTCGCTTCTAGGATTTCTCATAATTCTAGTTTACCATTATTTCCTTAGTAGTTCGTAGGTATGTCATATTCCAATAATCATGACAAATGATTCACAAATGTCTCCATACAAGATATGGATTACATTATGAATCCTACTTTATGTAGTGAAAACACCAGTAGGGAAACACAATGATCAATATCATTGATTCTTGCCTTTGTGAAGAGAATCGTTCAGGAACGTTGTCCGTTGCGCTTCTCAACACTCTGATGCAGGGTTTTGAATCCTCATCGTGTTTTACACTATTTTCCATTTGCTCCATAATTGAGAAACATCACTAAAAGTGAGCTTTCTCAAGAATGCACCAAAATCCAAGTAATACGAGTTTTGCTTTCCTTTTGGTTTCAGCTATGGGTTTTGTATTCAAAGTTTCCAATGAATACTCTACAAGGACTTATTCGCTATTGTTTTGGTTATATCGGATAACCACAAAACTTTCACGAATTCAAATGGTTCACTATTTTCTAATTGAGTGCTAACTATTTCTAACTAGTGGTCTCTACATCTACAACGATTCATTTGGTGCCTTCTATTCACCCCCTTTGGTATCTAATATCACATTGTGATGCTTTGCATTTTGATGTTTCATAATGTTTTGCATTTCATAATTACTTTTATGCCATTCTTATAAATTCGAATTTCATTACTATTGATCAAATCATAGTAATTGGATTCTCTTTTATATTTATACCCTTTGTTGATGAAACATTTTGATCAAATCAAATAGTTTCATATTCATGTTTCCTTTGGTAATCTTCTTTACACATTTAAACAATTATTTAATGATAATTACCATTTTCGTCAAAACACAATACATCGAATATGTATTTACTTTTAGAAATTCTTTAAACACTTTGTATTCAAGTAATACATGGTGTTCAAGTTATTTTGCCGAACTTAGGCATGATTTATACATGATAATAAATCGAATGACTTTCACATATTATCACATAACTTTGAATTTAAACAATGGTTTTTCATTCATTAATGAACATATCATTAAATTGGATTTTTTAAACAAGGCATTTCAATATTTTACAAATGTTCATGTATTATCAATTAGTTTCAAACAACAAGGATAATTCACACATAATCAAACAAGATGTGAACACGAATAGAAATCATTCATAAAAGTAGAACAACTGTTTGTTACAAAGTCATATGAATAACCGTCTCACGAAGTGTGAGACACACTAAAGAAGTTCACAATATCTTGATTACAATAATCATCCTAAAACATAAACTAAATGATAAATGTCGATGGAGAGTGTCGTCGGCCATCATCATCATGCTCGCCATCAACACGCAACGTCACCTCCTCTCCAGCAAGTACCTCTCATGCAGAAGGACTTGTTTTCAGCAAAACAGAACAAGTATCAGATATACTTAACACTACAAATGTGTTTGTAAGATTATAACATTTATAAAACTATATATCAAATATATACCTTTGTCATCGATGAACTCTCAGGGGATTGGTTCAACCTTTACGTTCCTGAAACGTAATATGAACTCATGGAAATCCAATGTTTCCGTATCATCACTCATGATGCTACTCCGGACATGTCCTTCATAGCTGGGAGGCAACGATCGAAGCGGTACGTCTATCGCAAATGGATCAGCCATCCAGTAATCCACGAAGTGCACCAGTCTCATGTGTGCATCAAGCATGCGCTCCAAGTGACCCTTCAGACATGTATGATCCTCCATCTGTATGGAAAGGAACTCTCCAAGCAGCTCGTGCTTCCACATGCACACATGGCCTATGAACTCTGCTCTCAGCTGATCCACCATTGAATATGGATCAAGATCACCCATGAGCGGATGTAGTTCATCCACCATCCCGTAACGCATTACTATCTGAATGTAGGTGGACATCTCTTGATGATAGTAGCGGTCTGCCAGCTCTTGTGGGGGCTCATAGTAGTCTGGCTCAGTCAAATCCATTGTGCGGAGTATGTAGTCTACCACATGATTCCTAGTAAGGAGATCATTCAGGCGCACAAGCCAACTAGGGAAGTTCAATCCATCAAGTCTAAGTTTCTCACCCTTTTACCCTATCCTCAATGACAAAGTAAGCTTCATAATGAGCCATCTACATTTATAATTGCAAAAGGAATTTAGACTAAGTTTATAATTAAATGAGTTCATCATAACTCCACTCAGAAACACCTATCCCCAGAAGGGTTCCTAGTGATAACACGACCCCTATCAGCCACATCTCCCCCGATTGAACACGGCCATCGATGTGGGTTCAAAGGTGGACGCTAAACGTCGGTCGCATCATTCATGCGCCTCGTGCTCGATCTTTCGACCATCCGTGTTCCAAGGCCATGCTTCTGTGGCGTGCTAGGCTCGCCAACTCAACCTTACTGTATTCGCTGTGCAACATGTCTTACACCCACTATATGCGAACGTAGATATGTCTGACACCCAGGCCTGTAACCCTAGATCGCCTCATACCGAAGAACTTTCTTGGTGGTGCACACTAAGGGGGAACACAATCGTTGGTAATTTTAACAGGGATCATCTTATTAGGCTACCATCGAGTATCTAATACTAGCACACAATAAGACATACAAACAATAACATTGAATGTAAATGCTATGTGATATGGTCCTTCACGTCGTGATCTCCATCCGCCGTCAACGGGTTCCGGCGCTAGGGTTACGGCGCCGTAGACACCAGGGTACCGGTGTCTTTCCGGCGTGGTAGTTCGTCACTTTCGTGACTATCTACTACTACATAACAAAAGGTAATCACTTTATCTTTGCCACAACCATATCACAAAGCAACGCCCCCCCTGCAAAACAAAGTTAGACGCCTCTACTTTATCTTTGCATGTTTTACGTGGCTGAATGGGCTTTCGCACAAGAACAGTTCTTACCTACGAACTTTCAGTACAATGCTGATCGAGTAGTTGTCTCTACTACACCCCTTTCGGGGCCCTCCATTGCAAATGGTATACCAACTAATGCGAGAGAGACAGACACCCCCCTAAGCCACTTTATACGGTACAAGCTGTATGTCAAGCGTGGACCAGTCTCACGAATGAACGTGTAAAGTCGGTTGGGGGCCGCTTCATCAAGCATTACTGTGGTATACACAAGTACATGTGGGAAAGTAACAACTAAAATATCAACACCCACATGCTACATCTTGTGTGTTCTACCCGTACTAGCATTACTACGCATAGATCTAGCTCCGATACCACTGTTGGGGTTCCGCGTATGAAAACAATAAATTTTACTCTACGCCCCTGAACCCCTGAAGCTGCCAGGACGTATCTATTAGTAATACAGTAATGGGAGGGGCTTTTCGCGAACTTACCCTTGAAGACCGAAAAGCGTTGTCAACGCTCAGGAGAGCGTGGTTGATGTAGACGAGCCAAAGCCAACCTCAAGGTCGTGATGAAGTCCTTGCGCTCCTTGGCTCCAACAACTTGAGTGCCTCAAGTGCGACACCTCATGGGGAGTTACACACGTCCGGTTCCTGACGATGACTCCCGCTTCCCCGATCTAGCAGCAGTTGCGGAAGTAGAGTTCCTGGATCCGAATCCCGTAGCGCGACGGCGCTCCGCGATGAAGATGTCTCTCGTTTGCGCAGTCCAGACTTGGGACCACAGTCACGAGAGAGAGAGAGAGGGGGGAGGAAGAAAATATCAATTGGAGGTCCTCCCAAAAGTGAGAAGACCTTTATTGATTATTGGTGTATTTAATTTGGCCAAATACCCCCACTATATATAGGGGGAGGGGAGGCACTACCTCCCTCAAAGTCCCGGGGTGGGACTAAAGGAGAGGAGGGGGGAGGGGTGGCCGCCGGCCACCCTAGTGGGCCCCGTGGGGGGGGGGGGACTAGGCCCAGCCGGCCACCCCATTGGCCCCTCTCCCTCTCTCCTTTCCCCTAATGGGCCCTCTCCCTCCGGAAATTGGCCCATTAAGCCTTTTGACCATTTAATTGATTTTCTCTTTATTAAATAATTATGAATAAATGATTAAATCAATATTTAACATTCACTCACATATTATTCAACCTCGTGGCTATGGAACACCTTCCACCTCCACTCTGGACATCCTCCGGACTTATCGAAACCCTTCCAGTTTCCTCTCTTCTATTCTTCGGTGATTCCACCAATCCTATAAACATTCTCTAAGCATCATCAAGCCCTTAAGCGTGATACCCCACGGTTCAGGAACACTCCAGACATGGTCGGGACACTCCCGAACCAATGATCCATAGAGGGACCTGGATGGCCATGTGACCCATGTGCGTTCCACGAAGATCTTTCGTCGTTTAAACCAGGACAGTCGTGTCTTATTCCCTTTGTCACTCGATACTTGCATTGACTGAGATCTGATCAATGACATCACCATGTCGTGTTCAATCTCGTTGCTGAACAATGCTACTTGACTCGTTCCGACAAGTGATATCCTCGTGATCAAATCACACGTTGCGCAGCTATTGGATATAACTTCTTCGAGTGGGCCCTTGAGTATCTTCCCGTCACATGGACGGACAAATCCTGCTATTTACATATATTGCCTCTACAGTTTCCTACGAGTATCTGAACACACCTTTATAACCACCGTATTACCAGATGGCGTTTGATGCTATCTAAGCACTCTCGAGAGACAGTGATTGATATAGCCTCACGGTCTAAGGAATAGTCTACGAGGATCCATTTCTAATCATCGTAACTTGAACTTCGCGACATGATCGGGTCACGATGTTTAGGTTGGGTATTGGTTCATCATCTCATTCTCAGAATGAGATGACCTCATTTCCAACTGGCATAAATGCCACATGATCAGGAAACATGATCATCTCTTGACCAATGAACTAGTGACTAGAGTTTCACTACACATGTATTGATTTTTCCACTCAATACAGTTATAGCATGATATAAAACTTAATCATAAACTATATGAAATATGATAATGGTCCTTACTACTATTTGTCTCTAGGGCATATTGTTGGGGGGATATCCCCGAGTAGGGTCACGCCAGGGTATAAAGGCCGAGTTAGCCGAGGTTCGGCAAGGTCAAAGCGGATGCTGGCCGGGTCACCTCAAGGCAGGCCGAATCACGGAGTAACCCGGACCAGGGGGCGTTCGCCTAACTAAGTCTCAACCGACTTAAGCAGTAAGTCGGAAGTGCTTGTTTTACTTGAATGCAGGAACAGGTGTGGCCGGATCAACTAGGATCCGGGTCACGTCTAGCTTCTAGGATAAGGAAGGAATCCCGCTGGTCAAAAGAAGCCCCGGTACGCACTACCTGAGTGAAGCAAGCAAGGGCAGGACCACCGAGGCATGGCCGACAAGGGTGACGACGCCCATGTCGGCTGACGCGGGTGCCGCAGAGGCTCACGTAGCCTCTGCATGTGTGACGCGGGGGAAAATCACCCCGGTCGGCTTACTACTTTGGGAGGAGGTATATTCTTAGGAATATGCCTCCACGTATGCCCTAGGCAGAGACCGAGCTCCCTCTATAAAAGGGGAGCTAGGGTTTCAGTAGAAGGGGTTCCGGTTCCGCTATTCTGATTTGGCTAGGGTTTTAGGTGTGATCTATGGGTGAGAGTAAGAGAGCTCCTTCTTCCTCCTCTCGCCAATACAGCTCTAGGAGCACTTGTAATCTTGGAAGAAAAGCAATACAAACAACTGTGTGGAGAATCACTTCACTATCCCTCCTTGGATTCCCCTAGCGTGTATTAGTCCCCACCTTTAGCCTATCCATGGCATCTGCTGTGACACCACCACGACAGTTGGCGCCCACCGTGGGGCTAGCGGCGCTGGCAGGGGTCAAGATCCGGACGGGAAACTTCATCGGCACCAGCGAACGCATCGTCTCCGGGCTCGTTCGGCGCTTTGGAGCGCTGGAATTTGTCAGCGACAATGCTGGCTGCTTCAGCACGCGTCCACTTCCGCGCAACGGCCTCTTCGTCAAGCTTGGCGTGCACAAAGTCTATGTTGCTGTGGACGTATCTTGTGTTCATCCGCGCCACATCGTCGAGGCTGGAGATCCGCCCCTCACCGTGGCTCGCGGGGCGCGTATCGCTCGCTCCCCGGACCGCGCAGAGGTGATGATGACTGCGCCTGGTGTGGGCGCGAGCAAGGATCCGGCGCCAGAACCGGAGGTAACGCCTAAGGCACCGAGGAAAGGTAGAGGTCCTCCACTAGAGAGGCCGGAAAATGTGTTGAGGGAAGCGATGGATAGCTTGGCAAACCCTGTGGTAGCAGCAGTAGATCAGGCTCGAGCGCAGGCCGAGCTAGAAGAAACTAGGCAAAAGATACTAGAGGGCGCAAAGAAAATAGCCGTGGCTCAGCAGTCGTTGAATATGATGCTGCGTGAGTACGCAAAGGCGAACAAAGTTGATGCTGTAAAAGTAAAGGGGAGAAATCTCATGAGCGAGATGAACAGAGAGGGTGATACTGGAATGGAGGAATCAGAAAACTTTTTGTCCGTGGGGCTGCCGAGGTCTAGTACCCCGGAAAAGAACCTCAGAGCGGCGGATGCAGCTGCATCCGAGTTAGAGGGTCTGACGGGTGAAGCCCGTCAAAGACAACAAGATAGGGTTAACGAGCTAGTTCGGATCGCGAACAGACAAAACAAAGAACTTCTCAGAGCTAACCCGGAGAGATCTGGAGCCTCCAAGATCGTCCATTCAGTGATGGGTAACCCGGAGAAATCCGCTGGAGCCGCATCGTCTCCTCATGGTGGTCCAAGGAGAGAAGAGGTAGTAACCTTAGCCAGACAGAATAAACAGATCGTCCCGTATGACCCAACACGGGCAGGGAAAGGAAAAGAAGCACAGAAAGATGATGATCGACGGAGTGTGAGCCGAGGTGAAGCTGGCCGAGGTAACCACGACCAAGGCAATGCCGGTCAAGGGAACGCAGTCAACGGCAATGCCGGACAGCGAAACTCGGCAGGAGCAGGACAACCGCAGCAGCGGAATATACCAAGGCAAGAGCAAAGTGCCGGCCGAGGTATGCAACAGAAAGGTGCTCTGCGAGAGCAAGACATGTATAATGTTGGAGATTCGGAAATGGAAAACGCGGGATACCCAAGGCCGGACTATCATGTGATAGGGTCAAGATTGGGAAGCAGGGATTTGATGTGGGATGATGCCAGGTTGAAACTGGATCGACTGTATAGGTCGGAACAGATAGAATGCCAAGGTCCATCGGGTCCTGCGTGTTTTGGACCCCGGATCATGAAGGAGCCGCCGGTACCCAACTTCCAGTTACCCAGGGGCACGAAGACGTATGACGGCAGTACCAAGCCGGAGGATTGGCTGATAAACTATGCTACGGGTGTGAAAATTGCCACTTGCAACTTGAGATGGGCTGTACGATATGTACCCCAGATGTTGGAAGGACCGGCAAGGGTATGGCTGAACAATTTGCCACCCGGAAGCATCAACTGCTGGATAGCCTTTGAGGAAATGTTCATCAGCGATTTCTCGAGTACGTATCAGAGGCCAAATAGGCCGCATACCCTAGCTATGTGCAAGCAAAGACCTAATGAGACAGACCGAGAGTTCTTGACCCGGTAGTGTACCGTGAGAAACTCGTGTGAAAACGTGATAGAATCACAGGCCATAGCGTGGTTTGCACAAGGGTGCCGATATGCAAGCGAGCTGTGGCAAAAGTTGCAAAGGAAAATGCCAACTACGTTGGCAGAGATGATCTGGATTGCAGATTCGTATGCTTTGGGTGATCCGACTCAACCTAGACTCGTATCAAACGAGTCAAACGATGAGTACTATCAGAGGGATGGAGCCGGATCATCCCGGAGGAATGACTACAGAGGAAAAAGAAGAGATGACAGACTAGATCATAGATACGGTTCGCAACAAGTTGCGGCTGTGAATCAAGATTAGCCCGGAGCAGGGGGCAGTCAGCGCCAGAAAACTGGAGGGCAATGGACTCCAAGAAACAAAGGCAAGAAAACTTGGACGCCAGAGCAAAAGAGACAGTGGCAAGAAAAGAAGGACCATCCGAGGTATACTTATGAGTCGATGTTGGACCAGCCGTGTAAGTTTCACACGCCTAATCCGAGTAACCCAACGGGTCATACGACGAGGCAATGTGAGTGGATGCGCAAGATCGAACAAGGTGGCTCGGGGAATGCTCAGGCACCCCGGAATGATCAGCCTCGGCAGGAGTTACCCCGGCAGCAATTGCTCTCCGGAGCGAACATGCAACAGCTAATGTTGCCTCCCCCTCCACCGAGGTATGATAACAATGAGAGAAGGGATGCAGTGCATCAAGTGGAAAATCAGCATCAGCCGGATCATAGGTACCCCGGAAATGAGGGGAGAAATGAGTACAGAGAGCATCATCAGAGCTATTGTGTGTTCACCACTGAGGAAACAGATAGAAAAAGCTTGCAGCGTAGGCATATGGAGGTGACTGCAGTGATGCCGGCAGTGACGAGGTACATGCCTTGGTCTGATCAGGAAATCACCTGGAGCATAAAGGATCATCCCAAGCTTATGCCAAGCCCTAGTTCGTATGCGTTGGTGCTGGACCTGACGTTCATTGGTCCTAGCATTAATGTAAGGTTCTCAAAGGTACTGATCGACAATGGCAGCAGCATTAACATCATGTATGCTGACACAATGCGCAAGTTGGGCATCTCGGAAAACATGCTACAGCCCACGAGGACAACTTTCCATGGTATTGTGCCCGGCATTTCTTGTGAGCCCATAGGCAAGGTCCGGGTTGACGTATTGTTCGGCACGAGGGATAACTGCAGAACCGAAAATTTGGAGTTCGAGGTGGTGAACTTGGAAAGTGCGTACCATGCGTTACTCGGAAGGCCAGCGTTGAACAAGTTCATGGCAAGCTGTCATATTAGCTACTTGAAGATGAAATTTCCCGGACCAAACGGGGTGATCACCATTGCTGGGGATTTCCGACGTTCCATGGAGTGTGCGTCGGCCGAATCTAACTTAGCCAAGTCACTTGTGATTGCGCAGGAGAAAAGGAAAATTTAGGAGGTGGCGGCATTGGCTCAGTCCGCGCAGCAGTATATGCCGGCGCTGAGTAACCCGCACGAAAGTGTCTCTTTCCAGGCCACGAAAGATACCAAGAAAGTTCATGTTGATGACATGTTCCCGGAGCGCACCGTAACAATTGGTGCCGGGTTAAGTGATAAATAGGAAAGCGAGCTCGTCAGCTTCCTCCGTGAGAATCGGGACATTTTTGCTTGGTCCACACAGGACTTGCAAGGTGTTCCGAGGGAGCTGGCCGAGCACTCTTTGAATGTGAGACCCGGAGCTAAGCCGGTGAAGCAACCTCTCCGACGCTTCGCTGAAGATAGGAGGAAAGTCATTGGGGATGAGATAGCTCGCTTGCTAGCTGTAGGATTTATCATGGAAGTTCTTTACCCGGATTGGCTGTCTAATCCGGTGCTGGTGGAGAAGAAGAAGGATGACCTGAACGTGGCAATGGTTTGGCGAATGTGTATCAATTACACGAACCTAAACAAGGCGTGTCCAAAATATCCATTTCCACTGCCAAGAATAGATCAGGTCATAGACTCAACTGCTGGATGTGAATTGTTGTCATTCATTGATGCATATTCTGGTTTCCACCAGATACCTCTGAATCCGGATGATCAAATAAAGACTGCGTTTATTACCCCGTATGGGGCTTATTGCTATCGTACCATGCCGTTTGGTTTACGTAATGCAGGGGCAACGTACCAAAGATGTATGCAAAAATGTTTGCACGACCAAATAGGTCAAAATGTACAAGTGTGCGTGGATGATGTGGTTATCAAGACCAAGGAAAACAAAACGCTCCTTGACGATATCAGGCAAACATTTGCGAACCTAAGGAGGTTCCGGATGAAGCTTAACCCAGAAAAATGCACCTTCGGTGTCCCGGCTGGGAAATTGCTCGGTTTTCTTGTTTCCAGCCGAGGTATCGAGGTTAATCCAACTAAAATCCGGGCCATCGAACGAATGGAATTGCCGAAGTGTCTTAACGATGTCCAGAAGTTCACAGGTTGCCTGGCCTCGTTAAGTCGGTTTGTATGTCGGGGAGAAAAGGCATTGCCTCTTTACCAACTCATGAAAAAGTCGGATAAGTTTGTTTGGACACCGCAGGCCAATGAAGCCTTTGCCCACTTGAAAAAGATGTTAGCCACTGCACCAGTGTTGGCCTCGCCAGTATCAAAGGAGCCAATGTTGCTCTATATAGCCGCAACCAACCGAGTTGTAAGTGCAGTGATAGTGGTGGAGCGCGATGAGGAAGGTAAGTCGGTGCAAAGGCCAGTGTATTACTTGAGCGAGGTGTTGTCAGCCTCAAAGCATAACTACCCACACTATCAAAAGGTGGCGTATGGCGTGTACATGGCCGCCAAGAAGCTGAAGCACTACTTTGAGGAGCATCCCATCAGGGTCATATGTGAGGCCCCCATATCCGAGATAATGAGTAATAAGGATGCGAGTGGCAGAATTGCAAAATGGGCAATTGAGCTAGCTCCTTATGCCCCGCAATATGATAGAAGGGAAGCCATCAAATCCCAAGCTGTGGCAGACTTTTTCGTGGACTGGGCTGAGGTGCAATACGAACCACCACTCCCAGATCTGAACTATTGGCGAATGCACTTTGACGGATCAAAAACCAAAACCGGGCTAGGGGCCGGAGTTGTACTTACCTCGCCAAAGAAGGACCAGTTGAAATACGTGCTACAGATCCATTTCACGGCATCAAACAATGTCGATGAGTATGAAGCACTTGTGCACGGGCTGAAGGTGGCAAACGAAATTGGGATATGTCGGATCGTATGCTTTGGCGACTCAGATTTGGTGGTGCGGCAAGTGTCGGGAGTGTGGGACGCCCTTGATCCAAACATGGCACTGTACAGATTTCATGTGCAGAAGATATCTGGTTACTTTGAGGGATGCGAATTTCACCATGTACCCCGGGTGGAAAATGAGGCTGCCGACATACTGTCGAAGCTCAGGTCAACCCGACAAGCAATTCCACTGGGTGTAGCATTAGAGCACCTCAGGAAACCATCCATCAGGCCCTCCCCAGAAACCGACTCAATCTATGTCCCAGAGGACACGGAAGCAGGAGATGTGCCCATGGACATTGACATGGGAAGTGGTGCGCGAAACCCGGGGACTGCCTCGGCAAACCCGGGGACTGCTTCAGTAAACCCGGGGACTGCTTCGCAAGACCCGGGGACTCCTCAGTGTGATCCGGTGGATCAGATGGAGATTGATGAGGATGTGTTCTCTATGCGAGCAACACCGGCTTGGGCACTACCTATATTTTAGTTCCTGAAAGATGGAACGTTACCCACTGAGGAAGTGCTGTCCAGGCAAACACAGAGGAGGGAAAAAGCTTACACGATCATCAATTCGGAACTATACAAAAGGAGTGTGACCAATGTCCTCTAGTGATGTGTTGACCCGGAAGAAGGGCTTGAAATCCTCCGAGATATACATCAGGGGGAATGCGGGCATCATGCCTCATCCTGAGCCTTGGTAGCAAAAGCTTTCCGGCACGGATTCCACTAGTCAAATGCCTTAGAGCAAGCGGAAGATCTGGTGAGAAAATGTAATGGTTGTCAGAGATACGCTACCAAGACACATATGCCAATGTCGGAACTCAAGACCATACCAATTACTTGGCCATTTGTCGTATGGTGCTTGGATATGGTCGGTCCGTTCAAACCAGCAAGGGGAAATATGACTCACATTTTAGTAATGGTGGACAAATTTACGAAGTGGATTGAGGTAAAGCCTATAAGAAAATGTGATGGAGCTACGGCCGTAACGTTTCTCAAAGATATCATCTTGAGGTACGGTTATCCTCACAGTATCATAACTGATAATGGCACAAATTTTGCGGAAGGAGCATTTGCGCGTTTCTGCCGGGATAAGAAGATCCGGCTGGACGTAGCCTCGGTAGCCCACCTAGCATCAAACGGACAAGTGGAAAGATCCAACGGATTAGTATTAGCCGGGATAAAACCCCGGCTCATTGAGCCGCTTCAAAGATCAGCGGGGTGCTGGATAGAAGAACTACCAGCGGTACTGTGGAGCTTAAGAACAACTCTGAATCGATCAACAGGCTATACGCCGTTTTTTCTGGTATATGGGGCAGAACCTGTATTACCAGCCGACATAGAGCATGATTCGCCTAGGGTCACCCAATACACAGAAGCCGAAGTGCAAGAAGCCCTGCAAAATGATGTTGATCTGCTGGAAGAAGCGAGAGAACTGGCACTGTCCAGATCCGCCATATATCAGCAAAATCTCCGACGCTATCACAGCCGGAAAGTGTGCCCCCGAGTCTTTCGGGAAGGCGATCTGGTGCTCCGGTTGGTACAACGTACTACTGGCATGCATAAATTATCCCCCCCATGGGAAGAGCCATTCATCGTAAGCAGGGCATTGCACAATGATTCTTATTATCTTATAGATGCAAAGCCAAAGGAGAAGAACAAGGCTAAGAAGTGTATGGAATATAGCTCTACTTAGTCCTTTCTACACTTAGCTAAGAAGTGTATGTATCCGAGTCGTCTCATATGTCGGTATGTATGTCGGCAATGAGCTTATCAATGAAATGTTGGCACCTCGAGCAGTAACTCGGGGACTACCTTAATAATATTTGTCGTTTTTTGTGCATTAGCTGGAATAAGTTATTCTACTTAACTCGGATTAGTAATGTGTGAGAACCAAGAACATAACTCTTCGACTTGCTGCTGTCCAACAAGAATTGGCTTCATGGCAAGCAAGAGAACAAGTTTGGAATTGCGTAGCACATGAAACACGACTAAGGAAAAGAATTTATTCGAGCCGACATTTGTTTTTCAGACTAACCCTGTATTTATTTTCAAGTTATTATGCAGTTTTATTTTTGAGCTAAGTCTAAAAGTTTCCTAGTATTGTTAAGACAATTTTTGAACCTCGGATTCGTAAGTCGTAAAACCGAATCAAGGTAGACACGAACCGAGCCACGAGATTGGACGAACAAGAAAAAGAAACTCGGGGACTACGCCCAAGTTAACCCGGCATAGGAACTTAGTAGCAAAATATCACATGTATATGGAATACAACTCCACCCGGCATACCGGGGATCTGATAAGTTTTAAAGTTTTTTCGCTCAAGGAGCGGCAGGAGGAGGAAGTTCGGCATCATCTTCGCCATCTTCAATATCCGAGGCGTCATCTTCTCCATCACCGTCCGAGCCATCTTCATCATTCTCAACCTCTTCATCCCCAGCGGCTTCCAGGAAGCTCGGCCCCTCAACCCATTCATGAATGGGAGCATATTCGATGAGGCTATGGGCGCAAGCCTGGCGCCGAGCCACCCACTCCGGGTCATTGGTCCATCTGGATCCTGTGCGCAGGCATGTCAGAAGGTTGAGATCAATGTTCTCATACCACGTGAGTATGTGGTGGAGAATGGTATCAGCTGCGGCACATCCAGCGGACTCTCTCCAGAGGTCGAGCTGGGTCTCAGTTTCCATTAGCTTCTCAACGAGCATTGCGGTGGTCTCTAGAGTATCTTCTCCGGGCCAGAACGTGTTGAAGATGCGGACCGCAGCATCGAGGATGTCCTTGCCATAATTTTTGATGAGCTCCACGCGAGATGACAAGCTGACCAACATGTCCTCCATGTCATAGGGAATCTCTTCACCATCACGAGCAGCAGGAGTAACCCTTTCTCGGCGGAAGTCGGCAACTGCTGCGCTCGCAATAGCAGTGCCCTCTGGAAATTTGCCTGGAAAAGAGACAAAGGAAGAAGGTAAAGAAAGGACATATGAAGTAACCCGGAGAAGTAGGTCGGATAACGGAAAGGAGCTTACACGATATATGGCTGAGGATCCGGGTCAGCTCCCTAGTGCAGTCATCGCGTCTCTTACGAAGCTGCTCAAGCTCAGCATTCGTCGTCCCTAGCTGGATGTCGGACTCCTTGAGTAAATCCTAGTCCTTGACGATCTGGAGACTGAGGCGCTCACGCTCTTCTGTGTAATTCTGGCCAGCCTTTTGGAGTTCGGATTGGTGTTGGGGCTTCATTTTCTCCATCTCAGCCTTGAGCTTGGCGATCTCATCGTCCTTGGTCAGGAGG
The DNA here is from genome assembly GCA_910589775.1 of Avena eriantha. NCBI lineage: Eukaryota > Viridiplantae > Streptophyta > Magnoliopsida > Poales > Poaceae > Avena > Avena eriantha. Next base: position 293,978,200 of record OU342743.1, on the reverse strand, counting down.
AGGGCAAGCTCATCGTCTTTCTTCTTAAGCTCGGCTTGGTGTTGCCCTGCTTGTTCGAGAAAATGCAGCATCATATCAGGCACGGGCACACTATCTTCAAGCGATGCTGAAATAGTGTGTTGACCTGGCAGAGCCGAGGTATGAATGTTCACCGAGCCAAGGAGAAAAGGAAGTGGAAAGCACTATAAGTTCGGACAAAAATCACTTACCCTTGATCTGCTCCAGATTTTTCCGCATAATCTTGTTCTCAGCCTCCACCCCAGCTGCGGAAACCGAATGATGAGATTAGTTCGGCAGAGGAAGATGAAGAAAAACGAAGAAGTGCCAAGGAAGAAATTTACCCCTTTTCTCGTATTCCGCGAGAAGTGCAGTTTGCTTGGCACGTAGCATCTTGTGGGTATCCAGCAGGCATTGGAATTCAACACTCCGGCGATTAGTGGTCACCTGAAAGGAGTACAAAAACATAAATTAGCTTGGTGCATGTTCGAAGTGTACAAAAATCCGGGCCAAGTGGAACTTAACCCGGCTCTAGGTGTGTGCATGTTCGAAGTGTACAAAAAATCCGGGCCAAGTGGAACTTAACCCGGCTCTAGGTGTGTGCATGTTCGAAGTGTACAAAAAATCCAGGCCAAGTGGAACTTAACCCGGCTCTAGGTCTGTGCATGTTCGAAGTGTATGAAAAATCCGGGCCAAGTGGAACTTAACCCGGCTCTAGGTGTGTGCATATTCGAAGTGTACAAAAATCCGGGCCAAGTGGAACTTAACCCGGATCTAGGTGTGTGCATATTCAAAGTTCTCATGGAGCTACGTTAGTTTTCTAAAGAGCATCCGGGCGAGTAACAAGTTACTCCCCCGGAGGCTTGGGGACTAATGGTTATTATCTACAGCATGTAAAGGGGAAGAGACGTACCTCCATCATCCGCCCCGCGAGGTTGATCGCCTTAGCGGCTGTGTTCATTTGGGCGGAAAATTCAGCGGGGCCGAACTTCTCCGAAAGATCGTCGTTGTGGACGAACTCCGCCTTGTTCCAATTCATGACAAATTCAATCAAGCTCGGAGGGTACCGCTCACCGGTGGGCATATTGGGCGCCACCAAGCCCTTCGCGTGCGCTTATTTCCTCTCAACCAAGGCAAGGGCTGGGCTGGTGTGCAGAACCATCTGCTGTGCATCAGTTGGCTCGGCAAGGGCGTCCTTCGCTGCTAGAACTTTCTTGGGAAGCATTGATGCGAGGGTACGCTGCCCAGCCTCGACGAATGCTGGCTTGGTAGCGTCCGGAGCCTTTTTGCCCTTGGCTTGCTAGGAAGAGAAAGTCGTCGCAGCGGATTTCCCCTTAGGAGCTGCCGGGGTAGTCCCTCGCCGAGGTTGAGAAGACTCGGACGAGGCGGAGGAGCTTGGCGCTGGTGCTCTGGTTGCTAGACTTGGTGCAGCCGCTAATTTTCTTGGTGCCGGACTTGGTGATGGTGTCGAAACTAGAGCTGGTGCTGGTTCGGTTACTGGTGCTGGAGCTGGTGCTAGTGCCGAGGTAGTTTCAGTGGCTACTAGTTGCGGCGAAATCGAGGTTGTAGAAGCCACCGCCTCGACTGGGCCGGTCTCCCCCGCTCCGAGGTTACCCCCTCTTGACGAGGTGGAACAGAACCCGGAGCAGCCACAGAACCCTCTAGAATAGGGCTCAGCGGGCGTGACTCATCGTCACGAGGGGGAGAAGGGCTTTGTCGGAGCGGTGAAGAGATGCTAGACCCACTCTGAGGGACCTCCACCGGAGCACTGCAAAATCAAATAATGTCAGAAGAGAAATTAGAACAATGCAAGGAAGAGCAAGTTACAGAAGGAAAAATGACTTACGCATCCGAGGTTTGGGCCTCCTTGGGTTTCCGAGCCCTTCGTGCTAGGGCCTTGCCTGCTGGCTTGGAGGCAGTCTTGTCCCCGGACTTCTTTCACCTTTTAGCGGGCTGAGAAGGTCCGGAGGAGAAACTTGGAGCAGCCCCGCGCTTCTTCTTCGGTGCTACCAGAACAGGTTCCCCCGTACCCAGGGGAGGATCCTCGTGGATGTGCCCACCGGGACTAGCTGATGCCGGAAAAGGAAAAGAAAGGGGGACAGCCTCAACAGGTTTAATCACCTCGACATTCGAGTCATCTTCATCATCGGGCCAATCTCTAATGGAAGAGGATTTACCCGTGGGTCGCTTTGTAGAGTCGGTCATCGGGAGGAACATCTCCTGGTCCGGCTCTTCCTCATCCAGACTCTCCCGGTTTGGCGCCCACTTAAGGGTCAGATCGGTGCCGTCCTCAAGGGTCTGCTGAAGAAATTGCTGAGGAAAAGAATGAACAAAAGAGTCAACAATGCAACAATAACCGACATGTATTTAGTCCGGGGTAAGTTTGCAGCATGAAGCTTACCGCGGGAGGAAGCCTATCGCGGCAATAATGCTCAATTCCCCAGTCCACTCAGAGGAGAAGTCCTTGTGGGTGGTGAAGAGAGCCTTAACCTGGCGATATATCTCTATGTTGCTCAGCTCAAAGGATGAGGTCTGGTTGGGGTCGCGGTCGAAGCTCATGTGGCATACCTTGTGGGTGCACTTCTGGAGGGGGAAATTCGGTTGCGCACGAAAGTGATCATAGCATCCTCGTTGCGCAGTCCGAGCTTCTTCAGCTCCGCGAACCTCTTGTTGACCTGGTTGGCCAAAGCCATGGGCTTCTTGGGAACGGCATCCCATAGTTCCGGGTTAGGTGGACCCGGAGTATAGGGGAGAAGCCCGATTAGGTCTTCAGTGCCGGTATTCCGGACGTAAAAGAAAGTCCGGGCCCACCCTTTGCAGGACTCTAACCCGGTGACCCGGGGGAAAACGGAAAACCTCCGGGGTGAGATGGAAGCCGCTCCGAATTGAGTGAGTTGCTTGTCCTCCGGATCGAGTTGGATGTTTGGGATGACGTTGCGACGAAGGCCGAAAAACCGGATCCATAGCTCCTTCGTGGGCCATAGTCCGGCATAGCCTTCGATCGTAGAAGCAAAGGCGAAAAGAGAGGTGATGGCGTTGGCAGGAAGGTGGTGCGACTGGAGTTTGTAGGTACTAAGCCAATCCCGGAAAAAGTCGCTGACCAGCAAACCGAAGCCCCGTTGGAAATGGGACAAGAACACGACGTATTCACCCGGATTGGGTGAGGGGGCCAATTCGGCGGAGGCGAGGCGAGCAGCGACGCCGGCGGGGATGCGTCTGGTCCGATAGAGCCAGCCCAGGTCATCTTGGCAGACCCAGGACCCGGCCCATGCACCACGGTCTACCGCCGCGGAGTCCTCCTCCATCTCCTGCTCAGCGACGATGAGCTCCTCCTCCATCATTTGGTCTTCGCTGCCCTCGCTGGCGCTAGCGGCGGCAGGGGGCAGAGGCCTGGATTGGCGAGGACCCGTGGCGAGGGAGTTGCGTAGCGGTGGCTGCGACACAGAGGCACGGGGAAGCAGTGCGGCGGCGGCGCTGCTACTTGGAGAACTGGCGGCGGCGTGGTCGCGAGAAAGAAGAAGAAGAAGAGCAAGGGGCAGAGGGGCGCGGAAGGGGAAAACTCCTAAGGGGTGCGCCCCTCCCCTATTTAACCACTCCCTCAAGGGGTGAGTGGGATCGCGTCCTGCGAATGAGCCACACGGTGTGGCCGTGTATAGCCCACCTCGGCCAATCAGCAGGGAGCCACATGGAAGGCAACAAAGCGGAGATGATCCCATGACGTGACGCTGTGATATGGTAAAGGAGGAGGCAGGCATGATGTGACCCGCGCACAGTGATAACTGACAATTACTGCGGCGGTTACTGTGCTGGCCCTTAAAATGAGACAACATAATGATTACCCTCCACATGGGTTGGCGTACGAGAGAAGGAAACAAGACCCGGATGGAACCGTGGTAACTCGACTAGCAAGTGAAAACTTGGAAAGTGCAGAGGGAAAGTAAAACCATGAGGTCCGAATTAAAGTGGTAACCCGGCCAGCAAGTGAAAACTTGGAATGTGCGAAGGGAACGTAAATCCATATAATCCGAGGTAAAGAGGTAACTCGGCAATAATGAACGGAGCTTGAAATTGAACCTGATGTGGCCTTAGCGGCCAGGGCGGCTAAGACCGCACCAGCTTCGGGGACTAATGTTGGGAGGATACCCCAGGGTAGGGTCACGCCGGGGTATAAAGGCCGAGTTAGCCGAGGTTCGGCAAGGTCAAAGCAGATGTCGGCCGGGTCACCTCAAGGCAGGCCGAATCACGGAGTAACCCGGACCAGGGGGCGTTCGCCTAACTAAGTCTCAACCGACTTAAGCAGTAAGTCGGAAGTGCTTGTTTTACTTCTATGCAGGAACAGGTGTGGCCGGATCAACTAGCATCCGGGTCACGTCTAGCTTCTAGGAGAATGAAGGAATCTCGCTGGTCAAAAGAAGCCCCGGTACGCACTACCTGAGCGAAGCAAGCAAGGTTAGGACCACCGAGGCGTGGCCGACAAGGGTGACGACGCCCATGTCGGCTGACGCGGGCACCACAGAGGCTCACGTAGCCTCTACATGTGTGACGCGGGGGAAAAGCACCCCGGTCGGCTTACTAATTTGGGAGGAGGCATATTCTTAGGAATATTCCTCCACGTATGCCCTAGGCAGAGACAGAGCTCCCTCTATAAAAGGGGGGCTTGGGTTTCAGTAGAAGGGGTTCCGGTTCCGCTATTCTGATTTGGCTAGGGTTTTAGGTGTGATCTGTGGGTGAGAGTAAGAGAGCTCCTTCTTCCTCCTCTCGCCAATATATCTCTAGGAGCACTTGTAATCTTGGAAGCAAAGCAATACAAATAACTGTGTGGAGAATCACTTCACTATCCCTCCCTGGATTCCCCTAGCGTGTATTAGTCCCCACCTTTAGCCTATCCATGGCATCTGCCGTGACACCACCACGACACATATTTCCAACAGTCATTGCATGTCTGTTCTTTTCACAAACCACACATGGATCCACCAATGTCATTGCATGTGTGTTCTTTTCACAAACCACATATGGACCCACTAGAGTCATTGCATGTGTGTTCTTATGCTAAAACTAGCACTAGAGTCATTTCATGTGTGTTCTTTTCACAAACCACATATGGATCCACCAATGTCATTGCATGTGTGTTCTTTTCACAAACCACATATGGATAAACAAATGTCATTGCATGTGTGTTCTTTTCACAAACCACATATGGATCCACTAATGCCATTGCATGTGTGTTATTTCCCACAAACCACATATGTACCCACCAGAGTCATTGCATGTGTGTTGTTTTCCACAAACCACATATGGATCCACTAGAGTCATTGCATGTGTGTTCTTTTCACAAACCACATATGGACCCACTAGAGTAATTGCATGTGTGTTCCTTTAACAAACCACATATGGATCAACCAATGTTATTGCATGTGTGTTCTTTTCATGAACCACATATGGATCCACTAGATTCATTGCATGTGTGTTCTTTTCAAAAACCACACATGGATCCACCAGAGTCATTGCATGTGTGTGGTTTCCACAAACCACACATGGATCCACCAGAGTTATTGCATGTGTGTTCTTTTCCACGAACCACATGGATCAACCAATGGCATTGCATGTGTGTTATTGTCACAAACCACATATGGATCAACCAATGTCATTGCATGTACGTTCTTGTCATGAACCACACATGGATCCACCAATGCCATTGCATGTGTGTTCTTTCCACTAACCACATATGTATCCACTAGAGTAATTGCATGTGTGTTCTTTTCGCACACCACATATGGATCAAAAAATGTAATTGCATGTGTGTTCTTTTCACAAACCACATATGGATCGACCAATGCCATTGGATGTGTGCTCTTTCCACAAACCACATATGTATCCACTAGAGTAATTGCATGTGTGTTCTTTTCACAAGCCACATATGGATCAATAAATGTCACTGCATGTGTGTTCTTTCCACAAACCACATATGGATCCACCAATGGCATTGCATATGTGTTATTGTCACAAACCACATATGGATCAACCAATGTCATTGCATGTGTGTTCTTTCGACAAACCACATATGGATACACTACAGTCATTGCATGTGTGTTCTATCACAAACCACATATGGATCAACCAATGTCATTTCATGTGTGTTCTTTTCACAAACCACATATGGATCCACCAATATCATTGCATGTGTGTGTTTTTCACAAACCACATATGGACCCACTAGAGTCATTGCATGTGTGTTCTTATACTAAAACTAGCACTAGAGTCATTTCATGTGTGTTCTTTTCACAAACCACATATGGATCAACCAATGTCATTGCATGTGTGTTCTTTTCATGGACCACATATGGATCAACTAGAGTCATTGCATGTGTGTTCTTTTCACAAACCACATATGGACCCACTAGAGTCATTGCATGTGTGTTCTTATACTAAAACCATCACTAGATTCATTGCAGGTGTGTTCTTTTCACAAACCACACATGGATCCACGAGAGTCATTGCATGTGTGTTCTTTCCACAAACCACACATGGATACACCAGAGTCATTGCATGTGTGTTCTTTTCCACAAACCACATGGATCAACCAATGGCATTGCATGTTTGTTATTGTCACAAACCACATATGGATCAACCAATGTCATTGCATGTATGTTCTTGTCATGAACCACACATGGATCCACCAATGCCATTGCACGTGTGTTCTTTTCCACAAACCACATATGTACCCACTAGAGTAATTGCATGTGTGTTCTTTTCCAAAAACCACATATGGATCAACCAATGTCATTGCATGTGTGTTCTTGTCATGAACCACACATGGATCCACCAATCCCATTGCATGTGTGTTCTTTGCACAAACCACATATGTATCCACTAGAGTAATTGCATATGTGTTCTTTTCACAAACCACATATGGATCAACAAATGTCATTGCATGTGTGTTCTTTTCACAAACCACATATGGATCCACCAATGTCATTGCATGTGTGTTCTTTTCCACAAACCACATATGTACCCACTAGAGTAATTGCATGTGTGTTATTTTCCACAAACCACATATGGATCAACAAATGTCATTGCATGTGTGTTCTTTACAAAAACCACATACGAATCCACCAATGTCATTGCATGTGTGTTCTTTCCATGAACCACATATGATCAACCAATGGCATTGTATGTGTGTTCTTTTCACAAACCACACATGGATCAACCAATGGCATTGCATGTGTGCTCCTTTCACAACCCACATATGGATCAACCAATGTCATTGCATGTGTGTTCTTTCCACAGACCACATATGGATCCACCAGAGTCATTGCATGTGTGTTTTTTTCCAAAAGCCACATATGGATCCACTAGAGTCATTGCATGTGTGTTCTTTCCACAAACCACATATGGATCCACTAGAGTCATTGCATGTGTGTTCCTTTCACAAACCACATATGGATCAACCATTGTCATTGCATGTGTGTTCTTTTCATGGACCACATATGGATCCACTAGAGTCATTGCATGTGTGTTCTTTTCACAAACCACATATGGACCCACTAGAGTCATTGCATGTGTGTTCTTTTCACAAACCACATATGGACCCACTAGAGTCATTGCATGTGTGTTCTTATACTAAAACCATCACTAGATTCATTGCAGGTGTGTTCTTTTCACAAACCACACATGGATCCACGAGAGTCATTGCATGTGTGTTATTTCCACAAACCACACATGGATACACCAGAGTCTTTGCATGTGTGTTCTTTTCCACAAACCACATGGATCAACCAATGGCATTGCATGTGTGTTATTGTCATAAACCACATATGGATCAACCAATGTCATTGCATGTATGTTCTTGTCATGAACCACACATGGATCCACCAATGCCATTGCATGTGTGTTCATTCCACAAACCACATATGCATCCACCAGAGTAATTACATGTGTGTTCTTTTCACAAACCACATATGGATCAACAAATTTCATTGCATGTGTGTTATTTTCACAAACCACATATGGATCCACCAATGTCATCGCATGTGTGTTCTTTCCATGAACCACATATGGATCCACCAATGTCATTGCATGTGTGTTCTTTCCACAAACCGCATATGTATCCACTAGAGTCATTGCACGTGTGTTGTTTTCACAAACCACATATCGATACACTAGAGTCCTTGCATATGTGTTCTTATACTAAAACCAGCACTAGAGTCATTGCATGTGTGTTCTTTTCACAACCCACATATGGATCAACCAATGGCATTGCATGTGTGTTATTGTCACAAACCACATATGGATCAACCAATGTCATTGCATGTGTGTTCTTGTCATGAACCACACATGGATCCACCAATCCCATTGCATGTGTGTTCTTTGCACAAACCACATATGTATCCACTAGAGTAATTGCGTATGTGTTCTTTTCACAAACCACATATGGATCAACAAATGTCATTGCATGTGTGTTCTTTTCACAAACCACATATGGATCCACCAATGTCATTGCATGTGTGTTCTTTTCCAAAAACCACATATGTACCCACTAGAGTAATTGCATGTGTGTTATTTTCCACATACCACATATTGATCTGTTGCGTTCGCAGCATAGAAAACCAAAAAATTCCTACGATATGAACTATACGCCAATCTCTATCTACTACATACAAGCAACGGGTGGATATACATCCATAGAGAACTTACCCTCGAAGACAACAAAGCTTTGTTGATGAAATGGAACTCGTGGATGATGTAGTCGTACACTTGCCAATCTCAAGATCGTGATCAAGTGTAGCAGGTCCGGATCTAGTACGTCCATCTGATCCAACTCTAGCAAGTCCAGCACCACCATGTCCAATACCGCAAAGCAGCGGTGCATCTGTGATCTCACACACATCCGGTACCCCGACAACCTCCGTCCCTCGCTCCAGCAAAGCAGCGGAAGCAGCAAGTCCTTTCCAGATAAAGCCACCGGGAACATGTATCTCGCTAATCCGAGACCATGGGGAAAATACTAGAGGGGAAGAGAGATCCTTCACGAGGAGGTGTGAGTAATAAGTGAGGAGAGGGGTACCTTTTATAGGAGGAGGGGAGGGTACCCCTTCCATGGCCGGCGCCGCATGGAGGTGACCCTTCACCTCCCCCATTCATGTTGTGGTAACCCCCTCCACATAAATTTGCCTCTTCACATTCTCCATTAAAGTCTCCACTTTAAATGCATTAAATTTCTCCAAATTCAATGCTCTCTCATTTAATAAAACTCTTTTATTAGTTTTATTCAGAATTTTTTTAATTACTTTAATTAACAAACATTCACATAAAACCCCCTGTAATATTTCAATATTACATGGAGAACCAATTTCAGCAATTTCACCCAAAACAGTTTCGGTGGCTATTGAAATAATTCCAGCGCTTTGTTAAATCTTTATATGAAACATATTTGATCCAAATGGTGTCGGTATCCCTTAAGTGTGTCACCCTACTGTTCGTGAATAACGCAGACATGATCGAGACCCCTCTCCGATGAATAATCAGCAGCGGGACCTGGAGATCCGTACTGACTCCCACATATTCAACGATGACTCTTGTGATCGTGTGAACCTTTAACGCTATAACTAAATCCCTTTGTCTTTTGGTATATTGCATGCCCGAGATTCGATCATTGGCATCCAAATACCTAGTTTTATCTCGTTACCGACATGCACTCTTTTCTCATTCCCGTGATATAACATTCTAGTGATCACATCACTTCCTTCCAAGCTATTTCAATGTGATATCACCGAGAGGGCCCAGAGTATATCTATCTGTCATCGGGATGGACAAATCCCACTCTTGATCCATGAGCCTCAACATAACACCTTCGTAGCACTGTTACGGTGTGACGTTTGATGTTATCAAGATACTCTTCCGGTGTTAGCAATTAACATGATCTCATGGTCTAAGGACTAAGATTACTTCGTATGATGTTATAGCAATATAAACATAATGACTTTGATCGTAATGCTATACTTCAGATGAATGTGCATCACATCATTCTACCAATGTTGTGACCTCGTTATTAACAACATCCAATGTCCATGATCAGGAAACCTTGATCATCTTGTTAATCAACGAGCTAGTCTGTAAGAGAGGCATAACTAGGAACCTTTTATTTGTTTATTAAACACACATGTATTGACGTTTCCAATCAATACAATTATAGCATGCAAAATAAACATTTATCATAAACAAGGAATAAGATAATAACCACTTTATTATTGCCTCTCGGGCATATTCCCTTCAGTCTCCCACTTGCACTAGAGTTAATAATCTAGTTTGAAAAACTTTGCATATTGAACACCTATGGCTTTCTGGTGTTGCATATACGTGATTACTAGTGGTTAACATAATCTCTGGATCTGATAGTTTCAGGTCCGTGTGTATTTGCATGTCTTTGCGTCTCTACGCATCACTCATTCTCAAATGAGATGGCATTGTATAAATTTGGTCCTTTGGTGAGACCTTTAGTTTGTTCGGGTTAAAATATGTTGATATTATTGTCATACAATATATCTTCATAGTATTAGCCCACTTTGAACCACACCTAGTTTGATAACAAACTACTTAACACAAATGCCCTCCTTTGCTTCTACTATAGCAGTCATATACTTAGCCTTTTGTTGTAGTATCTGTCACAATGTCATATTGAACCCTTTCAATATATCATATATGTACGTCTAGCATAACCATATTAGCGCCTCAATCTATCCATATAGACATTGATGCCAAATATTCCGGTTTTGCCCAAGTCTTTCATCAAAATCCTATTTTAATGAAATTCTTAACTTGTGTCAATAAAAGATACATCATTTCCAATCAACAATATGTACTCTACATAATGTATTGCAAATTTGTCTCAGCGCTCCCACTTAATTTCTTGCTAATGCAAGCATCTTCATCATCTCCGATGAAATTAAACTCCTTTAACATTTTCATCATGGTGAAGATTCCAACTCCGCTGTGCTCACTTCAACTATTGAAGTTTGCATGCCCTTTTAGCACCCTTTGAATTAACAAAACACTTCGAACCATGTCATGTACACGTCCTAGGTAACCATTCTATTAGAAGAACCTTGTTTTGTTTATTCAATTACCATATACCAAATTATATGTAGTGGTTGCTACATTAATCCGTCAAGACTAAATATCGCTATGAAAGATCAAATCTTGTCATAGTCAACTCCTTGAGCATTGCCGTAAACTTCTTTCCGACATGTCGACTATTTCATAGATGTTAAACATCCATGTCTATTTATTTATAGATGCAAACATGGAAGATAGGTTTCACGCCTTTCTAGAGGGTCTTCCAAGTTCAGAAACTTGATTTCTCGTATATGGAAACTATCATGGATTCTATGATTTCTAGTCATTTTATGGAGTCAGGGCCCATCATCGCTTCTTTGCATGCAGTCGGTTCATCATTGTCAAAACAATAACGACTTCTATTTCAAATCTTACAATTTGATTCTTACCGACCCACATGGTTCAATAAGAACTCTAATCTCCAAGATCACACCCTTTGTAATCACGAGAGCCATGAGCATTGTGGCCGCCACCGGGACACTTTCCGGCACTGTGCTACTTAGCACATATAGCTAAGGTTCAACAACCTTATCAAAGTTCTATTGTCCTCCCACTTAACTTTTCATGAAAAATTCCTTCTCAAGAAACTTGACGTTCCAAGCGACAAACTCTTTTGTCCTCGCTGTTATGGAGAAATTCCCACAAATTCTTTGGGATAACCTACAAAGACGTGCTTATCTGACTTTGGTTGTAAACATTTTACTTATGCATAGCATACCAAAATTTAAGAAAAGACAATTCGGGTTTTGTCCCAAACCACAACTCATATGGTGTCATTTCAACGGATCATCATGGTGATATTTTCAGTGTAAAAGCGGTAGTCTCTAAAGCTTTACTCCTTAAAACATAATGGCAGTTTTATAAATGACACCTTTGATATTACCATGTCAAACAAGGTTTGATTTGATCTCTCGAACATACTATACTTCTGTGGTTTATCGGGAAATGCAATTCATGAAACAATTCCTAAAATCTTAGGTGTTTTGCTAAACCTGTAACTCAAATATCTTCCTTTACGATCAAATCATAAACTATTTTATTTTCTTGTTACAATGATTTTTCACTTCATCTTGAAAGTCTTTGAACAATTTTCAAATGTTTCATACTTCTTCCTTATTAAGTAAATATATAGATATATTCACTCAAATTCTGCAGAAAGCATATGAAGCAAAATATCCATCGCATATGGCTACACATAATGGACTATATACATCAACATGCATAATATCCAATAAGTTAGTCATCCGTTCCTCTTTGGCCTATGGACGGAGTTTCAATTATCTCGAGGAGAGTTTCACAAGCGTCAATTGATGAAAATCAAAAGACTCCAAAAATCCATAAACATGGAGTTTCTTCATGTTTACTTTCCAATATAATTCAAACAGCCATGTCACTTCATAAGCGATCTTCTAATCATTTGTCTTACGACATTTTAGCAATAGTGTTTATGGATGTGATTTCTCCAACTAGACTTGTAAAAGTTCATCCATCCTTTATGGAATACGGTAATTATTTGAACAACCATTGTTCTCATAATACCGGAACAAAATAACAATTATTAAAACAAATCTTGAAGGATAGGTTTGACGACAACGAAAAACACAATAACACTTTATTTGTTTTCGATGAACATCATCACTTATTCTCTTGCTAGTTACTTAGGCCGTTGCAATTCATGAATTGTGTTGTTCTGTATGACACTTCATACCAACCAATTTGGTATCTAATACCGGTATCCAATACCTCAGAACCACATTGTTTAACGAGCAAGGAATACATCCATAACATGTATATCTTTTATATACCTAAGTTGGACATCTCCAACCTTTTCTTTTCAGCCAAATATTTTATAGATTCTCTTTCAAGAATTCCGTTTCTTTTAAAATAATCTATCAACATCAATAGTGGTGTCATTCACATGACACATAGTACAAAGTGTATATAGTCAAATACTAATACCTTTGGACTTGCACTTTGAATTGGATCACCATCATCAAATGTTTGGTGTTCTTTCAAAAAACTATTCTTTAGTAATCTATTAGTGTAGTAAACATTTTACTTACATCTTCTGTTCATCCTTATCATGAAAACTTTCATGATCAAGCTACTATAGCCTATAAGGAAGAATCACGAGTCTAATGTTAGTTCCCAAAACCTTTTTGGGAGAGCTGGATGCCTAGCATCTCCATCCTTCACAAATTCTCATACAATATGAGAACATGTATTTTGCTAAATTATACTCTATCATAATGCAACCAAAAACATTGTTTCAGATATCACAATATCTTCCACACATGATGGTTTCTGAAACAAATTTTCAGCTCCTAGACAATCTTGATATTAAAACAGATTTTGAATATCAATAATCATGGATGGAAACATGATACTTTAGATACTAAGATTGGAATTCTTATTCTTGATTTAATACTACTTATTAAACTTCATGGAGTAAATAGTGTTTGCTGAAAGTTTGCAATAGGACTTCTAAACTTTAAATTGACATTCAAAACAATACGATATGAGTTCGTAAAGTAAATATCTAGAATTCTATACTTCTATTATCTCAATTAAAACTAAGCATAAGGTAGTGAACAGATGCCAATGACTACAAAAAATTATGCAAATTCACTTTGATTTAGTTTATGACAAACTGAGTTCGACTAATCCAAATTAGAAATGAACTCCCACTCAAAAACGACATCCCTCGTTCCTTTTTGGTGATTACATGAACCAAATCAACTACACCAAGTCCGATCATCATGTGAGTCGGTGTAGCTTCAAAGGCAAGCATCAATATGGGCATCACATCAACTATATGACTCATTCTTAACCTTTCGCTCCATGTTCCGAGGCCATGTCTGTACATGCTAGGCTCGCCAAGTAAGAACCTTAGTATTCGCGTGTGTAAAACTGTCTTACACCCGTTGTATGAAAGCGTAGAGTCGAGTACACCCGATCATCACGTGATGTCTCGAAACACGATCCATAGAACGATGCATACTTAAGGAAGAACACATTTTATCTTGATATTTAAATGAGGGATCATCTTACAATGCTACTAAAAGCGCTAAACTAGCAATATAAGATGCGAACATCTAATGTGTAAAGTGGGATGATATGGTCCATGCATTTGATCTCTATCATATGCATCGTGGTATGATCTTTATCATTCCTTTGTGTGTAAGGCAAAGGTCTATGGAACTTACGCGTTAAGTGTGTTGTAAGAGTATCTACCATACATCTACTTACAACATTACCATATCAAGACATTAGCCCAGCAACAATCTAAACTAGACGCCTCTAATTTATCCATTGCAAGTTTTACGTGGCTTAGGGCTTTCGGAGATAGAACCGGTCTTACCTACGAACATGGAACCACAACAAGGATAACCAAGTTATTAGCAACTCGTTGTAAATCAGATATTGACTATAGTAGGAGAGACAGACACCCGCCAGCAACTTATGCAAAACTAGTTGCATGTCAGTCGTAGAACCGGTCTCATGTGCGATGACATGTAAGGTTGGTCCGGGCCGCTTCATCCCACTATGCCACCAATATCCAAAATACATAGAAGGTGCAATAACATGATCATCATCGCCCACATATAAACATATGTGTACTACCCGTGCAAAGCACCTACGCATAGATCAGGCTCTGATACCACTGTTGGGTTCGCAGCATAGAAAACAAAAAATTTCCTACGATGTGAACTATACGCCAAGATCTATCTACTAGATACAAGCAACGGGTGGATATACATCCATAAAGAACTTACCCTCGAAGACAACAAAGCTTTGTTAACAAGATGGAACTCGTGGATGATGTAGTCATACACTTGCCTATCTCAAGATCGTGATGAAGTCCAGCAGGTCCGGCTCCAGCATGTCCATCTGATCCAGCTCCAGCACCACCAAGTCCAGCACCACAAAGCAGCGGTGCATTCGTGATCGCACACACGTCTGGTACCCTGATAACCTCCATCCCTCGCTCCAGCAAAGCAGCGGAAGCATCAACTCCTTTCCAGATAAAGCCAATGGGAACATGTATCTCACTAATCCTAGACCATGGGGAAAAATACAATAGGGGGAGCAAGATTCTTCACGAGGAGGTGTGAGTGAGAAGTGAGGAGAGGGGGGACTTTTATAGGAGGAGGGGAGGGTACCCCTCCCATGGCTGGCGTCCCATGGAGGTGACCGTTCACCTCCCCCATTCATGTTGTGGTAACCCCCTCCACATAAATTTGCCTCTCCACATTCTCCATTAAAGTCTCCACTTTAAATGCATTAAATTTCTCCAAATTTAATGCTCTCTCATTTAATAAAACTCTTTTATTAGTTTTATTCAGAATTTTGTTAATTACTTTAATTAACAAACATTCACACAAAACCCCCTGTAACATTTCAATATTACATGCAGAACCAATTTCAGCAATTTCACCCAAAACAGTTTCTATGTCTATTGAAATAATTCCAGCGCTTTCTTAAATCTTTATTTGAAACATATTTGCTCCAAATGGTGTCGGTATCCCTTAAGTGTGTCACCCTACGGTTCGTGAATAATGTAGACATGATAGAGACCCCTCTCCGATCAATAATCAGCAGTGGGACCTGGAGATCCGTACTGACTCCCACATATTCAATGATGACTCTTGTGATCATGTGAACCTTTAACGCTATAACTAAATCCATTTGTCTCGTGATATATTACATGTCCGAGATTCGATCATTGGCATCCAAATACCTAGTTTGATTGCGTTACTGACATGCACTCTTTTCGCGTTCCGTGATATAACATTCTAGTGATCACATCACTTGCTTGTAAGCTATTTCAATGTGATATCACCGAGAGGGCCCAGAGTATATCTATCCATCATCGGGATGGACAAATCCCACTCTTGATCCATGAGCCTCAACATAACACCTTCATAGCACTGAACCCACCTTTATAGTCACCCTGTTACGGTGTGATGTTTGATGTTATCAAGATACTCTTCTGGTGTTAGCAATTAACATGATCTCATGGTCTAAGGACTAAGATTACTTCGTATGATGTTATAGCAATAAAAACATAATGACTCTGATCGTAATGCTATACTTCGGATGAATGTTTATCACATAATTCCACCAATGTTATGACATCGTTATGAACAACATCCAATGTCCATGATCAGGAAACCTTGATCATCTTGTTAATCAACGAGCTAGTCTATAAGAGAGGCATAACTAGGAACCTTTTATTTTTTTATTAAACACACATGTATTGGCGTTTCCAATCAATACAATTATAGCATGCAAAATAAACATTTATCATAAACAAGAAATAAGATAATAACCACATTATTATTGCCTCTCGGGCATATTCCCTTCAACAAATTCGAGTGGACAGATGAAGCTCAAGAAGCATTCGAAGACCTCAAGCGTCTACTGTCCACCTCGCCGGTATTGGTAACACCTCACGAAAAGGAGTCGATGTTGCTATACATCTCCGCCACCAACTAGGTGGTTAGCACTTTGCTCGTAGTGGAGTGAGCCGAACAAAATAAGGTCCACGGGGTGCAACGCCTAGTCTACCACGTCAGCGAGGTGCTCACGCCAAAAAAACTGCGGTACCCGCATTATCATAAGCTGGCGTACAACATCTTCATGACAGCCAGGTGACTGCGTCACTACTTCCAGGAGCACCCAATCATAGTGGTGAATGACGCCCCACTTGGGCACATACTCAACAATCTCGATGCCATTAGATGAGTCGCGCTCTGGGGGATAGAGCTATCTCCACGAGACATCACATATGAGAAGCGCGACGCGATCAAATCGCAAGTTCTACCGGACTTCCTCATGCACTGGAGGGAAAACTAGCTCCCCGACAAGCCAGAGATGTCCTATCTATGGACAATGCATTTCGATGGGTCCAAGCAAGGAGGGATCTGGTGCAGGCGTCATCCTGACATTGCCGCAAGGTGAAAAGATGAGGTACATTCTACGAATGCAGTTCATCGCCTTCAACAATGAAGTTGAATATGAAGCCTTTCTCCACGGGATGCGCATGGTAAAATCCTGCAACGCAAAGCGACTCGTTATCTACGACGACTCCAAACTAGTGGTCAACCAAACAATGAACGAGTGTGATGCCCTGAGCGACAATATGATCGCCTATCGTGACCTCTACGACACACTCGAGGGGGACTTTGATGGCTGCGAGCTGCGGCACGTCGGCCGCAAAAGCAACGAGCAAGCGGACATACTCGCCAACATCGGCTCCACTTGTGCCCAGGTGCCACCAGGAGTATTTATCGAGCACATCTGCGAGCGCTCCCTTAAGCCATAGGCTCCAGAGCATAAAACCAGCACAACAAAGGACTCGGGGGCTATGTGATGGCTCAATGTTTGGCGCCCAGAAAAATGCTTGATGGCGGTGTTGATGTAGAGCTCGTTGGGAACCCTAAGAGGAAGGTATGATGAGCACAACAGCAAGTTTCCCTCAGTTATGAAACCAAGGTTTAATCGAACCAGTAGGAGCAAGGAAACACCCCAAAGGTGTTACTAGCTGAGCTTTGGCAGGGCGCACTACCGGTGCTAATAGCAACGTGGAGACCTGCACAACACAACCACATAACTTTGTCCCCAACTTGCGATGAGGTTGTCAATCTCACCGTTTTTTGCGGAAAACAAAGGATTAAATGTATCGAATGGAAAGAAGTAAAGGTTTGTAGAAAGTAAACACAAAGTAGTAAAATATTGTAGATTGTATGTAAAAGACAAGGACTGGGATCCATAGTTCACTAGAGGGGGCTCTCCTTAAGATAGATAACATGCTGCGTGAACAAATTACAGCAGGGCAATTGACAAACACCGAGAAAGCAATACATGCATTTACTAATCATCTTGACTCCTTTGAGACTTGATTGGGCATTACAACATAATACATAGACCGCCATCCAACTGCATCTATGACTAATAATCCACCTTCAGGTTATCATCCGAACCTCCTCCAGTATTAAGTTGCAAGCAACAGATTATTGCTTTACGAACTGCGTGTAAAGTAAACAATACGATTGTTCTATGAACAAAGGATTGTTGTTTTCTCCCTAGTAGCAACAACACATCTAGTACCTTAGAGATTTCTATCACTTCCCCAGATTACCAGAGGCATGAACCCACTATCGAGCATAAATACTAACTCTTGGAGTTGCTAGCATCTACTTGGCCAAGATAGCTACTAACAACGGAAAGCATGCAAGATCACAAATAACAAAGACATGATAGAATCAATAATCAATCTAAAGTAGCATCTCAATATCCATCGGATCCCCACAAACACAACATGCAGAATTACAAATAGATGATCTTGATCATGAACGGAGCTCACAAGATCTAAACATGAAAGCACAAAGGAGGAGAACCAGCCATCTAGCTACTACATGGATCCGTAGTCCAAGGATGAACTACTCACGCATCACACCAGAGGCTTGCATGGTGATGAAGAAGGCCTCCAGGGTGAATTCCCCTCTCCGGCAGTGTGCCGGGAAGAGCTTCAGATCCCTCCCGATCTAGGGATGGAGATGACGGCGGCTATAGACTCTTTCGTGGATTTTTGATCGGGTACTTAGGGTTTACGTCTCGAGGGCAATATATAGGCGGAAGGAGAGGCCGAGGGGGTGCCGGGAGCGGCCACACCACCCCTTGGCGCGGGCCAGGCCTGGCCGTGCGGCCAGGTGGTGTGGTGCCCCCCTGGCCCCGATCCGTCTCGTATTCTGGCACTTGATGACATCCGGAAAAATAGGCACTTTGGCTTTTGTCCCGTCCAATTCCGAGAATATTCATTTTCTGACTTTCCTGGAACCAAAAACAGCAAAAAACAGGCAGCAGGCACTGTGGCTCTTGTTAATAGGTTAGTCCAAGAAATCATATGAAAAGTACTCCAAAGTTGGAACAAAACACAAGAAAGTGGATAAAACCAAGCATGGAACATCAAAAATTATAGATACATTTGCAATATCAAGTTATGCATCAATCAACTAGTCTTGGGACAGTGCACATAGAACTAAGAATGGCCACTATGCTCTCAAAGTAGGTGCATAAAGATAGAAGGTGGAGACTCAATATAACGGTGGAAGAAAGGCCTTTTGTAAAAGGAAGTAGGGATTCAAGTCTCATAAAGTGCTTCCAAAAATTATGGTACTTATAGCTTTCAGCTCTCATTGCCCCTATCATAAGCATCTTGAAGTGATTAAGGTTAAAGTGAACAAACTATGGTGTACATGCTTGACGAAGTATAAGTCGGAAATCTCATGTCCCTTGTATACGAGGGTCGTTCCTCATGCTACTCAAGTTTAGTCACCGGTAAGTTCTTGTCATTGTAAGTATATGTGTATCATAGGGAACCGCCAATGGGGTACCCCTTGCCCGATAATACGGAAGAATCCCCATATCAAAATGACAAAGCAAGCAGACAACGAGCATCTCAGCAATCTTCTTATTTACCATGGGAATATGGTGCTTTTTTCTCTCTTTCCTCTTTTCATAATCTCTTTTTTTTCTTTTCTCTTTTTTTCTCAATATAGGACTCTTTTTTATAATAAGAATGCTTCATAGACAACTCATTATGGTTACGCTGCAGGTTTCCACCATGTCAGCATGGATTAGACCAGCGGCCCAAGCGTTTCGCTAACACATATACATAACTCCATGGACTTACAAGCTCCCCTTTCATTTCACACCGATGACATCCATATACAAAAGAGCATGATATCAACTAGGTACAAGTACCAAGTGCAATGTTGAAAGCGTTCTCCATGAAAGCATGGTTCTGCTAATTCCCAACAAATAAGTGCAAGCATATACAACATAGAAGACACAATGGTTCAAGTTTATTAAGGGCAAGAAAAGTAAAGTGTGCCATCAAGTTTGTGAGAGCTTTAATCACTAGTTTTCTCATAACAAGTTTAATTTGGAAGGTAAACAAAAGCATGAATATACTTGGAATAGCATAAGCTAGTAGGTAGGTATGGTGGACTCTTTGGAATAACTTGGTTTAGGGAGTTGGAGAGTGGAACTCATACTTGGTTGTGGAGGCTAGCAAAATACTGGGAGCGACAAACTAAGAGAGCAATAATGGCCATAATCATGTAGAGCGACAAAACATCATTGATCAAAACTTAAAGTGATACTACAAGTTGAAAACTAAAGGATCATAAAGGCTATGGTGACTTGAGATAGTCATAACATGGTGCGATTATGCGCCAAGTCAACCCAAATAAAGCATCAAAGGAGAATACCACTATACTATGCTTTAATATGCTAAAACAACGCATGATTCATCCAAGGCACATTAAGCAATCTCAATTGTTTATAACAAGTCATGCTACAACAAAGAATACTAAGCATAAAGCCACAACAATATCAAGCATGGCATGACAAAGCATAGGCCACAGTAAAAAACAAGCTCTTTTTACCACATAAGCATGAACTTTCCTACTCTTTTCCAAACCAAACCAAACTATTTGCAAACCAATGTATGAAAGAGGGGGTCCAACCAATTTATTAAGCAAACTAAGAAAACCAAAGAAAACGGAAAACGAAAACGAAAAAAGAAGACGCCCCAAAAAGAACACAACTGTGCATGAAACAATAAAAATGAAGCGTTTGGAAGAAACCTGGGATTTTTATTGATGAAGAAGGGGGATGCCTTGGGCATCCTCAAGCTCTGACGCTTGTAATTCTTGGATATTTTTGGGGTGACACGCGTGGAATCCCCAAGCTTGAGTTTTAGTCCATCATTCATCTCATTACTCATTCCTTCCATACACCTGAAAATTTTCCTTCATACAAAACTTCACACAATCTTTATTAGCAACATTAGTGCACTCAAGATAAATAAGTCTTAAGGTCAGTTCTAATACCAAATAAACTTCCATTAGAACACTAGCTACTGTATCACTTCCCTCAAAAATCTCAATTCCCCAAAAGAACTCAAGAAGGAACCAACAAGAAGCAAATGAAGAAAATGGCAGAAATCTGTCAAAACAGACCAGCAGGTAAAGACGAATGTTTTCGAAGACCTTCTGTTGCTCAAATAAAAAAGTGTTGAACTAACGAAAGTTAGATAACAACCTGGGGCAGAAGCACAAAAATTCACGACTCAAAAAGACGTTCAGAGATTTTACACGAATTTTTACGGTGAAGCACAAAAATCTGTTTCGGGACAGCAACTTTCCCAATCATTACTTCTCTCTCATTAGAGGTTACTCTTGGCACAAAAAGCAAATAAAAAGGATAAGGAGCGGTTATTACAGAGGTAATAACTTCCAAGACTCATCTAAAGCTTTTGGGTTATCTTCCAATAAGTACTTTTATTTAACGCCTTTAAGTTAGGCATAAGAAGCAAGAAAGAATCAAGTGTTCTCAAATGAAGAAGCATTAAGACCAAATTTTGTTTTCATAGGAGAAGAAAAAGAAATCTTTTCTCTATTTTTAGGGAAGTGTTCTATACCTTTCTTGAGTGGGAGTTGATATTTAATGGTGCCTTCTTTCATATCAATGATGGCACCAACAGTTCTAAGAAAAGGTCTTCCCAAAGTAATAGGACAAGAAGCATTGCATTCAACATCCAAAACATAGAAATCAACGGGGACATAGGAATTGTTAACCATAATAAGAACATCATTAAGACTCCCCATGAGTTTCTTTTTAGCATTATCATCAAGTGGGACATTCAAATAACAATCTTCAAGAGGAGGCAAATCAAGCATATCATAAATCCTTCTAGGCATAATTGAAACACTACTATCAAGATCACATAAAGCTTTGAAATCAAAGTCATTCACTTTCATATTAATGATGGGTTCCCAACCATCCTCTTGTTTTATAGGAATAGAAGCTTTATGTTTCATCTTTTCTTCTTTAATCTTTATGAGAGCATCAGTAATGTGTTTTGTAAAGGCCATGTTCATAGCACTAGCATTAGGACTTTTAGCAAGCTTTGGTAGGAACTTAATAACTTCAGAGATGTTGCAACCATCAAGATCAAAATCAACTTTATCATCTAAAGTGGTAGAACTATTACTAGCCTCAACACTAGTGGTGGTGATAGTAGAAACACTAATGTTTCTAGCAATTTCATCTTCTCTTTCCCACTTAGCATGTAATTCAGCTAATAATCTAACATTTTCATCAATTCTTACTTGTATAGCATTAGTAGCTGCAAAGGGATTGTCATTATTTTCAGGTTTAGCAGCCATTTTATTCAAAGAAGATTGAGCTTCAGCCAAAGATGCTATATTTCTTTCAGCATTAGAGAGTTTTTCCTCAGTAGTTTTATTGAAAGCAGTTTGTTTACTAATAAACTCTTTAAGCATAACTTCAAGTTCAGAGGGAGCACTCCTATTATTGTTGTAAGAATTTCCATAAGCAGTACCATTGTTGGGAGGATTTGGCTTATAATTGTTGTTACCAAAATTGTTCCTATAAGCATTATTACCATAAGCATTGTTGCCAAAATTGTTATTTCTTATGAAGTTCACATCAACTTGCTCTTCTTGAGCAACCAAAGAGGCTAAAGGAACATTATTTGGATCAATATGGGCTTTCCCATTAACAAGCATAGACATAATAATATCAATTTTATCACTCAAGGAGGAGGTTTCCTCAACAGAATTTACCTTCCTACCTTGTGGAGCTCTCTCGGTATGCCATTCAGAATAATTAACCATCATATTGTCCAGAAGTTTTGTTGCAGCACCCAAAGTGATGGTCATAAAGGTTCCTCCAGCAGCAGAATCCAATAGGTTCCTTGAAGAATAGTTCAATCCTGCATAAAAAGTTTGGATGATCATCCAAGCAGTCAGTCCATGAGTGGGACAATTCTTTACCAAAGATTTCATTCTTTCCCAAGCTTGAGCAACATGCTCATTATCAAGTTATTTAAACTTCATTATTTCACTTCTCATGGATATAATCTTAGCAGGAGGATAGTATTTTCCAATGAAATCATCTTTGCACTTAGTCCAAGAATCAATACTATTCCTAGTTAAGGAATTCAACCATTCTTTAGCTTTTCCTCTCAAAGAGAAAGGAAACAATTTCAGCTTAATAATATCACCATTTATGTCCCTATGCTTTTGCATCTCACAAAGTTCAACAAAGTTATTTAGATGGGAAGCAGTATCTTCATTACCAATACCAGAAAATTGTTCTCTCATAACAAGATAAGTAAAGCAGGTTTTATCTCAAAGAAAGTATCTTCAGGCACAGGTGGAGCAATAGTGTGCTCATAAAATCATTGTTGTTGGTGCTAGTGAAGTCACACAACTTTGTGTTTTCAAGAGTAGTCATTTTTTTGGGTTTTCAAATAATAAAGCAAACAAGTAGAACTATTTTTTGTGTGTTTTTGATAACAAAACAAGCAAACAAAGAAAAAATAAACTAAGCAAAACAAAAACAATAAAGTAAAGAGATTGGTTATGAGGGACTCCGCTTGTGAAGATGGCCTTGACTCCCCGGCAACGGCGCCCGAAAAATGCTTGATGGGTCAATGCACGACGCCCAGAAAAATGCTTGATGGCGGTGTTGATGTAGAGCTTGTTGGGGAACCCCAAGAGGAAGGTATGATGAGCACAGCAGCAAGTTTCCCTCAGTTATGAAACCAAGGTTTAATCGAACCAATAGGAGCAAGGAAACACCCCAAAGGTGTTACTAGCTGAGCTTTGGCAGGGCGCACTACCGGTGCTAGTAGCAATGTGGAGACCTGCACAACACAACCACAGAACTTTGTCCCCAACTTGCGATGAGGTTGTCAATCTCACCGTGTTTTGCGGAAAACAAAGGATTAAACGTATCGAATGGAAAGAAGTAAAGGTTTGCAGAAAGTAAACACAAATCAGTAAAAGATTGTAGATTGTATGTAAAAGGCGAGGACCGGGATCCATAGTTCACTAGAGGTGGCTCTCCTTAAGATAGATAACATGCTGGGTGAACAAATTACAGCGGGGCAATTGACAAACACCGAGAAAGCAATACATGCATATACTAATCATCTTGACTCCTTTGAGACTTGATTGGGCATTACAACATAATACATAGACCGCTATCCAATTGCATCTATGACTAATAATCCACCTTCAGGTTATCATCCGAACCCCCTCCAGTATTAAGTTGCAAGCAACAGATTATTGCTTTACGAACTGCGTGTAAAGTAAACATTATGATTGTTATATGAACAAAGGATTGTTGGTTTCTCCCTAGTAGCAACAGCACATCTAGTACCTTAGAGATTTCTGTGACTTCACCAGATTACCAGAGGCATGAACCCACTATCGAGCATAAATACTAACTCTTGGAGTTGCTAGCATCTACTTGGCCAAGATAGCTACTAACAATGGAAAGCATGCAAGATCACAAATAACAAAGACATGATAGAATCAATAATCAATCTGAAGTAGCATCTCAATATCCATCGGATCCCCACAAACACAACATGCAGAATTACAAATAGATGATCTTGATCATGAACGGAGCTCACAAGATCTAAACATGAAAGCACAAAGGAGGAGAACCAGCCATCTAGCTACTACATGGATCCGTAGTCCAAGGATGAACTACTCACGCATCACACCGGAGGCTTGCATGGTGATGAAGAAGGCCTCCAGGGTGAATTCCCCTCTCCGGCAGGGTGCCGGGAAGAGCTTCAGATCCCTCCTGATCTAGGGATGGAGATGACGGCAGCTATAGACTCTTTTGTGGATTTTTGATCGGGTACTTAGGGTTTACGTCCCAAGGGCAATATATAGGCGGAAGGAGAGGCCGAGGGGGTGCCAGGAGCGGCCACACCACCCCCTGGCACGAGCTAGGCCTGGCCGCGCAGCCAGGTGGTGTGGTGGCCCCCTAACCCCTCTCCGTCTCGTATTCTGGCACTTGATGACATCCGGAAAATAGGCACTTTGGCTTTTGTCCCGTCCAATTCGAGAATATTCATTTTCTGACTTTCCTGGAACCAAAAACAGCAGAAAACAGACAGCTGGCACTATGGCTCTTGTTAATAGGTTAGTCCAAGAAATCATATGAAATGTACTCCAAAGTTGGAACAAAATACAAGAAAGTGGATAAAACCAAGCATGGAACATCAAAAATTATAGATACATTTGCAATGTGTCACTACACCACCCAATGAGCCAATGACACTCGACAACATGGATCCAGACACAGGACTCGAAGGCCCCGTGGAGGTGATGATGATAGAGCCATCCTGGACACAACCATACATCACATACCTGCATAGTAAAAGGTTGCAAGATGACCCGATAGATGCACGTCATATAACGCGATGATCCAAGGCATTCGCCCTCATCAATGGCGAACTATACAAGCGTAGCATTGATGACCCACAAGTATAGGGGGTGTATCGCAGTATTTTTGATAAGTAAGAGTGGCGAACCCAACGAGGAGCAGAAGGTTCTGGCTAGTGGTATGGATAAGGAATTTCCTGCAAATACTTAGCAAACAGATTTTTAGGGGTTTTCGATAAAGCAAGTAAACAAAGTACGAGTAAACAAAAGACAATAAGAATAAATGCAGCAAGTGGCCCAATCCTTTATGCAGCAAAGGACAAGCCGGTTGTATTACTTAAGATGACCAAACGTTCTCAAGGACACATGGGAAGACTGTCAAGTGCTTTCGCTTCATATAGTTGATTAATCTTCTTTAGCTTGCTAAGTATTGTGTGGGTGAACATGTGCTAATGTACCGAACTTCCTAGGACTAATACATACTTGTGATTATACCCCTTGCAAACATCTGTAAGTACAATAAAGTAATTAAGGTAGAAACCTAACCACAACTTTAAACTCTAAGACCCTTACGTCCCTTGTGCAATGGTTTCCTAACGGGGGTTCAGGTTTCTGTCACTCTGGCAACCCCTACGATTAGTAGCCAAATACACAATGCATTCCCCTAGGCCCATATAGGTGAAGTGTCCTGTAGTCGACGTTCACATGACACCACTAGAAGAAGTACACCACAACTTAAATATCAAACTATTGAATCTTTCTCAACACAATTCCACTACTAACAACATGACTTCTCCCATGTCCTCAAGAACAAAACGAACTACTCACAAGACATCATATGGATCATGATCAGAGATGGAATAATGATGTATAACAATCTAAACATAAACAATAATTCAATGGTTCACTCAATAGCATCAACTACAAAGAGTAATCAACACCGGGAACGTTGCCCCTATGAAATATGCAAGATTCAATGCATTTGTTACAACAATATGGAGATGGTGATGAGGGTGTTGATGGTGATGATGGTGGTGATGATGGTGATGATGATCCCGATGAAGTCCAGCTTGATGGTGGTGTTGATGGCGACGATCTCCCCTCTCCGAGAAGGAATTCCCTCAGTAGAAATCTGTTTGTCGGAGAGATCTTTCTCTCTCGGTGTTTTTCGCCCCACAGAGGCGGCGGAATCTTTCTGTGGTCGCTCTCCGAGTCTTAGGGTTTCGGGAGGAATATATACGCCAGAGGGGAGAGCCAGAGGTGGGCCAGGATGGCCACACCACCTGGTGGCGCGGCCTAGGGTGGCTCGCGCTAGGGGGTTGTGTGGGCCCCTATGGCCCATCTCCACTCCCTCTTTTGGCTTCCTTCATCTTCTGGAAAAATAGGCATTTCCGTATATTTTCCAGGATTTTCTGATCTTTGCGAATTTTTCCACCAAACAGCACCTTTTCCATCAGAATCCTGACTGCAGCGGTCCATGCTCCAAAAGTCATCAACCATGCAAAAATAGATGAAATAACATAAGTGTCATCTCTTAATATGAAATATATCAATTAATAACAGTGAATTATGACATAGAATAGTGATGCAAAATGGACGTATCAACTCCCCCCAAGCTTAGACTTCGCTTGTCCCCAAGCGAAACTGAACTCAGTAAACATGACCTCAGGTTTATGGAGTGAAGTGTCGATAAAAGAATACGGACAAGAAGCATCACATTCATCAATACATAGATCATAATAGAAGACAACTCACTATTATATAACTCAACTTGCAATAAGCAAAGGAAACACAATAAAGATACATGAAGTAAATCATAATTGGTAATGGAAAACTTAGCTCTTGGTCGAAGAATAGTTGATAATTTGCTAGAGTTCACAATTAACTGATTTTCAATGATAGCTTTCAAAGTAGTAAACATCCAGATAAGAGCAATGTGCAAAACAAGGAACATAAGAAACATGATTGAATAAATCATCATATTAATGAATGAAACACAACAACTCAAAATACTTGCTGAGACAGAAGGGAATAGGTTTACTGACTCAACAAAAAAGTAAAAGAAAGGCCCTTCGCAGAGGGAAGCAGGGATTTCTAGTTTCATAAAGAGCTCCCAAAAATTATGATACTTATTAGCTTTCAGCTCTCATTGCCCCTACTTACGAGAACCGAACCTCATGCTACTCAACTACAGTCATAAGTAAGCTCTTGTCATTGTAAATACATATATATCATTGAGAACAGCCAACGGGGTACCCGTTGCACATGATACAGGAGTTATCCCACAATCAAAATGATAAGGCAAGTAGACAATGAGCACCTCAGCGA
Source organism: Avena eriantha (assembly GCA_910589775.1). NCBI lineage: Eukaryota > Viridiplantae > Streptophyta > Magnoliopsida > Poales > Poaceae > Avena > Avena eriantha. The sequence continues at coordinate 293,950,481 of OU342743.1, read as the reverse complement.
TCTTTTTATTTGCTATTTGCATAGGTTTTTATTGAGGATGCTTCATAGAATGCTCACTATAGTTATACTGCAAGTTTCCACCATGATTAGGCATGGCTTAGGCTAGCGGCCCAGGCGTTTCTCTAACACACATATGAACTCCATGATCTTACAAGTTCCCCTTTTATTTCACACCGCCGGGGTCCATAGGCAAAAGAATCATGATATCAACCAGGTACAAAGTACCATGGCAGTGTTGAAAGCGTCCCCCATGATACATGGTTCTGCTAACTTCAACTCATAAAGCGCAAGCATAAACGCAAAAAAGAAGGACCCAATGGTTCAAGTTTATTAAGTACAAGAAAGTAAAGTGTGCCATCAAGTTTGTGAGAGCTTTAATCACTAATTTTCACATAACAAGTTTAATTTGGAAGGTAGATAAAAACATGAATTTGCTTGGAATACCAATAATGCTAATAGGTAGGTATGGTGGACACAAATGGCAAAGGTTTTGGTTTTAAAGGATTGGATGCACGAGAAGAATTCCCTCTCAGTACAGGTTTTTGGCTAGCAAGGTTGGGTAGCAAGTATAAGAGTTGAAGGAAACAAACAAACATACAAGTGATAAGAACAGACATGCAATCTTCCCTAGAAGCACAAAATATCTTAACTAGAGAATACTAAACTTATGAGAAAATCAAGAAAGAAAGATGATGAAATTATATTTCTTTAGAGTACTTTTATCTTTTTCATTCAACTCTCAAAAATAGTGTTGCTACTGAGCAAGCCAAGTTTGCCAAAACCAACTAAATTAACTCAATGATCCCAAAGTGATACCAATACTAACAACAAGATCAATCATATAACCACGAATTGAAAACTAATATAAGCTATGCAAAAGAGTAAATGATAGAACTTCTCATTAATATTCCATAACGGCAACTCACACCAAGGGATACATATCTAACGAGAGAGGGGACACTTCCATAATGCAAACTATCCTACATGATAACTTCTCTATTCATGATGTGACTCTACTAAAAAGGTAAAAAGATAGAAGATAGTGATGTGATACCGCGGCACTCCCCCAAGCTTGGAACAAACCAAGGGGATGCCAAACCTGATGACGAATTACTCATTCGGTGGTGGTGGTATCCTCTCGATGAGATTCTTGACCAATTTCCCCAAGTCTTCAATCTCGAAGGTGAGGGTACGAATCAACTCCGAGTTGTGCTCGATGCGGTGCATGATCATGTCAGATTGTGGGTCCCAGCTCTTGTGATTCTTTTTCCGTTCTTCCCTCTTGGAGTCTTCTTTTCCTGCATGGTTATGGATAAAGGTATGGAATGGACTCTTGGTGCTTAGAGAAGGTGTCCTTGGTGCCAAACAGTGACGCAGAGGTTTCCCTCTAGTTGACATCCGTGCAGTCCTTCTGATCCTAGCAGGGTTCTCCACCACTCCAATGCTTGCAACGGTAGTGCCGGTGTGCTTTACCTCCTCTTCACCTTCGCTCTTGATCTCCTTCTCCTTCTCGGGGTCTTGGAGGTCCTCCTCCATAGGCTCCTTTCCCTTGTCCTTGGCAGACACCATTGTGCTTCTAAACTTCAAAGATAGTTCCTGGCAGAAACAGATCGAAACAAAAACATGACGAAAACACGATATACGAACCTCGAGGGATCTGGGGGATTATATATTACGAAGTTTCATAACAAAAGGAAGGTACTGGGAGAAAACGGGTCGGAGACGGAGTCCGGAGTGGCCACACCACCTGGTGGCGCGGCTAGGGGTGGGCCCACGCCATAGGGTGGTGTGAGCCACCCTGGCCCCGTTTCTGTCCCTCTTTCGCTTCGTACCTTTCCTTATTGACTGAAAACTGCAAAAATATAGTTGGATAGTATTTTCGCAGAACTTTTCTTACCAGAACTGTTACCTATTTGAAAACAGACTCTGCAGGTCTCTGAATTTGGTAGTTAGTAGATTCTTCCGGAGTCACCACTTGAATAACATTAATATCTTCATATTCATACACTTAATACTTGAGTCATAAAACCTTTCACTTCCTCATTACACCATTTTCTCCACTACCTGGAAATTTCTTTCACACAAAACTTCACACAATTCTTATTAGCAACATTAGTATAAGTGAAGTGATAAAACTTTTTGAGTTCAACTTCAACTGAAAACCATCAAAACATAAGCTACTGTAGCAACTCCTTCCGAAAACCCAAAAATAATTCAAAAAGGAAATCGATTAAAGAAGCAAATGCGAGAGTGGCAAAATCTGTCAAAACAGACCAGCAGGTAAATATTAATTTTTTCGAAACTCTTCTGTTGCTCAAATCAAAAAGTGCAAAACTAACGAAAGTTAAAAAACAACCTGGGGCAGGAGCACAAAAAATTACATCTCAAACCGACATACAAAGATCTCTCACGAATTTTTACGGTGAAGCACAAAAATCTGTTTCGGGGCAGCAACTTCTCCAAATATTACTTCTCTCTCATTAGAGGTTGATCTTGACACAAAAAACAAACAAAACGGATAAGGAGAGGTTATTGCCGAAGTAATAACTTCCAAGACTCAAAGAAACAAAAACAAACTGAAAGCAAAAACAAATTGGGTTGTCTCCCAAAAAGCTCTTTCTTTATAGCCATTAAGATGGGCATGATAATTTTGATGATGCTCACACAAGAATATGAATTGAAGCGAAAAAGAGCATTAAGAAGCAAAAAAAATACACACATTTAAGTCAAACTCACTTCCTATGCAAGGGAATTTTGTAAACAATCAAGTTGTTGAAACCAGAGGCTACTTGCATAAGAAGGAAAACAAGTGCAACATAAAAACTTTCGGCATAAAACGGGGAAACTTGATATTATTGATATACATAAGAACACTTTTCCCTCTCTCATAATAACTTCCAGTATCATGCATAAACTTAACAATATAACTATCACAAGAACCATCATAGCAATGATCACTTATTCTAACAGAAAACATAGGAATACTAGCTCTCATAACACTACTATGTGAAACAATATTAGAGGTATCCTTACAAAGGATAGTGTGTCCCTCTTCTTCATATTTAGTAACAAAGTCTTTCAAATTTGCTATTATAGGTTCATCAACCATTTTTTTATCGGGTTCAACAGCTTTGATTATACTTTCATTAACCATACTAGCTATCATAGAATATTCCTTTATCTTAACTAGGAAAGGCATTTTCTCAATGTAAGGTTCAGGTAAGACATGATTAGCAGTATAAAGTTCAGTATTTCTTGCAGGAACAGTCTTAGCAATATCTTTATAAGGTTCATGATACTTATTCCACTTCTTTTTAGGCACTTCAATGTAGGAAGCAAAAGCCTTAAAATAAGAAGAAATAGCTTGAGAGTCTAGACGATAAGCATTTTTAATATTTTGAAAGTCATCAGTTCCCATAAAAGATTCAATGCATTCATAATCATAGTTTATACCTGACTTTATACCTTTGTCATTCTCCCAAGCTTCAGCATTGTCTTGAATACGGTCCAAAAGATCCCATTTAGCTTCTTCTTCCATGCGAGTGAATGATCCAGCATAAGAAGTATCCAGTAAATCTTTATCATGTAGAGGGAGCCTTGCATAAAAGTTATTGATAATAATATTGTTGGGGAGCTCATGAATGGGACATTTGAGCATAAGTAACTTCAATCTCCCCCAAGCTTGAGCTGTACTCTCTCCATCAAGAGGCCAAAAGTTGTATATTTGATTCCGATCTTTATGAATCTCACTAGGAGGATAAAACTTTGAATAAAAGAGAGGCACTATTTCCTCCCATTCAAGAGCTTGACCATTCTTCAGCAGCTTATACCATTCCTCAGCTCTTCCTTTTAGTGATAATGAAAATAACTTCTTCTTAACTTGATCTGTAGTAATACCTGCACACTTGAACAACCCGCATAATTCATGTATAAAGAGCAAGTGATCACCGGGATGGACAGTTCCATCCCCAGCCTAGTAGTTATCCATAACACGATCAATAATTCTTGTAGGTATTTTAAAAGCATCATTCTCAGCAGGTGATGGTTCATCTACTACCTTAGTAGTGGTAGTAGCATTACCAAATAAGAAACTCAGAGAATTATCCATAACAAAAATAAAGCAACTAACAGAAGTAAACAATACTCAAAGTAGAAGTTTCCTTTACCAGTTCCACTCTCTAATAGCGCTTCACTCCCCGGCAACGGCGCCAGAAAATAGTCTTGATGACCCACAAGTATAGGGGGTGTATCACAGTATTTTCGATAAGTAAGAGTGTCGAACCCAACGAGGAGCAGAGGTGCTGGCTAGTGGTATGGATCGGGAATTCTCTGCAAATACTTAGCAAACGGATTTTTAGGGGTTTTCGATAAAGCAAGAAAAACAAAGTACGAGTAAACAAAAGACAATAAGAATAAATGCAGCAAGTGGCCCAATCCTTTATGGAGCAAAGGACAAGCCGGTTGTATTACTTAAGATGACCAAATGTTCTCGAGGACACACAGGAAGACTGTCAAGTGCTTTCGCTTCATATAGTTGATTAATCTTCTTTAGCTTGCTAAGTGTTGTGTGGGTGAACCTGTGCTAATGTACCGACCTTCCTAGGACTAATACATACTTGTGATTATACCCCTTGCAAACATCCGTAAGTACAAGAAAGTAATTAAGGTAGAAACCTAACCACAACTTTAAACTCTAAGACCCTTACGTCCCTTGTGCAATGGTTTCCTAACGGGGGTTCAGATTTCTGTCACTCCGGCAACCCCTACGATTAGTAGCCAAATACACAATGCATTCCCCTAGGCCCATATAGGTGAAGTGTCATGTATTCGACATTCACATGACACCACTAGAAGAAGTACACCACAACTTAAATATCAAACTATTGAATCTTTCTCAACACAATTCCACTACTAACAACATGACTTCTCCCATATAGGTGAAGTGTCGTGTATTCGACATTCACATGACACCACTAGAAGAAGTACACCACAACTTAAATATCAAACTATTGAATCTTTCTCAACACAATTCCACTACTAACAACATGACTTCTCCCATGTCCTCAAGAACAAAACGAACTACTCACAAGACATCATATGGATCATGATCAGAGATGGAATAATGATGTATAACAATCTGAACATAAACAATAATTCAATGGTTCACTCAATAGCATCGACTACAAAGAGTAATCAACACCGGGAAAGTTTCCCCTATGAACTATGCAAGATTCAACGCAATTGTTACAGCAATATGGAGATGGTGATGAGGGTGCTAATGGTGATGATGGTGATGATGGTGGTGATGATGATGATCCCGATGAAGTCCAGCTTGATAGTGGTGTTGATGGCGACAATCTCCCCTCTCCGGGAAGGAATTCCCCCGGCAGAAATCTGTCTGCCGGAGAGATCTTTCTCACTCGGTGTTTTCCGCCCCGTAGAGGCGGCGGAATCTTTCTGTGGTCGCTCTTCGAGTCTTAGGGTTTGGGGGGGAATATATATACGCCAGAGGGGAGAGCCAGAGGTGGGCCAGGGCGGCCACACCACCTGGTGGTGCGGCCTAGGGTGGCCCGCGCCAGGGGGTGGTGTGGGCCCCCTCTGGCCCATCTCCACTCCCTCTTCTAGCTTCCTTCGTCTTCTGGAAAATAGGAATTTCTGTATATTTTCCCGAATTTTTTGATCTTCGCGAATTTTGCCTCCAAACAGCACCTTTTCCATCAGAATCCTGGCTGCAGCGGTCCATGCTCCAAAAGTCATCAACCATGCAAAAATAGATGAAATAACATAAGTATCATCTCTTAATATGAAATATATCAATGATTAATAGTGAATTATGACATAGAATAGTGATGCAAAATGGACGTATCAAGCATCACAGGAGTGTTCCAGCGGTGCGTCTCCAACAGGGATGGAAGAGCCATCCTCCTCGACATACACGAAGGCACTTGCGGCCATCATGCTGGCAGTCGTGCCCTCGTCGCCAAAGCTCTACGAGCTGGATTCTACTGGTCAACAGCAATGCGTGATTAATGGCATCGTCCAGCTATGCAACGCCTGCCAGCGATTCGCGAACAAGCCGCACGCACCTGGCGTCGAGCTCAGGCCAATACATGTGGACTGGCCCTTCGTGCAATGGGGAATCGACATGGTCGGCAAGCTCCAAAAGTCTTCACCTAGAGGATACGTCAACCTCCTCGTCGCAGTCGACAAGTTCACCAAGTGGATTGAGGCCATGGCAGTGACAAACCAATCAGGAGCCAACGCCGTTAAATTCTTCGAGTCCATCGTCTTCCGGTTAGGGGTGCCGCACAACATCATCACCGACAATGGAACAAACTTCACCTCAAATGAATTCCAGGGTTTCTGTGAAAAATTGGGAATCAACATCAGCCACGCCTCAGTGGTGCACCCCCAGACCAACCGTTAAGTCGAAAAGGCCAACAACCTCATCTGTAGCGGGATCAAGAAAAGGCTCCTTCGACCACTCGAAAGAGCTGCCAGGTGCTGGCCCGACGAGCTGCAATCAGTACTATGAAGCCTGCGCACAACTCCAAATATGCCACAGGCTACACTCCGTTCTTCATGGTACACGGTGCCGAGGCGGTACTACCCTCAGAGGTACGCTACAAAGCCCCACGGGTAGTAGCATATAGCAAGGCTGAGTCCACCCTCGCACTCGAATACTTCGTCGACCTCCTCGATGAGGCACGCGAGATTGTAGCGGAGAGATCCATGATCTACCAGCAGAACCTCCGCAACTACCATAGCAGAAGGTTACACCCCAGATCCTTCGAAGAAGGAGATCTTGTCCTGCGACTGAAGCAACAAGGGCACCTCAAATTCGAGTCCCCTTGGGAAGGACCTTACGTGATCACCGAAGTAATCCCAGGTGGCGCCTACCGCCTTAAAGATCCAGAAGCGGAGTCGCATACTCCAATCCTTGGAATGTTGTGCAGCTGTGCTGTTTCTACCCTTAGATGTTTTTTACTTTCCAAATAAGGTTATTTAGCCAGGTTACTTAGCCATACATTGTACCTCGTGATATTCTATGAATAAATAAAGCTAAGTGCCTCCCAACTTCGTGTTTTTTCTATTCTTACTTGCACTCGTATCACTCAGGGGCTGCGCCACCCTCTACACCTCGTTACATGAGCAACATAGTATCTTGAGTAGCTGACGTACAATCTATCGAACCCTTGGTAAAACCAACCCAGCTGCAATGCACCTGACAGGTTGACAAGGTGCTGAGATGATTACACATCAGGCTAACGAAAAGGAACTATATATTATAATACATTCGAAAAATATACAAGCATGCAAGCTCTTTACACATTAACGGGTATCAAAAACACCCAGCACAATTGTATGAATTTTACAACACTTATACATCCATGTGAAGGTCTAAAATACACTAGTGCCGCAAAAGGAGGACATTTGTTTGCTCTTCAAAGAAATCAACAATATCTTCCGCTGGCCGGTCAACCGCCTGGTAGTGTGGCACCATGTTCCAGGTCATCCCTTCTGGCGGTGGCGGTGGCCTAGCAGCAACAAATGCGACATCCACATCTGGTTGATGCAAGCGAACAAGCGCCAACATAGCCTTGGCACCCGTGACCAACTAATGGCGCACGCACTCGTGAACCGCGCGGATATCTTGAAACTTCGATAGCAAAGCTAGCAAGCTTGAAGGCACCACTTCCAGGGGAAACATCGCCTGAAAAATATGCCTAAGGAATGACTACACCTTCTTCAAACACTGAAGCACCCGCGATGCACGATCCTGCAGCGTCACCAATGCGATTGCATGATTGTGATCCACCCAGAACTACCCACTATCTTGCAGCTGCTCTTGGGTCAAATCGTTCAGTCGAATGGCGACTCGATCCCTCTCATCCTGCGGATAACAAGAGCTAACAACTACAAGAAGCAGAGCAAAGCATAAAGACAAAGCGTTGCCACGAATGGCTACAGAAAATATAAGAAGCTAGAGAGCTAACACTTGAATTGCTCATTCAATTGAGCAACTTCGTCTAGAAGATACTTCTCGCGTGCTCTAGCCTTCTCAGCCTTCGACTTCCACACGTCTGTGTTACCATGGATCATGGGCAACTCTTGCTCCAACTGCTTTATGCGATCGCGCAGTCGAACAAGCAGCGACAGCTCCTCCACCTTTGAACGCGGTCGCGCCACAGTTTCAACGGTGGGAGGAGAGTCAGGAGGACCACTCGAAGGACCCTATTACAGCCAAAGCAAGAGGCGAATAAGACCAACCATCCATCAATAAAAGGAAGAAGTTCATTCAAATTCAACAAGTATCAAAAGGGGTACCCCCATAGAATACAGTTTAGCAAAGGAAAGCTCGGCTATTACACAAGGTAGCTAAGGAGTGCTCTACCTTTTTACTTCGACTTCAGGGGCTTCCTCGAATCTGTGGCAGTCTCTGATGCCATAGACTTCCCAGTTGTAGCCCTAGATGCCGTAGCCTTTGCCGCCTTCACTCGCTGCAGCTCCGCCGAGTAATTGGTGACTGTTTCAAGGAGCCGAGGCCCATGTTTACTGCAACTACCAGCGAAAGGAGCAAACACAATCTGCTGGCCATCCGCGGTGACTGGCATCACCTCAAAGATTTCGATGGGGTCCAGTTCCACGTCGCGGGCTTGTGTCATTGCGAGTGCCATGGTCGTTCCAACTAACCTTTGCGTATTCTTGATGTCCATCTGGACGCCCTTTGTGAAGGATACCACCAGGCCATTAAGATTTTCGATCATCTTATCCTTGGGAACCATCTCCTCTCGAAGGCGGCTCAGCACGCCCTTGGCCTTTCCAAGCATATCTTGGATGGAGACGTGATACATCATAAACATATCTATAATTTTTGATGCTCCATGCTTGTTTTGTATCAACTTTCTTATGTTTTGTTTACACGTTGAGGTATTTTTATACATTTTCTGGAACTAACCTATTAACAAGATGATGTAGTGCCAGTTGCCGATATTCTGCTGTTTTTGGTTTCAGAAAAGCTAGTAAGGAAATATTCTTGGAATTGGACGGGACAAAAGCCAAAGTCAATATTTTACCAGAAGGAACACGGAGTCCGAAGGGCAACCGAAGTGGGGCCACGAGCTGGCCACATCTAGAGCTGGCGCGGCCACCCCCTAGGGTGCGCCGCCCCATGGTGTGGGCCCCTCGGGAGCCCACCGACCTTGCCCCTTCGCCTATAAAAGTACCCCGATGTAGAAACCCTAAGCACCCGATCAAAAATCCATGAAAGTCTGTAGCCGCCGCCATCTCCATCCCTAGATCGGGGGGATCCGAAGCTCTTCCCGCACCCTGCCGGAGGGGAGAGATCATCCCGTAGTCCTTCTTCATCACCATGCTAGCCTCCAGAGTGATGCGTGAGTAGTTCACCCTTGGACTATGGGTCCATACAGTAGCTGGATGGTTAGTTCTCCTCCTTTGTGCTATCATGTTTAGATCTTGTGAGCTCCGTTCATGATCAAGATCATCTATTTGTAATCCTATATGTTGTGTTTATGGGGATCCGATAGATATTGAGATACTATGTTAGATTGATTATTGATTCTATCATGTCTATGTTATTTGTGATCTTGCATGCTCTCCGTTTCTAGTAGCTATCTTGGCCAAGTAAATTCTTGTAACTCCAGGAGGGATTATTTATGCTCCATATTAGGTTCATGCCTCTAGTAATTTGGGGAAGTGACAGAAATCTCAAAGGTTGTAGATGTGATGTTGCTACTAGGGAGAAAACAACAATACTTTGTTCATGGGGAAATTGTATTGTTTACTTTACACACTTTGCTTAATGCAATTATCTGTTGCTTGCAACTTAATACTGTAAGGGGTTCGGATGATAACCTGAAGGTGGATTATTTGTCATAGATGCAGTTGGATTACGGTATATGTATTATGTTGTAATGCCCAATCAAATCTCGTAGGAGTCAAGATGTCTAGTATATGCATTGTTATGCTTTCTCAATCTATTAATTGCCCCGTTGTAATTTGTTCACCCAACATGCTATTTATCTTAAGCAGAAACACCTCTAGTGAACTGTGGACCCTAGTCCATTCCTTTACCATTAATATACCATCTACTGTTTACCGTTTACTGTTTACTTTCTACAAGCAATTACTATCTTCCACACTATACGTTTAATCCTTTGTTTTCAGCAAAACCGGTGAGATTGACAACCTTACTGTAAATTGGGGCAAAGTTCTGTGGTTGTGTTGTGCAGGATTCCAAGTTGCTAGCAACACCTTCGAGTTGTTTCCTTACTCCTACTGGTTCGATAACCTTGGTTTCATAACTGAGGGAAACTTGATACTATGCTCATCATACCTTCCTCTTGGAGTTCCCAACAAGCTCTACATATCTTGATGAAGGAGATATGCCCTAGAGGCAAATAATAAATAGGTTTTTATTGTCATATCTCAATTAGTTTATAATAGTTTCATATTGTGCTATAACTGTGCCAAGTAGAAACATTGGTACAGGTGTGGTATGAAACAACCAAGTCCCTAGTAGCCTCTATTCATACTAGTTCGTTGGTCATGAGGATGATCTGGGTTTCAAGATCATGGGCATTTATGCCAATTGACAACGGGATCATATCATTGGAGAATGATGTGATTGGACAATCCTCAAAGGATTGCAACACGATCAAGTCATATAGTTCATTGTTGCAACAACTATACCTAGACTCCTTTTCCTTAGACCGTGAGCTCATATTACTCACTATTTCCCGAGGCTGCTTAGACTGCATCAATCGTCATTTGGTAATACGGTGGCCATAAAGGTGTACGTTGGGTATTCCAAAGGAACAGTAGATGACATGTGACTGCAAGACCGGGATTTGTTCACCCACATGATGGGTAAAGATACATACAGTCGGCTTGGTGATATTACATCCATAAATGTTGCAACATGTGACTCGGTCACGGGGATGTAATATCACAGTAACAAGAAAAGAGAACTTGTTGTGAACGAGATTGAACAAGGTATGTGATACCAATGATCGGATCTTGGACAATTCGTATCGAGAAACAAAAGGAATTGGATGCTACATATAGCGGTTCAAACGACATTGTCATCAGGAATGCATAGGGGTCACGTGGATATCCCTGGTCCCTCTATTGATCATTGATTTAGATCATGTCTCGAGCATTCCCGAGCCGTGAGAGGATACACTTGAGGGTACGATGAGAGCGATCATTCATAAGACGGAATCATAGTAGAGAAAGAGAAAGCCGGAATTGTTCCGCAGAGAGATCCGAAGTTGTTCGGAGAAGGGATAAAGGACCGGAATCATTCCGGGAAAGATCTGAAGTTGTTCGGAGGAAATCGAAGGGAACCGAAAGGTGTTTCAGGTCAAGACGGATTTTGTAATATGTATTTACATATTAATTAATGTAATTAATATGTAATATAATATTAAAATCTAATTTGAAGGGGTATTCGACTAATGGGCCAAACTTCCAAGGGAAAAGGGCCCATGAGGGAAAATCGAAGGAGGGAAGGGCCAAGGCCCAGGCGCCTCAAGGGGGCCCAGCCAGCCAGCCTAGGTCTATGCGCGGGGTGGGGCCCACCCCTGGCTAGCTGGCCCATGACGCCCATGCGCCTCCCCCCTCTCCCTTGATTAGTCCCACATGGGAAACCCAAAGGGGAGGGCACACCCCCTCCCCCTATATAAAGGGGTGCCCATAGGTGGGAATAAACACACCAATATTTGGAGAAGTCCTTTGGTTGACTTTCTCCTTCCCTCTCTCTAGCCCTTGTGACCATGGCCCCAAGTATGGGCTGTGCGAACAAGGCACACCTGCAGTATGCCGTTGCGCTGCAGGGATTCCTAGCCGGATATCAACTTCCGCATTCCCGGCAGGATCGGGGAGCCGGAGGTCTCATCATGCACCGGATGTGTACGAAGACACGAGGCGCAACACTTGGGGCGCTTTAAATGTCGTGAGCCAGAGCTGCTGCACGATGAAGAAGGAGCAAGGGGTGACCTACGAGGAGCTTCGCGACCTTGAGGTCGGATACGAGTACAACTACTTCAACCACGTTCCCTGCGGAACATTAACCGCGTACGGTCTACAAGGGTATGTATTCTATACGCATTGGCCGTTACCGAATTACTACATAGATAGATCCTAGGCAGTTTTGGGGTTCCAACGTAGGAATTTTTTTTGTTTTCTGATGCGGATCCGCTTCAGTGGTATCAGAGTCGATCGATGCGTAGGAGTGTTGTACGGCCAGTACACACAAGTTTTGTGCAGGCATTGATCCCATAGTTCTTATCCTCTAACGTGTACTTGTTTATATCACGGTATTGTTTGATGAAGTGGCTCAGACCAACCTTACGCGTATTCATACACGAGACTGGTTCCACGCTCAACATACGGCTTGTACCGTATAAGTGGCTAGCGGGTGTCTGTCTCTCATTCAATAGTTGATATAGCATTTACAACGGAGGGCCCCAAAAGGGGTGTAATAGAGATAACTGTTGGATCCATGTTGTGGTTGGAAAGTTTGTAGATTAGAAGAGGTTCTATTGCGAAAGCCCTAACAACCACGTAAAACTTGCAATATATAAAGTAGAGGCGTCTAACTTTATTTTGTAGGGGGCATGCGATTATGATATGCAATTGGTCGTTATGAAGGTAAAGTAGTTTACTTTTCTGTTACTAAGTAGTATAGTAATAGTCATCGTTCTGATGGACGACCTGGTGGAGGTGTCGTGGACTTGGCGTCAAACCAAGGGCAAGATGTAGATCATGCCGGAGCACTCGATGGAGATCAAGGCGCAAGAAGGACCATATCATATCACAATATACATATGATGTTGATACCTGTTTCTACATCTTATTGTGTGCTAGTATTAGATACTCAACGGCGGTAGCAAATAAGATAATCCGTATTTAATTCCAATGTTCCGTGTTGCCCTTGTGTGTGCACCACTAAGAAAGTTCTTCGGTATGAGGCGCCCTATGGTGAGTAGGGGTCAGACATATCTATGTTCGCATATAGTGGGTGTAAGCCATGTTTGCACAGCGAATACACACAAGTTAGATTTGGCGAGCCTAGCATGTGCAGACATGGCCTCGGAACACAAGAGATCGAAAGATCGAACATGAGTCACATGGATGATGTGATTGGCATTATTGAATGTCTACCTTTGATGCTGCACTGAGGGCCGTGACGATAGGGGAGGTGCAGAGGATAGGGATCATGTGATCACTAAAATCGTCCAGGGGATGACAATTTTAGTTATAAATTGATCTCTTATTATAAACTTAGTCTAGATGTATGTTTGCAAATATCTTAGTAGACCTTGGCCTATCCCATTGAGGTCCTTTCTGAGCATGGGAATATATTTCTTAATGTGGAACTTAGCAAAAGGGTCCAACTTCATAGTTTAATAACCACGCCTGAGGGATATCCTCGTAAAAGGTGATCTTCTCTTCTTGATACAATAACCATTAGAGATAATTCGATGACTCTGGAATGTTTGTGTTTTCTCCGTAATCATCCAATAAGCCATTCTCCAGTCAATGGAGAGTTGGGCTACATTTTGTATTCTACAGAATAAGGCACATAAAGTATGAGCCGTTGGATGGGTTTTCCTCCATCATGGATGAAAAGAGATTGTTTGGAAAACACTTAGCGATCTTGCATTAGAGTTGAGAACTCTTGGATGGGCTTGATTGCAATGGAGGTCATGGATGAAAAGGTATATGTAAGATAGACAAATTATAAATGTGGTTCTTGCAAAACTCGTTGCAGTTTGCAAAGTATTTGATACTTGTCCCGTCTTGTGAAAACAGGAGGATCTGCTTGAGAATTGCTATTTTTGAGGCAGCGTGACTTGATGACGCAAGCAAAAGAGTTGATGGCTGACATCACCTCTTTCCTCAAAGTTTGTCATTTGGATTAGTGGACTTAAATATAATTTGTAATCCTTGTTTGTGTGTCTTGCTTTTGGCGAGACGATTATTCATATGAACAAGTTACAAGCCAGTTTGTACTATTCTTATGAACAATACCGTTACGGTCACATTACGATTATAAACAAGTTATTCTCATCACTATGTTAATGATAGTAGTTTAAACATTTATAAAGGATTAGAATGGTAAAAGAGATCCAAAGTTTAATAATGAAATGACACTATAGTTTAAGTCATTTTGGTTATTGCATGTTCTTAATGAAGATCGGGGTCCTAGATGCTTAATCTAGAGACTTTGCAAAACCATGCCTCTTGGGCAGAATGACTAAAACTCCGCATTCTGGTAAAACGGTGATATGCGAAGAAATGTTGAATCTTATACATAGTGATGTATCGTATTTTCAACAAGTAGTGGAAATCATTTATTGTCGACTTAAGTGAATAAGCGTATTTACTTAATGAAACATGAGTTCGAAATGATTTGAATTGTTCAAATAAGTTCACAACAATAAGAGGATACTGAAATTAACGAGAATACGAAGTCTCTTCGATTTGATTGACATGACTGAAGTATTCAAGTTAAGTTTAGCATAAAAGGGACTTGTGAAAGATTTTTCACAAATTATGGTAATTGGATGAATTCAAACTATGTTCAAATATCTAAACATCATAATCATTATGTATTAAGATACATATGGTATAATGTTATCTCTTATAGGGGTTATAGTTATCGTTTAGAATTAGAGATCAAAATAAGCAAACACTCATTTGAAATACAAAGGAACATCTAAAGATTCATGGAAACAACACCATAAGTGTTATGGCAAGTTTGAGTTTCTGGAGATTTCGACAAGTCGAAGTCATGGCGAATAAACAAGTCTTTGTAAAGCATTCTTAGGAAGCTATGAATGCATCTTCCACAAAAGGGGCAAACCTATTGTTGTCCAAAGTTGACGTGTCTTAATGAAGATACAGGTGGAAGAAAGTAAAAGATCAAAACAAGGTATTTGACCTTACCTCCGGATTGTTGAGTGGCGCAGCGGAATTTGTTTCGTGAATCCAAACTCTACATATAGAGGATAAACCAATGATAATGATCATAAAGTTTCAGTGAATACTTTTACTAAATAAAGTAGGATTCAACTATATATTCTACAAGTTTGTGGAATTATATTATTGATTCACTTGTCATGTTTTGAACAAGACATACCTACAAATTACAAAGAAGCGTGATGGACCTGAGTGCGAGAAATGACTAGGAGTCATAAAATCCTATATTAAGTTACATTTAAGATTGCAAAGTAACATGTTACTTGATCTTATTAAAGTAAAGAAGTTTACTTGATATTTCTAAATGACTACAAAGTCATAAGAAGGAAATGAAACTTAATGAATGACAAAAAACTCGATTTGTCACAAGTTTGGACAAATTCAAGGAGTTGACTACAATAGTAGTGATGCTTAAGTCTTTTGGATTTACACTAGAAATATATGGATATTGAAGTCTCGTAATTGGAATTCTAAAATTGATGATGATCAAAGAATTTTGGAATGTCCAAGATTATCGAGAGGACCTAGATTTGAGTGGGAGAAAATCAGCTTGGCTAATTCATAATATGTAGCTGACATATTTTGAGTGGGAGCTAAGTGAAATCCCTGGATCTCAAACATGAATGTCATATTTGAGTGGGAGCTAAGTGAAATCCCTGGATCTCAAACATGAATGTCATATTTGAGAGGGAGCGTGAAATCATTCCAGGATATGAGGACGACATATGTGAATGATGTGATTGGTGTTAATAATATTTAAGTTATATAAATAAGGATGAAGTTGAAGTTTTTAAACAATAAGATCAATCGAGATAGATTGGTGAGTTTAATAAACACTAAATGTCGAATGCTTCCTGGACTTGGTTCTGAAAGATGTTCAGAATGTCCTAAGCAAGATTCTGAAGTAGCTCAGAATGGAACAAGGTGAGAAAGTAGTTCTTACTGTATGAAGCATTGAGTTAGTATTGCAACTATGGTTGAAAGAAAGAGATGCGTTGCATCTCCTATGCCTCAATCATAGGTTCTTCCATATAACCATGTTGTATACTCGACGTAATGTGACCCAAAGTTCTTGTTGGTAGGACAAAGTCTTAACTGTAAGAATGTGTCTTTAAGTGATTCCTGAGTTGATCACAGAACCAGAATTAAGTTTGTACTTAAGTGGCAAGAAGCAAAGTAAGTGGCATAGTTGCATTTCATGCACTAGGATCTACATAGATATAGAAGTATAAAGGCTCCATCTGATGTGGTATATAATGTTATGGCGGGGCTAGTTCGCCTTTAACGTAGAATGATGTGTACTAGGGCCCAGTGCCCATGAGAAAGCCCTCGAGGTTGATCTAAAGTCACTGTAAGCTCCTGGAATCCGGCCTCGTTCTGCTGCCATGACTATAGTATATACACAAAGGATAGCAAAGCATGTTTCAAAGTTTAGATGACAATAGTGAAAACAACTGTCATTATAAACACTAGAAACAAAGTCTCACTTTGTCGCCAAACAAATACTTCGACCCATTATATGATAATGGTGTGAATGTCAAAATTAGGAAGACATTAACGATTTGCAAAAGACATAATGATCTGGTAAAACAGAACATGGACATGACGTTTCCCATGAGCATGCATGATCTATAAACGTATATGTTATATGGTTTATATGAGTAAAATGCGAGCTAGATTATTTGTACTCTAGTGCAACTGGGAGACTGAAGGAGATATGCCCTAGAGGCAAATAATAAATAGGTTTTTATTTGTCATATCTCAATTAGTTTATAATAGTTTCATATTTTGTGCTATAACTGTGCCAAGTAGAAACATTGGTACATGTGTGGTATGAAACAACCAAGTCCCTAGTAGCCTCTATTCATACTAGTTCGTTGGTCATGAGGATGATTTGGGTTTCAAGATCATGGGCATTTATGCCAATTGACAACGGGATCATATCATTGGAGAATGATGTGATTGGACAATCCTCGAAGGATTGCAACACGATCAAGTCATATAGTTCATTGTTGCAACAGCTATACCAAGACTCCTTTTCCTTAGACCGTGAGCTCATATTACTCATTGTTTCCCGAGGCTGCTTAGACTGCATCAATCGTCATTTGGTAATACGGTGGCCATAAAGGTGTACGTTGGGTATTCCAAAGGAATAGTAGATGACATGTGACTGCAAGACCGGGATTTGTTCACCCACATGACGGGTAAATATACATACGGCCGGCTTGGTGAGATTACATCCATAAATCTTGCAACATGTGACTCGGTCATGGGGATGTAATATCACGGTAACAAGAAAATAGAACTTGTTGTGAACGAGATTGAACAAGGTATGTGATACCAATGATCGGATCTTGGACAAGTTGTATCGAGAAACAAAAGGAATTGGATGCTACAGTTAGCGGTTCAAACAACATTGTCATCAGGAATGCATAGGGGTCACATGGATATCCCTGGTCCCTCTATTGATCATTGATTTAGATCAAGTCTAGAGCATTCCTGAGCCGTGAGAGGATACACTTAAGGGTACAATGAGAGCGATTATTCATAAGACGGAATCACAGTAGAGAAAGACAAAGCCAGAATTGTTCCATAGAGAGATCCGAAGTTGTTCGGAGAAGGAATAAAGGACCAAAATCATTCCGGGAAAGATCCGAAGTCGTTCGGAGGAAATCGAAAGGGAACCGAAAGGTGTTTCGAGTCAAGACAGATTTTGTAATATGTATTTACATATTAATTAATGTAATTAATATGTAATATAATATTAAAATCTAATTTGAAGGGGTATTCCACTAATGGGCCAAAATTCCTAGGGAAAAAGGGCCCATGAGGGAAAACTGAAGGAGGGAAGGGCCAAGGACCAAAGGGCCAAGGCCTAGGCGCCTCAGGGGGGCCCACTCGTCTAGCCTAGTGATGTGCGTGGGGTGGGGCCCACCCCTGGCTGGCTGGCCCATGAGGCTCATGCGCCTCCCCCCTCTCCCTTGATTAGTCCCACATGGGAAACCCAAAGGGGAGGGCACACCCCCTCCCCCTATATAAAGGGGTGCCCAAGGTGGGATGAGACACACCAATATTTGGAAAAGTCCTTTGGTTGACTTCCTCCTTCCCTCTCTCTCTAGCCCTTGTGACCATGGCCCCAAGTCTGGGTTGTGCAAACAAGGCACACCTGCAGTACGCCGTTGCGCTGCACGGATTCCTAGCCGGATATCAACTTCCGCACTCCCGGCGGGATCAGGGAGCTAGAGGTCTCATCATGCACCGGATGTGTACGAAGACACGAGGCCCAACACTTGGGGCGCTTAAATGTCGTGAGTCGGAGCTATTGCACGATGAAGAAGGAGCAAGGGGTGACCTGCGAGGAGCTTTGCGACCTTGAGGTCGGATACGAGTACGACTACTTCAACCACGTTCCATGCGTAACGTTAACCACGTACGGTCTACAACGGTATGTATTCTATACACATTGGTCGTTACCGCATTACTACATAGATAGATCCTAGGCAGTTTTGGGGTTCCAATGTAGGATTTTTTTGTTTTCTGCTGCGAATCCCCTTCACTTGAGCCATCAAGAACTTTTCTAGCACCATTGCAGGGGAGTTAAGGACGGCTTCAATCTCTTCCTCCTCGTCAATCACTTTTCAGGGAAAAGAAGATTCTTGCAAGGGTAGTCTCTCACAACCAATCTCTTTACTTTGTTTTTGTTTTGCTTAGTTTATTTTGCTTTGTTTGCTTGTTTCTTTTTATCAAGAACACAAAAAAATAGCTGTATTGGTTTGCTTCTTTTATCAAAAACACACAAAAAATTAGTTCCTATTTCAGTTTCTATTTCTGTTGGCTTGCTTTAATCATGCAAAAAATGACTACTCCTGAAAACACGAAGTTATGTGACTTCACTAGCACAAACAACAATGATTTGATGTGCACACCTATTTCTCCACCTATTCCTGAAGCTGCTTTCTTTGAAATTAAACCTGCTTTGCTCAATCTTGTTATGAAAGAACAATTCTCTGGTGTTGGTACTGATGATGCTGCTGCTCACCTTAATAAATTTGTTGAACTTTGTGAGATGCAAAAACATAGGGATATAGATGGAGATATTATTAAGCTTAAATTGTTTCCTTCCTCTTTGAGAGGAAAAGCTAAAGAATGGTTGCTATCCCTACTTAGAAATAGTATTGATTGTTGGATTAAATGCAAAGATGCTTTCATTGGAAAATATTATGCTCCCGCTATTATATCTATGAGAAGTGAAATAATGAAATTTAAACAATTTGATAATGAACATGTTGCTCAAGCTTAGGAAAGAATGAAATCTTTGGTAAAGAATTTCCCCACTCATGGACTGACTACTTGGATGATTATCCAAACTTTTTATGTAGGACTGAATTATTCTTCAAGAAATCTATTAGATTCTACTGCTGGAGGCACCTTTATGACCATTACTTTGGGTGATGCAACAAAGCTCCTTGATAATATGATGGTTAACTATTCTGCATGGCATACTGAGAGACCTCCACAAGGTAAGAAGGTAAATTCTATTGAAGAAACCTCCTCCTTGAGTGATAAAATTGATGTTATCATGTTTATGCTTGTTAATGGAATAGCTCATATTGATCCAAATCATGTTCCCTTAGCCTCTTTCGTTGCTCAAGAAGAGAAAGTTGATGTGAACTTCATTAGAAATAATAATTTTGGCAACAATGCTTATGGTAATAACAATTATAGGCCTTATCCTCCTAATAAAATCAATAGTTATCATGGTAAATCTGGAATGCCTAGTGAAGAAAGAATTTTAGAAGTTGAAAGAGCCACTAAAAACTTCATGCAAATGCAATATGAGCAGAATAAATTATTTACTAAAACGATGGAGGAACAATCTACTATTTTGAAAAATATTAGTCATCAACTTGAGAGTTTAAATAGGGAAATTCCTGGTTTGCAATCCAAAATTCGAATCCTAAAAAAACTATCATCTTTGTCTGAAGCACAATCTTCTTTGATTAATAAAATGGCTGCTAAACCTGAAACTATGGAAAACTCCTTTGCTGCTACTAATGCCATACATGTTAGAATTGATGAAAATGTTAGACTGTTAGCTGAATTGCATGCTAAGTGGGAAAGAGAAGATGAAATTGCTAGAAATAGTAGTATTTGTACTATTACCACCACCAATGTTGATGCTAGCAAACCACATGAAGTCCCCATTCCTTTTGCAACAATGCCTAAAACCAATGGAACCTTTTCTAATAAAAATGCTAAAATTCTTCGAAATATGGGAAACAATAGTTCTACTAACTTGGATGGTAATTTTGATTTTGATCTTGATGGTTGCAATATTTCTGAAGTAATTATGTTCCTACAAAATCTTGCTAGAAGTCCTAATGCTAGTGCTATGAATATGGCCTTTACAAAACACATTACAGATGCTCTCATAAAAATTAAAGAAGAAAAATTGAAACATAAAGCTTCTATTCCTAGGAAATTAGAAGATGGTTTGGAACCCATCATTAATATGAAAGTGAATGATTTTGATCTCAAAGCTTTATCTGATCTTGGTACTAGTGTCTCTATTATGCCTAGAAAGATTTATGAAATGCTTGATTTGCCACCATTAGAAGATTGTTATTTAGATGTCCAACTTGATGATAATGCTAAAAAGAAACTCATGGGGAGTATTAATGATGTTCTTATTATGGTTAACGATACCTATGTCCCCGTTGATTTCTATGTTTTGGATTTTAAATGCAATGCTTCTTGTCCTATTATTTTGGGAAGACCTTTTCTTAGAACTGTTGGTGCCATTATTGATATGAAGGAAGGCACCATTAAATATCAATTCCCACTCAAGAAAGGTATAGAACACTTCCCTAGGAAGAGAGAGAAGATACCTTTTGCCTCTCCTATTAAAACAAAATTTGATATTAATGCTTCCTCATTTAAAATACTTGAATCTTGCTCCTATGCCTAGCTGAAAGGCGTTAAAGAAAAGCACTATTGGGAGATAACCCAAATTTTTTTTACTTTCAGTAAGTTTTTCTTTTGTTGAGTCTTGGAAGTTATTGCCTTAGTAATAAAACCTCCTTATCCTTTTTGTGTGGTTTTCGTGCCAAGAATAACCTCTAATGAGAGAGAAGAAAGACTTGGGAAAGTTGTTGTCCTGAAACAGATTTTTGTGCTTCACTGTAAAAAATCGTGAAAACACCATGTACGTCAGATTAAGCTGTAATTGTCTGTGCTTATGCCCCATGTTATTATCTAACTTTCGTTAGTTTAGCACTTATCTATTTGAGCAACAGAAGGTCTTCGAAAAATTGGTTTTTACCTGCTAGTCTGTTTTGACAGATTTCGACCATTATTTGCATTTGCCTCTTAATCTCTTTCTCTTTGAGTTCTCTTTGATCACTTGAGATTTTAGAAGGAATTGCTACAGTAGCTTGTGTTTTAATGGAAGTTTTACTTGTATTGAAACTAAACCCAAAGACTTATTACCTTGAATACACTATTATTGCTAATGAAGATTGTGTGAAGTTTTGTATGAAGGAATTTTTCAAGTGTAGGGAAGAATAACGTGATGAGATGAAGTATAGACAAAAGCTCAATCTTGGGGATTCCACCCGTGTCATCCCAAGAAATATTCAAGAGGTACAAGAATCAAAGCTTGGGGATGCCCAAGGCATCCTCTTCTTCATCAACAAAAATCTCAGGTTTTCTTCCAAAACACTTCATTTTTATTGTTTCATGCACAATTGTGTTGTTCTTGGAGCGTCATTGTTTTTATTTTTAGTTTTATTTTGTTTGGTTTGATTAAATAAATTGGTTGGACCCCCGCATTCATATGTTGTTTCAAATAAGTTGATTGGTGTTGGAAAAGAGTAGGAATCTTCATGCTTATAAGTGGTACAAAAGGAGCTTGTTTTGACTGTGGCCTAGACTTTATCATGTCATGTTTGATGTTGCTTTGACCTTATGCTTAGTGATTATTGCTGTAGCGTGACTTGTTCCAAACAATTTATATTTCCTAATGTGCCTTGAAAGAATCATGCGTTGTTTTAGCATACAAAAGCATAATATTGTGGTATTCTCCTTTGATGCTTTATTTGGGTTGACTTGGCACATGCTTACACCATGTTAAGACTATGAACCAGTCACCTTAGCCTCTATGATCATTTAGTTTTTCACTTGTAATATCACTTTATGCTTTAATTAATAATGTTTTGTCACTTTGCATGATTATGGCCATTATTGCTCTCTTAGTTGGTCGCTCCCAGTCTTTTGCTAGCCTCCACCTGTACCACGTAGGAGTTTGTAGCATCCCAATTGTCTAACAATTGTAATGCTACTTGGTCTAGTAATATAATGGCTACTCCTTACATATAATTGTTGCATCATAATTATATCATGCTCATGTCATCATGCCACCTTGCATCTGAGCATCATATAAAACTCTTTTCCATTTGGTTCTTCTCTCATACACATTATTAATTGTATTTGGTTCTTGATACATTGTGTTTGAATCTTGATAAATGCCTGATGCCCAAGTTGAGTTGGGGGCATATCTTTTAATTCCTCTCCATCACCTTTCTTTGCCACCACCTTATCATCCCACCATCCCATTTAACCATGAGCCTTTATTTCTTCTTGCCATTTAATTTAGCTCATGTGGGATGGGTTGGATCCAATTCTAATTTATTTTGCTTGGCCTTTACTCCACATTTTGGTAATGCATGGGAATCATGCCATGTTATATTATTATTGTTTTCACAAAAATAAAACATGGCATTTAATGTCCATGCATGGGCCATGCAAATTATCACCATCCTTTCTTTTGGAATTTTGCTTGTATCTTTGGAAGTGTGGTATGGTTCTTTGAGATTCAATTCAAGGTGGCCATTCTTTGCTCCTCACCAAACCACATCCCTCTCTCCCTTTATCCAACATCTTTCCAAGCATGGTCATGTGGGCTTTTTCCACATAAACCACCATCTCCTCCATCACATGTTTTGACTCATGTTGGCTTGTCACAAAACCCTACCCCATGTCCTCTACTTCATCTCCTTCTCACCCTCCACCCATGTATGACCTAGTGTGGCTAAACCAAACCCTAACACCTACCTCTCTCCCCAAACCCTAATTTTTCTTAACTAAACCCTAACCCTTAACCTCACTCACCTCTCTCTCTTTCTCTCTCTCTACCATGCTGGCCCCACCTCAGCTACCCTCCTACCCCAACCCTAACAAAACCCTAACTGAGCTCTCCACCTAGCTAACCCGAGCCCCTCTCTAAGCTAACCCTAGCTCGCCCGAGCCTCCCCTCTCCTCTCTCTTTCTCTCTCTCTACCGAGCTAGCCCCACCCCGAGCTCCTCTTTGTTGTCCCACCTGCCAGGCCCTACCTGCCCCTGCCCTGGCTGCTCACGTCGAGCACGTGATCGAGGAGGAGGAAAAGTGGCCGAAGCCACTTTATCTCTGCCCCCTCCCACACGGCACCTCCTCCCTCTCCCTCGCTTTATCCTCCGCCCCACGCCTCTGCTTCGCCAGATCTACCCCAGGCCTCGCCCTTCTCCTCCACCACCGCTGCTACCTCCTCTCTCCGCCGTGCCGTCCATCGTTGGCCTCACCTTCTCCTGCTCGCTCTAGCCGGTGGCGTGGCGAACGTGGGTGTCGAGGAAGACCGTAGCCGTCTTCTGCGTCGCCCAGTACACGCCAATGAGGAGGAGGAGAACCAGGACCACCTGCACCATCGCCGCTCCGCCGCAAACCCTAGCTCCGGACCGCCAGCTCCATCGACGATCTGCCGCACCTCTCTCCGTTCCACCACCACCGACACCCCCACGGTGAGCGCCCGACCCTCCCAGACATCCTCGCCGTCGAAGCCGTGCCCTGGTCGCGCCAGACGTTCCATCGAACGCTCTGTGCGCGCCGGCGTCTGCGCTTGTTTCCAGACCGTGGCGTCGCCTAGGTAGATCTAGCCGCCTAGCTACTCCCTGTCAGCAACCCCCACCCCTACCGCAGTGGCTGCCGCCTCCGCGCGCGAGCCCCAGGTCCCCGGTTCGACCCCCGCGCCACGCGCTCTGTCACCGCGCGCTGTTTTCCGTCAGACACCCGCTCGACAGAGAAGATCCACAGTGCCGCCGCGCACTATGCGAAAAACCCCCCAGCTTTTTAATCTACTCAACCCGCGCTCCCTCGAGACCCCACCTGTCTGTGTCTGTATACATTTTACGAAAAGGCACCCGCCTTTTCCGCGAACTTAACCCGCGGTCCAGTACGTCCCCACCGGTCAGCCGTTGCGTGCTCAGCCGCTGTCTCGTGGGCCCGTAGCTGCTGGTCCCGCCTGTCATTCGCTGTGGCTAGGTAAAGCCGTGGTGAGAAAAATCTTTCCGTGCGTGTGTGTCCCAGCCAGCAGTTGGCCCACCCGTCAGCGACTGGGGCTGAGTCTGTCTGAGTATAAAACGTTTTCTGTTTTTATGTTTTAAATTAAACTTTTCTAGAAATTGTTTAAATTCAAATTCCAATCAGATTTAAATAACTTTTAAATTATAAATCCAAATAATACAAATGATATATGTTTTTGAATCAGAAAAATGAGAGGAATTCAAATATGCTATTCAAAATAATGTTTGAACACTTTAAATTTTCGAGATGATTAAAATTACAATAAAATACCCTTTTCCTTAATAAATTAATAACTTTAATTCTATAACTCCAAATTTGGCAAATAATATGTCTAAATCGATCAGCGTGATGAGCCCATTCTATCTATGCAGTCCTTGTTCTGAATTGAAGCATGCATCATGTCATTATTAAAAATCTGAACTGTTTATGGCAATAAAACTTGACTAAACAAACAATAAAATGCTTTATTCTTGTAACCCCACACCTCACCATGCCATGCTACTTTAATGCCATGTAAATTGTGCATCATTCATCATGGCATGCTTGTTTGTTTGTCGCATTTTAATTCATATGCTTGTGCACTTTATTTATGTTGGCCCTTGTTTGTTTGTTTCTTCTTCGAATAGACGCCCAGCAGGAGAATTACCAGGAATCACAGGAGTTCTACCCAGATCCGTCTCTCGCTTCAACTGAGCTGCCAGGCAAGCACTGATGGGTTCGCAGCATGGAAAACAAAAAATTTCTACCGCAAGAACGAACAAAACCCAGATCTAATCTAGATAAAAGCCAAGATCTAATCGATTAGACATGCGCAACGAGATAGATAGGAACTAACCCTCGTAGATCCAAAAGCGTTAACGAGATTAGATCGCGTGGTTGATGTAGTCGATCACTTGCTGATCTCAAGATCGTGTGGACGATCCTTCCGGCGCCGCGTTCCGGCAGCGCTCCCGCAGTCGGTCACACGTGCGGAGTCGAAGCAGACCTTTCTCTCCTCGTTCCAGCAAGCAGCGGAGGTAGTAGATCTTCTCCACGGAATCCCAGCAGCACGACGGCGTGGTGGTGGTGGTGGAGTATAGAATTCTGCAGGGCTTCACCTATGCCTGTGCAGAAGAAAGGAGGAGGAGAGAGGCGGCAGAGATTGGGTGTTGTAGAGGAGGGGCAAGGGGTGGCGCCTCCCCCTTCTATTTAAAGGAGGGAGGGCACCTTGGGGAGGGGGAGTCCTAGTAGGACTCCCCACCTCCTAGGCCGGCGGATTGGGGAGGGGGGAGGAGTCCTCCTCCCCCACGACTCCTAGTCTTGACCCATCAGGACTCCTTGATCCCTTCCT
Organism: Avena eriantha; assembly: GCA_910589775.1. Taxonomy (NCBI): domain Eukaryota; kingdom Viridiplantae; phylum Streptophyta; class Magnoliopsida; order Poales; family Poaceae; genus Avena; species Avena eriantha. The sequence continues at coordinate 293,924,748 of OU342743.1, read as the reverse complement.
TGGTTTTCAAGCAAACTCCAAGAAACCTTCCAGAACCTTCCGGAACATTCCGAAACCTTCTAGAATCATCATACAAATACTCCGGAACATTTCCTAACTCAGAAAATGATCCCCAATATATGAATCTTATTCTCCGGACAATTCCGGATCTCCTCGTGATGTCCCGGATCCATTCCGAGACTCCGAACAACATTCGGTCTCCAACGCACATTCCATATCTACTTAAAACAACTTCGAACCTTAAGTGTGTCACCCTACGGTTCGTGAATATGTAGACATGACAGAGACACATCTCCTATCAATAACCATCAGCGGGACCTGGAGATCCATAATGGCTCCCACATACTCAACGATGACTTCATGATCGATTGAACCATTTACATACGAATGCACTTCCCTTTGTCACGCGATACTATACTTATCCGAGGTTCGATCGTTGGCATCTCCATACCTAGTTCTACCTCGTTACTGATAAGTACTCTTTACTCGTTCCGTGATATGTCATCCGTTGTGACCTAGTCACATGCTTGCAAGCTAACTAGATGACATTCCACCGAGAGGGCCTAGAGCATATCTATCCGTCATATGGATGGACAAATCCCAATCTTGGTTCATGCGCTTCAACACATACTTTCAGAATACCCAATGACACTTTTATCACCACCCAGTTACGAAGCGGCGTTTGATGTCATCAAAGTATTCATCCGGTGATGGTGATTAACATAACCTCATGGTCGAAGGAATAGGTTACTATGTGATTGAAAGCTTACAGCAATACGAACTTAATGACTTGATCTTATGCTACGCTTACTATGGGTGTGTGTCCATCACATCATTCTCCTAATGATATGACCTTGTTATTAATCACATCCTAATGTCCATGATCAGGAAATCATGATCATCAATTAATCAACAAGCTAGTTCAACAAGGGGCTTACTAGGGACTCTCTTATGTTTACAAAACACACATGTATTAGTGTTTCCTAATAATACAATTATAGCATGGAATGTAAACATTCATCATAAACACAAAGATATAATAATAACCACTTTTATTATTGCCTCTTGGGCATATCTCCAACAGTCTCCCACTTGCACTAGAGTCAATAATCTAGATTACATGGTAATATACCTAACACCCATCGCATTCTGGTGTTGGTCATGCTTTGCCCTAGGGAGAGGTTTAGTCAACAGATCTGCCACATTCAGATCAGTGTGTACTTTGCAAATATTTATGTCACCATCTCGGACATACTCGCGAATAGCGTGGAAACGTAGCTTGATGTGCTTCAGCTTGCTATGTGACCTTGGCTCCTGCGCATTAGCTATGGCACCTGTGTTGTCACAGTAGATGGCCATCGGGTCCAGCGCACTGGGAACCCCGCCAAGTTCAATAATGAATTCCTTCATCCAAACGGCTTCTTGTGCAGCCTCCGAAGCAGCTATGTATTCCGATTCAGTTGAAGATTTCGCCACAACGCTTTGCTTCGCACTCCTCCAGCTCACTGCAGCACCATTCACAATAAATACGTATCCCGATTGTGACTTCGAGTCATCCGGATCGGTGTTCCAACTAGCATCGGTGTAACCGTTTACAACAAGCTGTTCATCACCTCCATAAGAAAGAACCATATCCTTAGTCCTATTTAGGTACTTTAGGATATTCTTGACCGCTGTCCAGTGTTCCATTCCAGGATCACTTTGATATCTGCTAGTCAAACTAACAGCATGTGCTATATCCGGTCTTGTACACAACATGGCATACATGATAGAACCTATGGCCGAGGCATAGGGAATGTTATTCATCTTTTCTCTATCTTCTGCCGTAGCTGGACTTTGAGTCTTACTCAAGGTCTTACCTGACAACATGGGCACGAACCCTTTCTTGCTATCTTCCATTCTAAACTTCTTTAGAACTTTGTCTAAGTATGTACTTTGTGAAAGCGCTATTAGGCGTCTTGATCTATCTCTATAAATCTTGATGCCTAGAATATATGCCGCTTCGCCAAGATCCTTCATTGAAAAACTATTATTCAAATAGGTTTTGACGCTATTAAGAAGTTCTATATCATTCCCAATCAACAATATGTCATCTACATATAGTACTAGGAATGCTACAGAGCTCCCACTCACTTTCTTGTAAATACAAGCTTCTCCATAAGTTTGTATAAACCCAAAGTTTTTGATTACTTTATCAAAACGTTGATTCCAACTTCGGGATGCTTGTTTCAGTCCTTAAATGGAGCGCTGAAGCTTGCATACCTTGTCAGCATCTTTAGGATCGACAAAACCCTTGGGTTGTACCATATACAACTCTTCCTCAATGTCACCATTAAGGAACGCCGTTTTGACATCCATCTGCCAAATCTCATAATCGAAATGTGCAGCAATTGCAAACAAAATCCTCACAGACTTTAGCTTCGCTACTGGTGAGAAAGTCTCATCATAGTCAACTCCTTGAATTTGTCGGAACCCTTTCGCGACAAGTCGAGCTTTATAGACGGTAATATTACCATCAGCATCTGTTTTTCTCTTGAAAATCCATTTGTTCTCGACAGCCTTACGGCCATCCGGTAAGTCCACCAAAGTCCACACTTGGTTTTCCTACATGGATCCCATTTCGGATTTCATGGCTTCTAGCCATTTTTCGGAATCTGGGCTCACCATAGCTTCTTCATACGTCACAGGGTCATCAACGTTGTCCACCAACATGACGTTCAAGGCAGAGTCATACCAATCAGGAGTGGTACGAACCCTCGTTGACCTGCGAGGTTCAGCAGTAACTTCGTTTGAAGTTTCATGATCATTATCATTAGCTTCCTCTTCAATTGGTGCAGGCGGCACAAAAACATCTTCCGGTGCTGCGCTACTCTCAAATCCGAGAGAAGGTTCAATAACCTCATCGAGTTCTACTTTCCTTCCAGTCACCTCCTTCGAGAGAAACTCCTTCTCAAGAAAGGATTCATTCTTTGCAACGAAAACTTTGCCTTCGGATCTATGATAGAAGGTATACCCAATTGTTTCTTTAGGGTATCCTATGAAGACACATTTCTCCGCTTTGGGTTCTAGCTTATCAGGTTGTAACTTCTTTACATATGCTTCGCAACCCCAAACTTTAAAGAACGACAACTTAGGTTTCTTACCAAACCACAATTCGTATGGTGTTGTTTCAATGGATTTAGATGGTGCCCTATTTAAAGTGAATGCGGCTGTCTCTAATGCATAGCCCCAAAACGATAGCGGTAAATCTGTAAGAGACATCATAGACCGAACCATATCTAAGAGAGTTCGATTACGATGTTCGGACACACCATTACGCTGTGGTGTTCCCGGCGGTGTCAACTGCGAAAGTATTCCACATTTCTTTAAATGCATGCCAAACTCATAACTTAGATATTCACCTCCGCGATCAGAACGCGGAAATTTAATCTTCTTGTTACGATGATTTTCCACTTCACTTTGAAATTCATTAAACTTCTCGAAAGTTTCGGACTTATGTTTCATAAAGTAGACATACCCATATCTACTTAAGTCATCCGTGAAAGTGAGAACATAACGATATCCACCACGCGATGCTACACTCATTGGACCGCACACATTGGTATGTATTATTTCCAATAAGTCTGTAGCTCGCTGCATTATCCCAGAGAATGGAGTCTTAGTCATTTTTCCCATTAGACATGCTTCGCATCTTTCAAGTGATTCAAAATCAAGTGATTCAAGAAGTCCATCTGAATGGAGTTTCTTCATACGCTTCACTCCAATGTGACCAAGACGATAGTGCCACATGTATGTAGAATTATCATTCAATTTTATTCGTTTAGCATCTATGTTGTGAACATGTGTATCACTACTATCGAGATTCAGTAAGAATAAACCATTCATCTCAGGTGCATTACCATAAAAGATATTACTCATATAAATCGAACAACCTTTATTCTCGGACTTAAAAGAGTAACCGTCTCGCAATAAACAGGATCCAGATATAATGTTCATGCTTAACGCAGGCACCAAATAACAATTATTCAAATTTAAAACTAATCCCGAAGGTAGATGTAGAGGGAGCGTGCCGATGGCGATCACATCAACCTTGGAGCCATTTCCAACGCGCATCGTCATCACGTCTCTTGCCAGTCTTTGTTTATTCCGCAGCTCCTGTTTCGAGTTACAAATATGAGCAACCGAACCAGTATCAAATACCCAGGCACTACTACGATTACTAGTAAGATACACATCTATAACACATATATCAAATATACCTTTCTTCTTGATGTTGCCGTTCTTCAGATCCGCCAGGTACTTGGGGCAGTTACGCTTCCAGTGACCAGCACCCTTGCAGTAGAAGCACTCAGTCTCAGGCTTAGGACCAGCCTTGGGCTTCTTAGCAGGTGCGGCAGCTTTCTTGCCGTCCTTTTTGAAGTTGCCCTTGTTCTTAGGCTTACCCTGTCTCTTGAAATTGGTGGTCTTATTGACCATCAACACTTGGTGCTCCTTTTTGATCTCCACTTCAGCAGTTTTCAGCATGGACGATAGTTCAGGCAACGTCTTGTTCATGCAGTGCATGTTGTAGTTCATCACAAAGTTCTTGTAACTTGGTGGCAGTGATTGGAGGAGACGGCGAATCCCCAACTCATTAGGAATCGATATTCCCAACTCTTGGAGTTTGTTTGCGTACCTAGAAATGGTGAGTACGTGCTCGCTAACAGAGCTTCCCTCTTCCATCTTACAGTTAAAGAACTTTTCGGAGGCCTCATAGCTCTCCATGGCCGCGCGAGTCTCAAAAATTATCCTGAGCTCCTTAATGATCTCGAACGGGTCGTGGTGCTCAAAACACTTTTGGAGCTCCGCTTCTAAACCGTACAGGATGCCACACTGAACTGTGGAGTAATGATTTTTCCGAGTGGCGTAAACATTCTTTACGTCATCGGTGGCATCATCTGCAGGTGTGTCACCTAGCGGTGCTTCGAGCACATAGGTCAACTGACCAGCCTTGAGGACGATCTTCAGTCCACGGAACCAGTCCGTGAAGTTGCTTCCATTGTTCTTAAGTTTTTCTTTCTCTAGGAATGCATTGAAATTGATGGAGGGGGTCGCCATAATCTACAACAATTTGCAAGTAGTTTAGACTAAGTTTATGACAAATTGAGTTCAAATTTAATTTTTAAAACTAACTAGGTGAACTCCCACTCAAAACAACATCCCTCACATTGCCTTAGCGATTACACGAACCAAGTCCACTACACCAAGTCCGATCTTCACGAGAGAAGATGTAGTTTCATCGGCGAACAATCTTCATGTTCATCATATCATTTATATGACTCATGCTCTACCTTTCGGTATTCCGTGTTCCGAGACCATGTCTGTACATGCTAGGCTCGTCAAGATAACCTTAGTTTCCGCATGTGCAAATCTGGCTTGCACCCGTTGTATGCACACGTAGAATCTATCACATCCGATCATCACGAGATGCTTCGAAACGACGAGTCTTAGCAACGGTGCCAACTAAGGGTGAACACTTTATTACTTGATATTTAGTGAGAGGGATCATCTTATAATGCTACCGTCGTGATCTAAGCAATACAAGATGCATAAAGGATTAACATCACAGGCAATTCATAATTAGTGTGATATGATATGGCCTTTTCTTCTTGCGCCTTTGATCTCCATCTCCAAAGCACGAACATGATCTCCATCATCACCGGCATTGCGTCAAGGTCAGTGGCGCCGCTTCATGGTTGTCCATCATCACCAGCAACTATTACAACCACTTGGAATAAAGCTATTACAAGATGAATAGACACGCAGGTCTTAACAGAATTAAAGACAACCATTAGGCTCCTGCCGGTTGCCATATTACAACAAGGATCATTGCATACATCAAATACAATCACAATCACAATCACAATCACATGATGGCCATATCACATCACAAAACCCCTGCAAAAACAAGTTAGACGCCTCTAATTTTCTTTCCATGTTTTACGTGGTTTGGGGCTTTCGCATAAGACCGATCTTACCTACGAACAAGGACCACAACGTTGATACAAGTGTTGTCAGATGCTCATTGTAAATTGAATCTTAACTATGGTGGGAGAGACAGACACCCGCAAAGCCACTTGTGCAAAGCAAGTTGCACGTCAAGCGTGAAGCAAGTCTCATGTGCGATGACATGTAATGTTAGCCCGAGCCGCTTCATCCCACCATGCCGCAAGATGCAAAGTACACGCTAAGACACCGACAACAAAAGCATCAATGCCCACAAAAACATTGTGTTCTACTCGTGCAACAGATCTACGCATAGATACGGCTCTGATACCACTGATGGGTTCGCAGCATGGAAAACAAAAAAATTCTACCGCAAGAACGAACAAAACCCAGATCTAATCTAGATAAAAGCCAAGATCTAATCTATTAGACATGTGCAACGAGATAGATAGGAACTAACCCTCGTAGATCCGAAAGTGTTAACGAGATTAGATCTCGTGGTTGATGTAGTCGATCACTTGCCGATCTCAAGATCATGTGGACGATCCTTCCGGCGCCGCATTCCGGCAGCGCTCCCGCAGTCGGTCACACGTGCGGAGTCGAAGCAGACCTTCCTCTACTCGTTCCAGCGAGCAGCGGAGGTAGTAGATCTTCTCCACGGAATCCCAACAGCACGACGGAGTGGTGGTGGTGGTGGAGTATAGAATTCTGCAGGGCTTCGCCTATGCCTGTGCAGAAGAAAGGAGGAGGAGAGAGGCGGCAGAGATTGGGTGTTGTAGAGGAGGGGCAAGGGGTGGCGCCTCCCCCTTCTATTTAAAGGAGGAAGGGCGCCTTGGGGAGGGGGAGTCCTAGTAGGACTCCCCACCTCCTAGGCCGGCGGATTGGGGAGGGGGGAGGAGTCCTCCTCCCCCACGACTCCTAGTCTTGACCCATCAGGACTCCTTGATCCCTTCCTTGGTTTTCAAGCAAACTCCAAGAAACCTTCCAGAACCTTCCGGAACATTCCGAAACCTTCTAGAATCCTCATACAAATACTCCGGAACATTTCCTAACTCAGAAAATGATCCCCAATATATGAATCTTATTCTCCGGACAATTTCGGATCTCCTCGTGATGTCCCGGATCCATTCCAAAACTCCGAACAACATTCGATCTCCAACGCACATTCCATATCTACTTAAAACAACTTCGAACCTTAAGTGTGTCACCCTACGGTTCGTGAATATGTAGACATGACAGAGACACATCTCCTATCAATAACCATCAGCGGGACCTGGAGATCCATAATGGCTCCCACATACTCAACGATGACTTCGTGATCGATTGAACCATTTACATACGAAACCAATTCCCTTTGTCACGCGATACTATACTTATCCGAGGTTCGATCGTCGGCATCTCCATACCTAGTTCTACCTCGTTACTGATAAGTACTCTTTACTCGTTCCGTGATATGTCATCCCTTGTGATCCAGTCACATGCTTGCAAGCTAACTAGATGACATTCCACCGAGAGGGCCCAGAGCATATCTATCCGTCATATGGATGGACAAATCCCAATCTTGGTCCATGCGCTTCAACACATACTTTCAGAATACCCAATGACACCTTTATGACCACCCAGTTACGAAGCGGTGTTTGATGTCATCAAAGTACCCATCCGGTGATGGTGATTAACACAACCTCATGATCGAAGGATTAGGTTACTATGCATTTAAAAGCTTACAGCAATACGAACTTAATGACTTGATCTTATGCTACGCTTACTATGGGTGTGTGTCCATCACATCATTCTCCTAATGATATAACCTTGTTATTAATCACATCCTAATGTCCATGATCAGGAAACCATGATCATCAATTAATCAACAAGCTAGTTCAACAAGAGGCTTACTAGGGACTCTCTTATGTTTACAAAACACACATGTATTAGGGTTTCCTAATAATACAATTATAGCATGGGATGTAAACATTCATCATAAACACAAAGATATAATAATAACCACTTTTATTATTGCCTCTTGGGCATATCTCCAACAAGCACTACCACATGCTTGCATACATATAGTACCTATTGCCTCTATCCTATTCTTGCATCATTGAGTCGCGATTGCATTAAATTGAATCCCAAGTACTGCATAGCCTTTACTTTTAAACCCCACCGAAGCTTGTTCCTCCATCCCATGATCCATTACTACAGGAGTTGTTTGAGCCATGCGAGTCGTAGAAAAGCATGTGTAGGGTATGTGAGTGTCTGATGAATAATGAGGTACCTAAACAACATAACCTGAGTAGTAATGGGATAACTAATGAAAGAGGCACCGGTGAGCAATATCTGCTATTTGGTTTTTCATGCTCACTTGTGTCCCGTAGGATCCAGAGTACTTGATTCATGTTCCTTGTTTATTCGCACTATCCACATCCGGGAGGCCTTATGGACCCCCCCTGAGCCAGAGCTTGATTCATTCTTATTTCTTGGGGCCACAATTAGTTTGGGGCTTTATTACTATCATGTACTTATGCCATGTTACTGCTTTATTTAAGATTGTGCGAGGAGCACCTGTACTGTTTTGGATCGTGACACGTTTTTGCTGTATCGACAAGCCCACTCACATTTTCGGGTTCCCAGTCGTTTACCACCGTCCACACAAACCTTGGGTTCGTCTCGGAGCCGGCCAACTTTGTTGCGGGTAGCTTAATGGGGTGGCCCCCTGAAATATTTCTGAATCCTATGATTGCTTTGTCGTGAATGCCTCGTTGGGTTTTGAGTTGGTTTTTCCGAGGTTGATCGAGTGTGTGTTGCTATTCGTGCACCCCTGCAGGGTAAATCTTTCTGAAAGCCGTGTCCGCGGTTATGGACGACTTGGAGCACAGTTTCTCGATCATAGACAAGTAAAACTAAAGTACCGTTTTTAAATTGACTAAGTACTTGACTAGTAAATAGTACAATACTCATGGAATGGTTAATAAAACTGCCAACAGATGATGGGGGTTGTTCGTCCGCTTCCTCGTTGGTAAGCGAGGAGGAGGATGGATCTGTTAATTATACGGTTATAACTATTATTCTTAATTCACGGACATCCGTCTATCACTGGTTAGGCGGATGGTTAGCGAGTATCTATAGAATTGTTAGATATTATCTTTTGCTGCAATTGCGTCACCCCAGGTTGTGTTCCCTTTAGTGGCATAAAGACTTGCTGAGTACCCCTAGGGTCTCACACGATAAATTGTTTGATTCAGATGAACAGGTGTATTCGATACTGGGTGGAGGAGACAAATGATGTTGGCAACGATCACTCGGTGTAGAGATTCCGGGAACGGGGATCCGTGAGATCTGTGGGCGGGATGTGTTTATTTATGTGGCATCTTATGCCGATTTGCTTCTTATCCGTACTCGGACTTTGTTTTCCGCTTCCGCCTGGTACTCTGATGTGTGATGTATGAGGAGCTATCTTAAAATATTATCTCTATCTAGGATATTTGAATCTTGCCGTATGGCGTTGCAATAATTTCTATTTCTTTTTAGATGGAGTGGCTCTGAGGACTGTTGTATGTGGCTTGCATACATACTCATTTGTGTATGTAGTTGATCCCTTCGCCTACCGATTATGCCGCTCGTTCTTGTCCCGATGTTCTGAAAGTGGTTAGGACGGTCGAAAGGTCTACCGTGAGTGGCCCTGGGCCCCACCGTACTATTTTAACCACTTTCGCTCATCCAGGCATGCAACTAAGAGCGTAATTCACCGAGGTAGTTACAGAGTTCTTCTCATGCATCCAACCTCAAAGAAAACCAAGTTATTCCAAAGAGTCCACTATAAATTCCTATGCATGGTGTGTTACACCATTCCAACTATATTCATGTTTTTACCTATCTTCCAAATTAAACTTGTTATGTGAAAACTAGTGATTAAAGCTCTCACAACTTGATGCCACACTTTATTTTCTTGCACTTAATAAACTCAAACCATTATGTCCATCTATGTTGCTTATATGCTTGCACTTTATAAGTTGTGAATTAGCAGAACCATGATACCATGGGGAACGCTTTCAACATTGCACTTATTATTCAGTTGATATCAGGTTCTTTTGTTTATGGATCCCGGCAGTGTGAAATAAAAGGGGAGATTGTAAGCTCATAGAGTTTATATGTGTGTTATAGAAACGCCTGGGCGGCTATCCTAAGCCATGCCTAATCCTGGTGGAAACTTGCAGCATAACCATAGTGAGCATTCTGTGAAGCATCCTCAATAAAAACCTATGCAAATAGCAAATAAAAAGATCATTGAGATGCTCATTGTGTGTTGCCTTGTCATTTTGATATGTGAAAGCTCCTATGTCATGGGGCAAGGGGTACCCATTGGCGGTTCTCCATGATACACATGTACTTACAATGATAAGAACTTACTTGTGACTAAAGTTGAGTAGCATGAGGTTCGATACTCGTAAGCAAGGGGCATGTGATTTTCAACTTATAACTTGTCAAGCATATCCTCATATTTGTGTCACTTTAACCTTAATCACCTCAAGATTCTTATGATAGGGGTAATGTGAGTTGAAAGCTAATAAGTACCATAATTTTTAGAAGCTCTGTATGAAACTTGAAATCCATGCTTCCCTCTGTGAAGGGCTTTCTTTTTTACTTTTATGTTGAGTCTCCATCTTCTATCTTTATGCACCAATTGAGAGAGCATAGTGGTCATTCTTAGTTTAATGTGCATTGTCCCAAAACTTGTTGATTGATTTATCACTTTGATATTGTTTGTTCTTAAATTATTTGTATCTAGTCACCCTTATGAACTTTGAAGGTGTCCTATGCATTTATGTTTTGCTATACCATGAGGGACAAGCTGAATACCACACTTATTATGTTTTCTATATGTGAAACAAACAAACGTCTTTCAATGCATTGTTATTCATGATCTATTGATTGTACCTTTTCATGTTACAACATAGTTGCTATGTCTTATTGTTAGAACTCTATCTTTCATGCTCATGTTTAGAGTACTTTGATCCCAGCTATCAATGCTTTACAAATACCTTGATCAAGATTGTAATGGTGCATGTCACCTCAAAAATTATTCTTTTTATCACTTACCTACTCGAGGACGAGCAGGAGTTAAGCTTGGGGATGCTTGATACGTCATAAATGTATCTATAATTTTTGATGCTCGATGCTTGTTTTATATCAACTTTCTTATGTTTTGTTGACACTTTGAGGTATTTTTATACATTTTCTGGAACTAACCTATTAACAAGATGCCGCAGTGCCAGTTGCCTATTATTTGTTCCTTTTGGTTTCAGAAAAGCTAGCAAGGAAATATTCTTAGAATTGGACGGGACAAAAGCCAAAGTCAATATTTTACCAGAAGGAACACAGAGTCCGAAGGGCAGCCGAAGTGGGGCCACGAGGTGGCTACACCTAGGGAATACCTCCCCATGGTGTGGGCCCCTCGGGCGCCCACCGACCTTGCCCCTTCGCCTATAAAAGTACCCCCATACAGAAACCCTAAGCACCTGATCAAAAATCCACGAAAGAGTCTGTAGCCGCCGCCATCTCATCCCTAGATCGAGGGGGATCCGAAGCTCTTCCCGGCACCCTGTCGGAGGGGAGAGATCATCCCGGAGGCCTTCTTCATCACCATGCTAGCCTTCGGAGTGATGTGTGAGTAGTCCACCCTTGGACTATGGGTCCATACAGTAGCTAGATGGTTGGTTCTCCTCCTTTTTGCTATCATGTTTAGATCTTGTGAGCTCCGTTCATGATCAAGATCATCTATTTGTAATCCTATATGTCGTGTTTGCGGGGATCCAATGGATATTGAGATACTATGTCAGATTGATTTTTGATTCTATCATGTCTATGTTGTTTGTGATATTGCATGCTCTTCGTTGCTAGTAGCTGTCTTGGCCAAGTAGATTCTTGTAGCTCCAAGAGGGAGTATTTATGCTCGATATTAGGTTCATGCCTCTAGTAATCTAGGGAAGTGATAGAAATCTTGAAGGTTGTAGATGTGTTGGTTCTACTAGGGAGAAAACAACAATACTTTGTCCATGGGTAAATTGTATTGTTTACTTTACACACTTTGCTTAATGCAATTATTTGTTGCTTGCAACTTAATACTAGAAGGGGTTCGGATGATAACCTGAAGGTGGATTATTAGTCATAGATGTAGTTGGATTACGGTCTATGTATTATGTTGTAATGTCCAATCAAATCTCATAGGAGTCAAGATGTCTAGTATATGCATTGTTATGTTTTCTCAATCTGTCAATTAACCCGCTGTAATTTGTTCACCCAACATGCTATTTATCTTAAGGAGAAACACCTCTAGTGAACTGTGGACCCCAGTCCATTCCTTTACCATTAATATACCATATATTGTTTACCGTTTACTGTTTACTTTCTGCAAGCAATTACTATCTTCCACTCTATACATTTAATCCTTTGTTTTCAGCAAAACCAGTGAGATTCACAACCTCACTGTAAGTTGGGGCAAAGTTCTGTGGTTGTGTTGTGCAGGATTCCAAGTTGCTAGAAACACCTTGGAGTTGTTTCCTTACTCCTACTGGTTCGATAACCTTGGATTTGTAACTGAGGGAAACTTGTTGTGCTCATCATAACTTCCTCTTGGAGTTCCAAATGAGCTCTACATATCTTGAGCCATCAAGACGCTGTGGTCTTCGACTACAGCCATGGCACGAGCCAAGGCATCCACGCGAGTCATGGCCTGAGCATCAAAGCTCACGCCGACAGCATCTGAAGAATACACATATCAACACAACAACATGCAGGCAAAATGCATTGGAAATTTCAAGTGAGGCAGTATCCTACCTGAGAGCGCTTTTGCGACAGAGAAGAGCTGTTCTATGAACAACTTTTCCCTCTCGGCGGTAGAGGAACGTAACTCCTCTTCATGTTTTTGTGACTCCTCAAGAGCCTCGACTGCCTCCTCACGTTTCTTCTCTGTCGCGACAAGTCCCTTTTGAAGGGAAGTGACGCAACGAAGAAGCTCATTATGCTCACCTACAAGGGAAAAAATGGCAAAACCTGAGCTCACCAACCTCTACACAAGAAGAGAAGGAAAAAAAGTATAAATCTAACCTTCGATAGCTTGATGGCAGTTATCTAGCATAACATGATGTCGACCTAAGGAAACGATCTGCTCAGCGAGGCGAGCAGAATTCTTCAAGATAGGCTACACCAAAGAAAAAGAAGCGTGAGCATTAACAAAAATTTGACTGCCAGCGACAAGAGAAAAACTCACGTGTTCCTCCAAGGACTCCGAAGATTCCTTCAGAATCGACGTCCGGGCAACAATCTGGTGCCCCTAGTGTGGGGGAACTCGAAGAATTGGCACCAGAGTGCGCCGCCACCGGAGGAGAAGGAGATCATACCACCACCTCCTTGTTCTTGGAGTCTGCGACTCCGGACTCCTTGACAAATTGACAGTCGTCGGAGGACGACGACGCCGTTTGCCTGCCATAGTATCCAACACCACTTTAGAAGGAAAATATTTTGAGAAAAACAAAACGAACTTGCAAACATATAAAGACTTACCCATCAAAATTTTCGAGGTCAAAGGAATCTCCAGACGACTCCTTCGGCAACCTCATCTTCTTCCGTGAGGGAGGAGCCATGGAGCGCATAGGCACGGCGGGGATTGGCTTCTCTACAGTGGTAGGAGGACCCTCCGGTGTCATCGGTGATGAAGCATCTGAATCCTCGCTACGGGAATGCTTGCGAGTCCCGTGCCCACTGGCCTCGGGGCTTCCTGCTCCTCCCCAACAAGGACGGTGGAGCCCGACTCGTCCTCTTCTTCCGCCTCACGCGGAATTATTCCTTTGGACTGAGGAGGCAAGTTGGCAGATGCTTTCCAGTCTTGAAATCAGAACCAAGCATCAGTATAAGTTACAACGAGCAGGTAATCAAAAAATATGAAAAGCATTCAAAAGGAAGTCCACCTCAAGCGGAGGATGGCTTGCGCAGAATGGAGGCACGACTGAGTCACCCAGGAGATCCTCCTTGGTGGTGTACTTGGTTAGCAGTCGAAACCTCCTATCTACTTCACTAGAAGAAATGCCCTCCGCAGAGATGCAAGTAACATCACCAGTACTAATCCAACGGAACATCGGATGCACCCTGGCCTGCAAAGGCTGCACTCGGCGACACATCCAAGTGCGAATGAGATCAGCGCCGCCTACTTCTTTGCCTATGCGGCGTTCGAGGTCGTAGACACACTGATACAGAGTCTCTGTTTCCTCGACTTCGTCGGGCATCATAATGTTTTTCCACGACCTCCTCCTCTTGCAGGCCGCCACCGGATCAAAGGGCACGAGTCTGTAGTGCTCTCCGTCGACCTTCTGGTCACAGATGTAGAACCACTTCTCCCTCCACCCTTGGACAAATGCGGTGAGATTGATGGAGAAATATGTGACATTGGAGTCGACATGGATCCCATAGCCTCCTATATCATAGACTACTGAACCCGAACCCGACTGACGTTTGAGCTTGAAGAGTTTTTTGAAGAGGCTAAAGTGTGGCTCGATGCCGAACCAGCACTCGTAAAGGATAATAAAGCAGGCGATGCGGAGGATAGAGTGTGGGGTCAGCTGGTGCAGCTGGAGCCCATAGAAAAAAGTAAACCCCTAACAAACGGATGAAGGGAGAGAAAGACCGTGAATGATGAATACGAGGAACATCACTCGAAACCCCGCAGGAGGACTGGGGATTACCTCATCACCGAGAACGTGGGAGTCATCCTCCACGGCAGAGAGCGCTCCATCCTGGCGCTGGGTGAAAAGCTCCGAAGGCTTGATGACGGATGGGCGCCACCACCCATTGGTGACGCGGGTTCCCGGGCCTTTCTTCTTCCCAGGCACGGCGGCAGCGCTGGTGCCCGTGGTGGCGGCGCCCTTCTTCTTGGCCGCATCAGTGGCCACCGTAGATCCAGCGGCAAAGCTTCCCTTCTTATTCCCCATCTGGCGCTTGCGGTGGGAGCGCAGGAAGTAGCTCGGGAAAGTGTGGAGTTGGTCCAGTGCCACAAGGAAGACGAGAGCAATGGAACAGCAAGGGCAACAATGGCGGAAGTGCGTGAGCGAGAAGAAGATGTGGGGAAATTACCACACGGCAGACCTCTACTTAATCTCATCAAAGATGCCATCCAACGGCCCAGGAGAAAACCAACCTAACACGTGGTACAAATCGATGTCGATGTGTGTCAAGGGTAAACCACGAACCGTCTCCCTACTCCTCCCATTACACACGAGAATCGAGGAGGCACAATTAAAACAGAGATTACACACGCCTGGTCAAGTCCAAGTCAGAAAATAGGACCCACTAATCATCATATCCCATCTAAGCCGCTCACGCGGGCAACTGAGGCCATCTCACCGTCAGTACTGGCGCCATTAACTCCAGCAGGAGCACATTTTGACTACTCTAGTCCTTACTCGAGTCTTCGACTCAACCAAGCACTCGGGGACTACTCCTAACAGGAGCGCTGTCGCGCACCCGAGGAACTTTGTAAGACATCCAAGAATTATGAGAACATATTTTCTTGCAAAAACCCTTCACTCAAATCAACGATTCGGTTGTTGACCTTGGGTTACTCCCATAGGGAGCGCTGAAAGCACATTCGACTGTAACAAGCAAAAGATGACGGCAGTCGCAAAATACTTATAGTCCCTACTCGAGTCTACGACTCAAATAGGCACTCGGGACTACTCCCATAGGGAGCACTGGCCATGCACCCTATGATTTTTTCTTATACATAAAATGTGTGTTGACTATGTCCACATTTGATAGATTCGGTGACTCCGCCTCATATTTTCCGTACAAAAAGACCGCGTCTCCTGGGTCACCCAAATCATCTCCGCAATGACAAAAATTCGGATGCCACGCTTGCAGCGTGAAGATAAGACCTGAAGAAGGCCTGGCAACGCACCTTCTACGCTCTACCAGAAACAATCCGTGCCTACAGGTACGATGAATAAGCCTTGACGGACGCGTCGAATGCTCACACTTACACAATAGGATTCAACTCTATAAGACCTCCGTGGCCTGAGTCGAATTACGCTAGCACTTTTCCGAATTCGAGTCCGGGGACTCGAGTTTGAGTAGTCTGCGTTGTTTTTCCCTAAGGCAGTTAACTGATCCCGATACATCGGATAAATCAGGCACGTATATCAATAATCCCTATGATACAAGTTAGAGCACTCGAAAATATGCTCAGATATGTACTCGAAAGACTTCATAAGTCTTAATGATCTCGAACGGGTCGTGGTGCTCAAAACGCTGTTGGAGCTCCGCTTCTAAACCGTACAGGATGGCACACTGAACTATGGAGTAATGATTCTTTCGAGTGGCGAAAACATTTTTTTCGTCATCGGTGGCATTATCTGCAGGTGGGTCACCTAGCGGTGCATCGAGCACATAGGTCAACTGACCAACCCTGAGGACGATCTTCAGTCCACGGAACCAGTCCGTGAAATTGCTTCCATTATTTTTAAGTTTTTCTTTCTCTAGGAACGCATTGAAATTGATGGAGGGGGTCGCCATAATCTACATCAATTTGCAAGTAGTTTAGACTAAGTTTATGACAAATTGAGTTCAAATTTAATTATTAAACTAACTAGGTGAACTCCCACTCAAAACAACATCCCTCACATTGTCTTAGTGATTACACGAACCAAGTCCACTACACCAAGTCCGATCTTCACGAGAGAAGATGTAGTTTCATTGGCAAACAATCTTCATGTTCATCATATCAATTATATGACTCATGCTCTACCTTTCGGTATTCCGTGTTCCGAGACCATGTCTGTACATGCTAGGCTCGTCAAGACAACCTTAGTTTCCGCATGTGCATATCTGGCTTGCACCCGTTGTATGCACACGTAGAATCTATCACATCCGATCATCACGAGATGCTTCGAAACGACGAGTCTTAGCAACGGTGCCAACTAAGGGTGAACACTTTATTACTTGATATTTAGTGAGAGGGATCATCTTATAGTGCTACCGTCGCGATCTAAGCAATACAAGATGCATAAAGGATTAACATCACAGGCAATTCATAATAAGTGTGATATGATATGGCCTTTTCTTCTTGCGCCTTTGATCTCCATCTCAAAACACGAACATGATCTCCATCATCACCAGCATTGCGTCAAGGTCAGTGGCGCCGCTTCATGGTTGTTCATCATCACCAGCAACTATTACAACTACTTGGAATAAAGCTATTACAAGATGAATAGACATGCAGGTCTTAACAGAATTAAAGACAACCATTAGGCTCCTGCCGGTTGCCATATTACAACAAGGATCATTGCATACATCAAATACAATCACAATCACATGAAGGCCATATCACATCACAGAACCCCTGCAAAAACAAGTTAGACGCCTCTAATTTTCTTTGCAAGTTTTACGTGGTTTGGGGCTTTCGCATAAGATCGATCTTACCTACGAACAAGGACCACAACGTTGATACAAGTGTTGTCAAGATGCTCATTGTAAATTGAATCTTAACTATGGTGGGAGAGATAGACACCCGCAAAGCCACTTGTGCAAAGCAAGTTGCACGTCAAGCGTGGAGCAAGTCTCATGTGCGATGACATGTAATGTTAGCCCGAGCCGCTTCATCCCACCATGCCGCAAGATGCAAAGTACACGCTAAGACACCGACAACAAAAGCATCAACGCCCACAAAAAACATTGTGTTCTACTCCTGCAACAGATCTACGCATAGATACGGCTCTGATACCACTGATGGGTTCGTAGCATGGAAAACAAAAAATTTCTACCGCAAGAACGAACAACACCTAGATCCAATCTAGATAAAAGCCAAGATCTAATCTATTAGACATGAGCAACGAGATAGATAGGAACTAACCCTCGTAGATCCGAAAGCGTTAACGAGATTAGATCTCGTGGTTGATGTAGTCGATCACTTGCCGATCTCAAGATCGTGTGGACGATCCTTCCGGCGTCGCGTTCCAGCAGCGCTTCCGCCCTCGGTCAAGTAGACGATCCTTCCGGCGTCGCGTTCCAGCAGCGCTTCCGCCCTTGATCAAGTTGACGATCCTTCCGGCGCCACGATTTGGCAGCGCTTCCACAGTCGGTCACACGTGCGGAGTCGAAGCAGACCTTCCTCTCCCCGTTCCAGCGAGCAGCGGAGGTAGTAGATCTTCTCCACGGAATCCCAGCAGCACGACGGCGTGGTGGTGGTGGTGGAGTAGAGAATTCTGCAGGGCTTCGCCTATGCCTGTGCAGAAGATGGTGGAGGAGAGAGGCGGCAGAGATTGAGGATTATATGAGAGCAAAGGAGGAGGGGGCGCCCCCTGCCCCTCTATTTAAAGAGGGGATGGCGCCATGGGGAGGGGAGTCCTTGTAGGACTCCTCTCCTCCCTAGGCCGGCGGATTGGAGGTGGGGGGAGGAGTCCTCCTCCCCCACGAATCCGTATCTTGACCCACCAGGACTCCTTGATCCCTATCTTGATTTTCAAGCAAACTCCAATATATCTTCCAGAACCTTCCGGAACATTCCGAAACCTTCTAGAATCCTCATACAAACACTCCGGAACATTTCCTATCTCATAAAATGATCTCCTATATATGAATCTTATTCTCCGGACCATTCCGGATCTCCTCGTGATGTCCTGAATCCAATCCGAGACTCCGAACAACATTTGGTCTCCAACGCACATTCCATATCTACTCAAAACAACTTCGAACCTTAAGTGTGTCACCCTACGGTTCGTGAATATGTAGACATGATAGAGACACATCTCCTATCAATAACCATCAGCGGGACCTGGAGATCCATAATGGCTCCCACATACTCAACGATGACTTCGCGATCGATTGAACCATTTACATACGAAACTAATTCCCTTTGTCTCGCGATACTATACTTATCCGAGGTTTGATCGTCGGTATCTCCATACCTAGTTCTACCTCGTTACTGATAAGTACTCTTTACTCGTTCCGTGATATGTCATCCGTTGTGACCTAGTCACATGCTTGCAAGCTAACTAGATGACATTCCACCGAGAGGGCCTAGAGCATATCTATCCGTCATATGGATGGACAAATCCCAATCTTGGTTCATGCGCTTCAACACATACTTTCAGAATACCCAATGACACTTTTATAACCACCCAGTTACGAAGCGGCGTTTGATGTCATCAAAGTATTCATCCGGTGATGGTGATTAACATAACCTCATGGTCGAAGGAATAGGTTACTATGTGATTGAAAGCTTACAGCAATACGAACTTAATGACTTGATCTTATGCTACGCTTACTATGGGTGTGTGTCCATCACATCATTCTCCTAATGATATGACCTTGTTATTAATCACATCCTAATGTCCATGATCAGGAAACCATGATCATCAATTAATCAACAAGCTAGTTCAACAAGAGGCTTACTAGGGACTTTTATATGTTTACAAAACACACATGTATTAGTGTTTCCTAATAATACAATTATAGCATGGGATGTAAACATTCATCATAAACACAAAGATATAATAATAATCACTTTTATTATTGCCTCTTGGGCATATCTCCAACACACACATCAATATCGTTGACGGGTTGCTTTGGGCCTTGGATAAGCATTGGCATCATAATAAACTTCTCCTTCATGCACAACCAAGGAGGAAGGTTATAGATACATAGAGTTACATACTAGGTGCTATGACTGGAGCTCTGCTCCCCGAAAGGATTCATGTCATCTGTACTTAGACCAAACCTTAAGTTCCTTGTGTCATATGCAAAGTCCGGGTACTCTCTATCGATTTTTCTCCACTTCGACCCATCAGCGGGGTGTCTCAACATCCTGTCTGACTTACCTTCCTCTTTGTGCCATCACAACAACTTGGCATGCTCTTTGTTTCTAAACAAACATTTCAATCGTGGTATTACAGCAGCATACCACATCACCATGGCAGGAACCCTATTTCGGGGGCTCGCCCTCAACATCACCAGGGTCATCTCGTATGATCTTATAGGGAATGCAGTGCATACCGGGCATGCATCCAAATTCCTGTACTCCTCACCGCAGTAGATAATGCAGTCATTAATGCATGCATGTATCTTCTGAACCTCTAAACCTAGAGGGTAGACAACCTTCTTTACTTCATACGTACTAGCGGGCAATATGTTATCCTTTGAAGCATATTCTTCATCATTTTCAGCAACTTTTCAAATCCAGAGTCACATAGGCCACACTCTGCTTTCCATCTTAACAATTTCAGTGTACTACCCAACTTTTTCTATCCATTTTCGCAATTTGGATACAACGACTTTTTATGATCCTCTAACATGTGATCGAACTTCTCCCTCTCATTTTCATTTTCGTAGTCTCTCCATGCATCGACAATGGTCCGATCAAGATCATCAACGGGCTCATCATGTACCTCTTCTTCATCAGCCTCCCCTTCAGCATCCCTCATGGAAGTATCACCATATTCAGGAAACTCATGATAGTTCTCATCATCCTCTTCTTCTTCATTGTCTTTCATTATAACTCCTTTCTCTCCGTGCTTGGTCCAACAATTATAGTTGGGCATAAAACCAGACCGAAACAGGTGGATGTAAAAGATTTTTGAGTCAGAGTAATCCTTCTAATTCTTAGAGACACTACATGGACAGAATACAAAACCATTCCACTTGTTCATATCAGCCACACAGAGGAATTCATTGACGCTATAAATGAACTCGCCAGCGCGTCGGTCACTACCGTACATTCATTTTCGGACCATCTGCATTATTGTATAAGTATATCAAAAACCATTACACAACATCATGAATAGAGATCAGTGAAAAATTTACTACAAGTTGTTCATCACATTAAGACAACAATAGAGTATATAGTAGACCAAATGTTATTATTGCAAAAACAAAAAACTAGGCACTAATTTTAAAAAATTCTACTCCATACTCATTTTGATAAGTTATTAAGTAAACAACATCTACACATATGCAAACTAACAAGTTAATGTGAGCTTCTAGAGCATTAAATGAGCAACACTATTAAAAAAAACCCTATTTCCTCATTTCATTTATTTGTTGAAATCTAAAAATTTGAATTTTGAAAATTTTACATGCATCAGTTTCTAAATTAGACAAAACAATTATCATAAAAAATGTGTAGTTTTTAATTATTTACCTACCAGTGAAAACCTCGTTCCATTCTGAGCTTTAAAACTCTAAAATTACACATTTTAATTTTCAGTAACTTTTTGTCTAATTAAAATTTTCCTAAAATTACACATCTAAAATTAGCTCTACTTCTGGAGCATGAAACCCCTCTCTACTTCTAGAGCATTGAGCTAAACTAACAATAAAAGATGAAGTTTGCTAACCTTTTAAACCTTGGATTTAGGGTTTGCCACCAAATCTTGGAGAAAAAATGGGCATGAACTCGGCTTTCTTGAAGAAAAAATAGCCATGGACTTGTGGAAGCATGAAGCTGAATTATAAAGGAAAAACAATAATCCCGGTTTGTATTATGAGCCGGGATTAGAGGTTAATCAATAGTTCCGGCTCGTAATACAAACCGGGGCTAGAGACTCCTGCACGTGGAGCTGTCTGGCGCGAGACCTCTAGTCCCAGACCGTATCACGAACCGGGACTAGAGCTGTCGCGGCCTCCTAGCCATTGGAGCCGGGATGAACCGGCCACTAGTCCGAGCTCGTAGCCAACCCGGGACTAGATTCACGATCAGGGTCGAACCGAAGCTATTGTTGCTACTAATGAACACACAATGCATGTAACCAAACGATAATTTTTTTTTTTGAAAGTGTGAAAAATTGTCCGCAACCAATCAAACACGCACAACGTGGAACGAGGCCTCGTGCGAGGGGACACAAGTTTAGCTGCAGGCGACCAATCGCACATGTCGGTCCAACTTGGTTTTTTTTTTTGACAAGTTCTTGATCACTGGCCATAGTTTCAAAAATTAAGCGAGCAGCATCCGCATTTCTTAGCAGGAGTAACGTACACATCGTTGCCAGGTTCATAAACCGCGGAAGCAAATTACTCTTTGACGAAATGCTGGGTAACAAATTAAATTTCTTTGAGAGAGAGAGAGGGGAACGGGACAGATTCCATTTGATCTCAGATACGTAGCAGTATCCTAAACCACTGCACACCGGGGGCAGCACAGACGCACACGAGAAGAGATCTACGAGTAGTACAAAAGAAATTTTGCTCGGGAACCGGAATCGGACTGGCTCCCGGCCTCCAGAAGCTCCTTGCTTACTTTGAAAGACAAAGTACAGACAGGACAAGTGCGTGGACGCATGGAGGAAACCTAAAGAAAAGAGGAGAATTTAGTTTGGGTTTCCAAAGAGGAGGCAGCATGCAGGTGCCGTATGACTGGTTCCCTTTGCACGGCGGAGCACAGCTGAGCTATTGACACCTGCACGTCCGTCCGACACAGCATTTTCTACGTCCACTTGCCCTCCTCTTATCTTGGATCATGTCAGACATTATCATCTTAGATTATATTCTTTGGACTTCTCTAAGATATTTTCTCGTCTCGTATCGAGTTTGTTATGAATATGCCTACATTCCCTAGACAACTTGAAACAATATTTATGTCGGCGTGTCAGAGATATCAAATATCAGGTGATGTGAGGTATCATACGATATGTAGTTCAAAACATCATATCTTTACTTTTTATTTTGCATAACGTCTTACTAACAGAAATGAAGTGCACACAGTAGCATATTTCTTGACGATTGGATTATGAAATGCATGAGTAGAGTCCCTCACTAAATTCTTACGGAGTATATTTGGCACGTGTCTTTATGTTTCTTATTATGCATTGCTCTATTAGTAATTTGATAAATAAATGTATGTTTTCCATTTCCAATAATTGTGTAAGAAAGAATCATGCTTTCCAAATATCGATCCACATTTATCACAATATCAGGTCAAATATCCGTCATTTGCATGATATCTATAGCAATCTATAATGACTTATATATGTGTGGAATGACATCTCGGGTACGCTATGCAGGTTATTACCATTATACAACCAATATTGATATACTTGACAATATATTATTCATATATCGTCTAATACTTTATAACCTTGATGTAAACAGAACACAACCAAGTATGTCCCACAATACACAATCATTTATCCTAGCTGGTTGTATGACTAGAACGGGTGGTTTCATAAAGTCTATAAGTCCTTGCAATGCAAAGAAGAAGCCAATTAGCGTGCATTAGAACTTAAAAGATGGCGGGATAATGCATCCACTTTTCTAACCAAGTGATTTAGACTCATTTATTAATATACTTGGGATTAGTAAGACAATGCATAAAAATATGAGAACCTTAGAATTGGACGTCACACTATAGGCGTAGCGCAAGCTCTTCCTCTACCTTTTGTTTCATGCCACTCCGCCCTACCATCTCCACTACCCCCTCGTTTGCTCCCTGTCCTCCAAGTTCCGGTGGTATAGCTCATTGCCAGCCGGCACCGTCATCGACACCGATTATGTGTGATAGCTCATGGTCGTCCCCGTCCCCGATTAGGCACAACTGACAACGTACATGTCGTTGTCGCATTCGTTGCCTTGGACTCTCGTGCCGACATCAAGCTTAGCCTCGCTCCCCTCCCCTCTTCTTCCTCGTCCCTTTCTTTTTATTCAAGGCAATGAACATTAGCCAGGAGGAGACACGGCCAGGACTTCTACGGGAGGGCATCCGTGGAGAATTTTCCGCAATGGAGGAAAGCCGGACGAAGCAATGTCCCAAGAAGGTGGAAGGCCTACACAAATAGGATACATCCATCAGATACAGTTTGTTTTGTTCTGAATTGACATATATAATTTTTTTGGTATTCCATTAATTCGGGAATAGGTGGCTAAAGGTAGCTGTTCCCACTTTGGCCTCCAGATCGACGCCACCCAGAGCAGTCGTGTTGCAAGTCTCGACGTTGCCGCATACCAATAGAGAAATCAAAATAGAGAAGAGAAAGCCAGATGGTGCATTGCTGTGGTGAACTTTTGGGCAGACCAATAGTCCAAAAACCGGTCGGTCGGTGCTTCCTCAACAGGAGACGCACTAGGCACCAAACCCACGCAGACCATGGATACGATGCCAGACCATCGGCCACATGACATCTAGTAGCAGAAAAGGGTCAACAAGAACACTAATCCTCATGAGTCATGAGAGCAAAGCTCAGTAGTACTATAATGAGGAAAATTTCAAGACCACGAATTACCAGGACTAGTAGTTTATCCAGGGTTGCCGTTAATGGAAACAAAGATGCTATTTTTCCAAGGCGATGAGGTCGACAGCGGACAGCTTCTTGCTTGCAAGTTGCAACGGTTGCGCAGGCAGCGCGTGCAGATGGAGACAGAGGCGGCCCAAGATCATCCATCTATCCGAGCACAGAATTTCAACTCGGAGAAAATAAAGAAAATGGGTCGATTCTCGAAATAAATTAGTGATGAACAGGTCCAAAGCCACACACACACAAAAGAAAAAGGCAGCCGTGATAGATATAGATTCCATCCTCATTTGCTCCAGCTCTAAGCAAAGGAGGATATCATAGGCAACAACCTGGAACCACCCAGGGATCGGGAAGCCTCGCGAATTCCTTGTCTTCTTTCTTCAGAATCTGGACCCTATTTTTATCAACTGTTCCGGAGGTAGACGAGCAGGAGCTCCAGTAGCCAGCCTTCCTGGAAGTGGAGTTTCGTGCAACTTCTTCTCCGGCCGGATTGGCCGGGAGCCGACAAAAAGCGCCATTTTGGGGGGATCCTGGGAAACGGAGAAAGGGCCCGCCCTGCGAGCTCCGGCGGATGTCTTCGCGTTCTGACATTGACATTTGATTCGACGGTGCCTGGCCCCGTCGTCGGGGGATGGAGGCGGACGAGCTCCTCAAGAAGATACGGGAGCTGGAGGAGGGCCAGGAGGAGCTCAAGCGGGAGATAGGCAAGCTTATCCCGGACGGCAGCGGCGGCGCCGGCCAGTCCTCAGCGTCCACACGCCGCCCCTTCCCCGCGCTGCAGCAGGCCTCATCGGCGGCGAGGGGGCGCGCTCTCGCCCTGTTCCCGCAATCGTCGCGGCCACAGCGCCCCGGCCTCTCCGACAGGCACTGCCACAGGATACTGCAGTCGCTGGGGCAGGCCGTGCACGTCATTTCCCTCGAGGGGAAGGTCTTATACTGGTGAGTTTTCCTTGCGTCTCTTGTTTCATAGGTATGTATGTGCCTGCTCAATGCTCATCAACTGTTTGATGATATGTTACAGTAGCGTGGTAGTGCGAAGTTAGAATGTACAGTTATATTATTGGAAAGGTTTTGATATGGAGTGAGTGAACGAAAATGCTGCACTCCAAACTTACTAGCTTCAGATAGTGTGCATGCAATACGTTTGTTAAAAGAATGTAGTGTCATTTCCCCACTGGGGTCGCATTCAACCACTCCTGGTTGCATTAGTCGTATCTTGTATGCCATATCCTGTTGCTTCGGAGGTATGTGTCTGCTCAGTGCTCATCAATTGTTTGATCATATGCAACAGTGGTGTGGTACAAGGTTGGGGTGTAATGTAATACTGTTGGAACGGTTTTCATATGGAGTGACTGAACAAATGCTGCAGGGAATTATACAGAGATCAAGACACAACCCCAAACTTGGTTTGAGATAATTGTTCATTCTTAAAAGATGCTCCGACTACATAGTGTGGGCCACCTAATAATCAAATATGATCATCCCAAACGGTAAAAAGAAATAAACTACAGGGATTTAGGAGATATATCGATTGGTGCTAAAGCTACTAAGTTGGTTAGGTTAACTCAAGTGATTAAACTGAAACAACGTTCCCGTAAAGATAGTGGATATAAATAAACAGACCTAACGTCTTAAAAAAAAGTAAACAAACCCGGAAGCATCATGTGTGCCTTTAAGATCTATGGTCTCAGATTAATTGGAAAAAAAAAGGCCAGCACTCTGTGCCCGATGTTGCATGTCAGGTGGAACTTTGATATGATGGATATTTATCAGGTGGCAAGTTTTGCTGGCATTCAGTCTTCAAATATACTGCTTATCTTGATGTGTTTAATTAGTTTAATGCTTGGCTCAACAAGTAGGAATTTTTTCCTTATGTAATATGAAATTCATGATTCACCTGATGGTCCTGATCTCTGTTTTATGCTATGAAACTACATCTCTTACGAAACTCTCCCATATTTGCTTTAATGTAGGAACCGGTTTGCCGAGCATCTCTATGGATATTGTGCATCAGAAGCAATTGGCCAGGATCTCCTTGAATTAATCTGTGATCCTGCTGACTTCAGTCCAGCACACGAGATTATCCGGAATATATTTATGGGGAAGTGTTGGAGAGGGAAGTTTCCTGTTAAGCATAAGTCAGGGGAGCGGTTTTCTGTTGTTGTGAACAACACTCCATTATATGATGATGACGGTAGCCTGGTGGGCCTCACCTGTCTGTCAGGTGATGCGCGGATATTGGAGGAAATAGTTCGTCCTTCAGTCTTAGGGAAATCATATCCAAATTCAGCAATAGGTAACAACAGGCTCAAAAGTGCCTTGCCGAATAAATGTTCATCTGACTCCCGACAACCTTTCCAATCTGCCATCACATCCAAGATAACAAATTTGGTGAGTTGTATTTCCAATAGAACAGAAGAAATGACTGCACTGTTGGTTTCAGTACAATGTTTCTCTTCTGGTATTTCTTCTTAATTTATTTCCTAGTGTATTCTTTTCTTGATTTCTAGAATGACAACACAGGCTTCAAAGGTTACAAGTAGAGTTCGTTCTCGGATCAGGGCAGGTCAGAATTGTGATGAACAGCATGGTAGCAGCCGCGAGGGTCAGGACTCAGAACATGATGCCAGAGAGGAGCCGACATCAAGTGAAGCAAGCACCCCAGGTGGGGAGGTACTGCATGGTACCTTTGTTACCGAAGAGAAATCACCTGGGGCCTCAAGAAAAACAAACAGTGACGATTCAGGAGAAGGAAAAGGAGGGTTTCAGAAGATTTTTAGTGCAAAGGCAGAGGCATTATTGGCAAAGAAGGGGATATCATGGCCTTGGAAAGGAAATGAAAATGATGGTGTTTGTGGAAAAAACAACATGACTTCACCACGGTTACATGATAATCAAGAGAACGCCAAGAGTCATCAGGGAGTTCCAATTCTAGAGCCCATCATAATTCCGAACAGCCAGGACACTGAATACGCCCAGGCAGGCAAATACGAGGTTTCAGGTTCCTGGTGGACTTTCAACAATAACAGCACATCTAGTACCGTGAGTAGCACTATAAGTAGTAATAGCAGTGCTATCGAGAGAGTAGATTATGAAGCAGACTGCCTAGATTATGAGATCTTATGGGAAGACCTAACACTTGGAGAACAAGTGGGTGAAGGTAGTTACTTCTCCATTTCCCCTTGTCTTCTTTCTATTTTTCGAGATAAAATCTGCAAATCCTCCCTGTCTGCACATCTGGGTACTTACATCTCTTGGTGACATGTAGTTCGATATATTTAATGCTGTATGCACGCTAGTATTGTGATATTTTCCAATATATATATATATATATCACTCATTTCTTCTTTGTTGATGTTTGATCCACACAGGTTCTTGCGGAACAGTGTATCATGCTTTGTGGTATGGATCGGTATGCATATTCTGTCGTGATTATGAATAAATGTTTAAATCTTAAAAAAAATCTGAATGTGTATCCATGCCCCTGTAGGATGTGGCAGTTAAAGTATTCTCCAAGCAGGATTATTCAGAAGAAATGATACGTACGTTCAGACAAGAGGTAGACATCCATATCTAATTACACTTCCTGTTGACTCTCAGTGGAATATTTTGTGAACAGCGCAGTAGTATAGCTATTATATTAATGAGTCAGATACTTTAGTAATTGGAATCCCTGGTTATTGTTGTTTTTGCTATTCTATTTTGATGTTATCACATGGATAAAAATGAAGAAGAAAGGATACGGATTGACTCATATTCTCTCAGTATAATTTTTGTTGGCAGTTTTTTGTGGGCCGTAGCAATTAACAGGACATTGCTAACTTTCTGGTTCCATTGTGTGTGGTCATGATTATATTTACTTCCGCCAAATATGTAGGTGTCTCTGATGAAAAAGCTACGTCATCCCAATATAATACTTTTCATGGGTGCAGTTGCATCTCAGGAACGACTTTGTATTGTTACAGAATTTCTCCCACGGTACGCTTTATGTTTCCTACATGTTTTCTCTATAGTTATTACTTTCTCCTTTGCTGGTGCAAAACAAGGACTAGTTCACTTGGCAGTATATCTATACGATCTCAGCCACTAAGAATAGAAGTAGAAGTTTTCTATTGTGCCGAGTTTTTAACTGTCTATGACGCGGTTTAAAATCCCATTAGTTTTCTTGGGAAAGTTGCCCCAGTAGTAACTGCCTGGTTCTTGCTGGTTCCACTGTTCCCTAATTGATGCATTTTGTTTTAAAATTCAAACATTTACATTCTGGTAAATTTTTCTTTCTTGTTTTGTATCACACTGTACTGAGTCATGTCATGCAGAGGGAGTTTGTTTCGCTTACTTCGAAAGACTACTGGCAAGATGGATCCAAGGCGGCGAGTTCACATGGCTATAGACATTGTGAGTGCATTTTCGTTGAACCGCTAGTTCTACGAACTGACTAGCCAGTTAAATTCTATGAAACTTTTGAGCAATGACCATATGAGCTGGATAAAACATTCTTTACTTGCAGAAGTCCGGAAATGTATTGAAAAGATAACTGATTATTTTGGGCAACTATGTAGAAGAAGTTGATGCTTTTTGTGACCCAATACTAACTCATATATGTAAGCTTAAGTGTACAAAGAATGGGAAAGTAAAGACAATAATGTCATGTATCTGACATCTGACATGATATCTTGTGCTACACCATTCTTTCTGTTACTATGTCGCGCTTGAAGGTTCTTTCACTAAAAGCCAGTCGTCATTCATGTGATTATGGTAGGAAACACTGATAGCCAATTTTTTGTCACCATGCTTGTTCTTGTTGGGGCCCATCAACCCATTAAGATAAAGCAACTTTACATTTTGTTTGACAAGTACTCCCTCCATTCTAAAGTAGTTGAAGTTATAGGTTTGTCCTAAACCAAACAATTTTAAGTTTGACCTAGTTTATAGAAAATATATCAACATCTAGAACACCAGTTTAGTTTCACTAGATTGGTTTCTCACATTTATTGGCTGCTCTAGTCGATATACTTGGCTCTATGTCATGAAGAAGAAAAGTCATGCTTATCTTGCTTCGCCATAAAACAATGACGAACCAGTATAATGCACAAGTTCAGGGAGCGCTTTGGCGCGAGAAGTGATAGCTATGGCTTAACAAGCATCAACTGTTCACACAAGCGCTGGTATCTTTACGTGTCCCGTGAGAAAAAAAAGTGGACGGTCTCAATCGAGGCAAGTAATAAACATATATATTTTTTAAATCCGGGCAAACTTGGAGAAGTTTGACTTAGGACAAACCTAGAACATCAGTTAATCTGGAAGGGAGGGAGTACATAGTTTGGTTTTATGGAAAATTTCATTGTCATGCAGAGCAGATCATAAATACATTATTAATATTTTTTCAGGCAAGGGGCATGAATTATCTTCACAATTCTAGCCCCACTGTTGTACATCGTGATCTAAAATCGTCAAACCTGTTGGTTGATAAGAACTGGACTGTGAAGGTAACCACGGAACTTAGATTTCCCTCCTTTATGCTTTCTCTTCTCATTCACTTGGTTCAATTAGGTTGCGGACTTTGGCCTTTCACGCCTCAAACTCGAAACATTTCTGACAACAAAAACTGGGAAAGGAACAGTAAGTCAAGCAAACTTTACCTTTTGCACGTGTTCTTCAGACTAACAAAATTGACATAAACTTCAACTTGCTACACTATTTTTGTTCTAAATATCTGATATCTTAGCTTTAACATGCAGCCACAGTGGATGGCTCCAGAGGTGCTACGTAATGAACCTTCAAACGAGAAGTAAGCTCCATGGACATTCTTGAACAATAGATATCCATGCTATCTGGATATGATTACTCATATCTTCCTTTTCTCTACATGCTAGGTCTGATGTGTACAGCTATGGAGTGGTCCTGTGGGAGCTTGTTACTCAGAAGATTCCTTGGGATACTCTCAATACAATGCAGGTACAATTTTTCTCTGTATTTTTCTGTTGGTTAGGTGCTCATATGATATGATTTTCAGTCATATATTCTAGCGACCTGTGATTGTAAAATTGGTAGCTATGTTTCCTTCAGCAGGCAGTGAAAGGTTGCCAGATCCACCTGGATTATTAATCTACTTAGATAAAACAAGCGATGATAATAAAGTTCAATACTTATTTGCTTCGTATATCCTTCCACCCCCCTCTCAGTCTGGCAGCAAGATTAACACCGAGATGCTTGTCACTGCATAGGTCCTTAAAAGTTGTACTCTGGAAAGTGTTTCCTTTTTCCATTTAAGTCAAGAAAAAGTTTGATATGCACTTTTTGTGGTGTGCAAGAGCAAATTCCCCTTTGCAAAGTAGTAGCTTACTGGTGAATGATGAATCTCCTGTTAGAAGTGAAAAGTGAAGTCACCACCGTGTGACCATACTAGTGCATAGGAAGTTCTTCACATTCTGACTGTATGTTGCAGGTCATCGGAGCCGTGGGTTTCATGGACCACCGACTGGAAATTCCGAGCGATGTAGATCCTCAGTGGGCATCAATAATTGCGAGTTGTTGGGACAGGTACGTACTACTTCTTCTACTACTGACAAACCGAATCCCGCTAACCGATAAATCCTTAATGTGAACAGTGACCCGCAACGCCGCCCTTCGTTCCAAGAACTCCTGGAGAGGCTCCGGGAGCTGCAAAAGGAGGCTGCCATGCAGGTGCAGATGCAGCGGAATGCGGCTGGGAAAGGTGCTGAAAAGATGAGTGTCGAAGATGGCTAGCTAGGTTTGGGTCCCAATTTGGATGGGTTGTACTAGTAACTGCCACTGTGAGGATGATTCATTGAGCTCGAGCCAGGGAACTTCGAGGATAATATGGCCGGAGTCTCAGTCCAGGGTCCTGAAAGGTGGTGTGCAGCTTGACGGATCGCGATGCTGAAGCCCTGAAATGCAGTTTATCTTTGGAGAGGAACGCCACAGAGCACTCGGTGGCATGGCAGTCGGTTCGAAGCAATGTAGGAGGAACGCCTTGATCAGTTCGTCGCAGCTCGTGATTAATTTTTTGTGTGTATCAGAACTTGTATAAATACGTCCTTTCTGGTGTACCTAGTTAGGGAAGCTGAATGTCGAGTTTGGATGATCTGATTCGCTTGCAGCATGCAACACAACCAAATTTAGGAATAAGCATAGAACATCTGGTAGACGCCATAGGCCACTCCAACAGGCTAATAGGCATGGCAGTAGACTTCCAAGCTTGTTCTTATATGTTGCATTTTGTCAACTAAATCTTGTAATTTGGCGCTGATGAATACTTTCTGGCCGAGAAAGATATAGTTCCTGACGACAACGAAACTGACGGTGGCCATGGTGTTGTCCATAACGATTGTGCTACATGAAAGAACACATGAAAGAACATGGACAACAGTGGGTGCTCGACATGTGGGCGACGAGAGCAAACTACAAGATCCGAAGAAGAAGAAGTGAAGAAGATGGTTTGATGAAGTGCCGCCCTTGTGGTCTATGAACAACCCTCTGATGTGGGTGTAAAACAATCATTCGTAGTAGCTAGGTAATATTATGCTGAACTGTCATTTGCTAGTAGCTAGGTAACATTATCGTGAACTCATATTTGTTAGTAGCTAGGGTTCTAATTAGGTACTGCTAGTTTAGTTTGATGCTTGTTTGCAACTGCTAGTTCAATTTGTTGCCTATTTGCTACTATGCGGTAATGTCACCAAATATGAGAAGTGGTGAGCACAACTACGGCATGTACAACAAAACATGCAGGATTTTACATCAAACGAGGTAAAATCAGTTTTGGTGCCAACAAAACAACTTGCCAAAATTGCAGGAAAACTAGATATGGGCTACCAAATGAAGTGGCAAACTTAGCCCAAACCAAATCTCCCCTCATGCAGCATCCACCGAGCCAAGTAGGAAAATCGAGAAATATGGGCCTCCGCAACCAACACGCCCTTAATGATTTTGTGTTGGACCGTATCGACATTTCTAGGCTTAACTTTGGTGTTGTTTCGCTTATTCCTAATGTTTCGGGGTGAGGATCCATCTCTCAATGTCGTCCAATTGCTCTGATAAACGTTATCTTCAAAATTATCTCCAAAGCCTTTGCTCTCCGCCTCGATCCGATGGCAAACAGAATCATCAGCCCCAATCAAACGACGTTCATCAAAGGAAGGTTCATCCTAGATGGTTCTCTAGCCTTGCTGGATATTGTACATGAGTTGCATAAGAAGAAGTTAGGAGGGGTGCTCCTAAAGCTTGATTTCGAAAGAGCTTATGATCGCGTCAACTGGAATTTCCTGCTCGAAGTTCTCAGGTGCAAGGGCTTCGATGCTGGCTACATCTATCCACAAAATCTCGCAATTGGTCAAGGGTGTCTAGACAACGATTTCTATCAATGGCGAAATTGCTCCATACTTTAGAAATAAGCGGGGGGTTGCATCAAGGGGCCCACTTTCCCCGCTTCTATTTAACTATATCGGGGAAGCCCTGTCAGTGATCCTTTCGGCTGTAGGGACAGCAGGTCATATTCAAGGAGTGGTTCCACATCTTATTCCTAGGGGAATTTCACATCTGTAGTACGCGGACGACACCTTGTTTATGATCCAACAAGATGACAGGGTGATAGCCAATCTTAAGTTCCTACTGATGTGTTTTGAAAACATGTCGGGTATGAAAATCAACTACCACAAACATGAGGTCATAGTGATGAACCAAACGCTCGAAGAACAGCAATGGGTGGCCAATATACTCAGTTGCAAACTGGGGGACTTCCCATTTGTGTACCTTGGCCTCCCAATCTCTGACAGGAAGCTTACCATAGAAAAATGGATGTTCTTGGTGAGAAAGCTCGGTGGAAAAATCGAGCCATGGGTATGTAGGTTTCTATCCTCTAGGGGAGGTTGATTCTCACAAACTCCTATCTGGACAACCTGCCCCTTTTGCGACGATCCTTCATGACGGGTTTCATGAAAAGTTTGACTCCGCTAGTTATAGGTTCTTTTAGGAAGGTTATGGACCTAAACACAAGTACCCCATGGTCAGCTGGCCTGCGGTGTGTAGATCAAAGGAGCAGGGTGGTCTTGGTCTCATTAACATCAAGAAGATGAATACTTCCCTCCTCCTCACATGGATTTGGAAGCTCTACCAAGGTGACGATTCGATCTGGGCTAGGATTATTAGGGCTAAGTATGACGATGTCAACAATTTTTTTTCTAGAACGGGGCAAGGAGGCTCATAGTTCTGAAAGATCCTACACAAATCAAACATAATTTTAAGGCAGGGGCCAAAACACATGATTAACAATGGTAGGCGCACTTTGTTTTGGTTGGACTGGTGTCATGGCGACAACCCATTAAAGGATCAATATCCTCTTCAGTTTGTTATTTACGAGGATCAGATGGTGTCGGTTGGTCAAGTCTGCTTGCACAATGAGATTAACATTATGTTTAGAAGATCGCTGGACCAGGAGCCACCTCCCTTCGAATCAACAACTCGCTATGAGGCATGGTCCCTCCAACGGCCACTGCACACTGTGTGGGGCAAATGAGGATGACTCGCATATTTTCTTCTCTTGTTCGAT
Source organism: Avena eriantha (assembly GCA_910589775.1). Lineage (NCBI taxonomy): Eukaryota > Viridiplantae > Streptophyta > Magnoliopsida > Poales > Poaceae > Avena > Avena eriantha. The sequence continues at coordinate 293,890,932 of OU342743.1, read as the reverse complement.
GGCTAAGTTTGCCTGGGGCGCACTGCGTAAAATTCTAGGGGTGTAATTGGGCATCAGCCAACTTCCCACATTTTCCCAATTCTCTCTGGGATTTTGGGGCAACCGGGGCGGCTTATGTGGATTTTTTATTGCGCAATCCTGGGCACTTTGGCTGATTCATAACAAGCTTTCCATGAAGTCTAAAGTTATTAGACACCCCGCTGATATGCTATACAAAATGATCATTTTCTTGCAGCTTTGGAAGCTAAACTCAAAGGCGTGGGACAAGGAGGGACTCGAGTAGATGGCAAGCGAGCTAAAGCTTCTCTACGCAAAGTTGATGCCTAACCAAGATGCAACCTAGTTTCTCCTAGTTCGGTTTGTTAGGGGAGCCTGACCCCCTCTAAGATTTTTCTAACTCTCACCTAGATGGCTATGTTCTTTTGGCTAAGCTGTATGGCCAGCGGGTTGTAAGACTCGTTTCGATGTGAACCTTCGGCTTTATTAATTTAAAGTCGGGCACTTTGCCTAGTTTCAAAAAAAATCAGCAAGCATGGGATTCCAACGATTCATCAGGTCTAAAGATCTAGTGAAATCCGGGTGCACAAAGGACGACAGCTTCTCCGTCAGGTGCGGCATAACCCTCCTCAAAGATTGGACAATGGAGGAGGATGTGGGAGCCGACAAAAACGGAGCTCTGGCAGCGCCGATAGCCGTGGCGGTGCCGCCATCTGACCTGCACTAGCATATTGCCAGTCTCTAGTCAGGCTGGAATGGAACCGACACCACGATCATCGTCGGTGGAGAGGAATTCCATGCGCATAGGTCGCTACTCGCAGTGCGGTCGCCGGTCCTCGCGGAGGAGCTCCTCGCCTCCCAGAAGGGCAAGAAGGAATCCGACGTCACCCACCGTTTCGAGATCAACGACATGAAGCCTAGAGTGTTCAAATCACTGTTGCGGTACATGTACACTGACGCGCTACCCGTGTCAGCGGACGAAGGTGTGGGTGTGTCCATGGCGCGAGGCCTGCTCTCCGCGGCGAATAGGGTACAAGATTGAGAGGTTGAAGCTGATATGCGAGGAGACATTGTCGCAGCGCATCGACGTGAGCACTATGGCGTGGATCCTCGCAGCGGCCGAGTTGCACTAGTGTCATGCCCTCAAGGCGGCATGCATGGACTTCATCATCGCTTCTCTGGAGAACATAAAAGCCATCATGGAGATGGAAGGTTTCGAGGAGATGAAGGCGAGGTGTCCAACTCTTCTCATGGAGGTCCTCATGAAGTGTGCCCTAATTAAGCCATCATAAGTCGTTTGATGAGTAGTTTATCGTTTTGTCAGATATAGGTTTGAAAACAGACGAAAATATATATTATCATTTTTGTTTCATGTTGTGTCGCTCGAATCGAAAACGAAACAAAAGCTTCCAAAAACAAATACGAAATCTGAAATCATCAGAAACGAATATGGAATGGATACGGGACGAATACGATATGAAAGACATTTGTCAGAATATAATAGTGGTATAATATCATTGGTGTGTACACTAAAAGTAACATATAACAGACAAAATATCACACAACTTCGAAAAAATGTCAACTAAACATAAAGTAACACACATAACTCAACACTTCGACAAGCACATAAGTTCACATAAATAGTTTCACATAAACGCTAAGACACTCACTTAATTAGTATACCGCATGAGCGAGTTGCATGTATTACATAGACCCTTCGTATATTCTATGGCTTAATGAGAGCAAGAGAAATCAATGACGCAAAGTAGGTTATATTTTCAGAAAGTTTCCGTATTTTTTATCCGAAATTTACTTACTGTTTCTGTATTCGTCTCCATTTCCATTTAAAATATTCTGTTTCTGTTCCTTTTCCGCAAAATACCGTTTTCGTTACTTTTTTAGCTCTCTATTTCTTTTTCTTCGGAAATGGACGAAAATAATTCTTATCTTTTTAACCCTAGTCAGATATATGAGCAGTTCTCATATTTTCTCTTGCAGATTCATTCTTTTTTATTAGCCTATATATCATATCATTCAAGCTCAATTAGTTCTATCATCTTTACCATCTACTTGTCCGCTCCAGATAATTATAAAAATCCCAGATTTGGTCTCTTCGATCAGTTTGCTAGTACTATAAAGGATTATATGTAGTACTACATTCTCTTCCTGCTTTTGTAATGTGTTTTATGTTTTTAGAAAATTATGTGTGTTTTGTTTATAATTCTTGGATACGTACTATTCTTCTAACTCTACTACAGAACATTTGCTCTACCTTTCAGAGCTCAGGCATATATCGTCTTCTTGATGTTACCTGGTTTCTGAATTACCAATATTAAGAAACAGTATAACTCAGCCACCTACACCCTCTCATAGCGATTAGATGCTCTGGACCATCGGATCTAAGTATTCAATGCACTAGATCATCGAAATGTTACTGGAACTTTTTCCCACTGGCAATTTGCGTTCAAAGCCAGCCCAACGTTATATGGGTCGTTGCTCTGCAAGCTGACCCGGGAGTTCTGTGGTTAGCTGGACCAGAATTTAAGAAACAATATAACTCAACCTCCTACACCCTCTCACAATGATTAGGCGCTCTGGACCACTGGATCTAAGTATTCGACACACTAGATCGCCGAAACGTTATTGGAACTTTTTCCCACCATTAATTCACGTTGAAAGTCAGCCCAACGTTATATGGGCAGCTGCTCTGCAAGCTGATCTGGGAGTTCTGTGGTTAACCGGGCTAGAATGTTTCCATAAAAAACCGGGCTAGAAATTCTTTAAAATTGGTCGATAGGTCATCATTCGACCCAGTTTGGGCCTTCATTTTCCCCCGAGATGTGGTCTCCTCGTGTTCTGTAGTCGCGGTGGGCGATTGAAACCCGCACTGAATTAATCAGTACGTTAGTGTCTCAGGGAAAAATGAAGGGCCTCTCCTCTTCATAATCGTTTAGCCTCCCCTCTCTCTCATAGGACAATGCAGATTATGCACCCAACACTCTATCTCCCATTCGCGGTGGATGGCGAATCGAGGACGGGTGTGAGGGATCTTCATCAGCATCCCTAGGTTTTAGGATGTGTCAACGGGGAGGTAGTAAAGCCCTAACCTTTCATACCTAGGTTTGAGTGTTAGGCTGCTGTTGACCGGTGGAGGCTACACTAGTTTAGTCTCACCTCGTCTACGGAAGGAGGCCACACCCAACTTATAAGAGAGAGATTCCTTTCTCCCTTCAGTCCGAGCTTTTGAGATGGAGTGGGATCTCTTCTTATTGTTGGGTTGTGTGTGCATAAACGTCCAGAACGTAGGCCGAGTGCTGGGCTTGGCCAAGTGGACGCTGACATCTGGTATCAGAGCTAGTGATCGTCATGCCTTCTTGAGGGGCTTCTCAGGGGGATGGGATGTTAGGCTACTATTGACCGGTGGAGGCTACACTAGTTTAGTCCCACCTCGCCTACGGAAGAAGGCCACACCTAACTTATAAGGGAGAGATTCCTTCCTCCCTTCAGCCCGGACTTTTGGGATGGCGAGGGCTCTCTTTTTATTGTTGGGTTGTATGCGCATAAACGTCCAGAACGTAGGACGACTGCTGGGCTGGGCCAAGTGGACGCTGACATCTGGTATCAGAGCTAGCGATCGCCATGCCTTCCCGAGGGGCTTCTCAGGGGGATGGGATGTTAGGCTGTTGTTGACCAGTGGAGGCTACACTAGTTTAGTCACACCTCGCCTACGGAAGGAGGCCACACCCAACATATACGGGATAGATTCCTTCCTCCCTTCAGTCCGGGCTTTTGAGATGGAGTGGGCTCTCTTCTTATTGTTGGGCTGTGTGGGCATAAACGTCCAGAACATAGGCCGAGTGCTGGGCTAGTCCAAGTGGACGCAAAGATCTGGTATCAGAGCTAGCGATCGCCATGCCTTCCCGAGGGGCTTCTCAGGGGGATGGGATGTTAGACTGCAGTTGACCGGTGGAGGCTACACTAGTTTAGTCCCACCTCGCTTACGGAAGGATGCCACACCCAACTTATAAGGGAGAGATTCCTTCCTCCCTTTAGTACGGACTTTTGGGATGGAGAGGGCTCTCTTCTTATTATTGCGTTGTGTGCGCATAAATGTCCATAACGTAGGCTGAGTGCTGGGCTGGGCCAAGTGGACACTGACATCTGGTATTAGAGCTAGCGATCGCCATGCCTTCCCAATGGGCTTCTCAGGGGGATGTGATGTTAGGCTGTTATTGACCGGTGGAGGCTACACTAGTTTAGTCCCACCTCGCCTACGGAAGGAGGCCACACCCAACTTATAAGGGAGAGATTCCTTCCTCCTTTTAGTCCGGGCTTTTGAGATGGAGTGGGATCTCTTCTTATTGTTGGGCTATGTGCGCATAAATGTCCAGAACATAGGCCAAGTGCTGAGCTAGTCCAAGTGGACGCAAACATCTGGTGTCAGAGCTAGCGATCACCATGCCTTCCCGAGGGGCTTCTCAGGGGGATGGGATGTTAGGCTGCTATTGATCGGTGGAGGCTACACTAGTTTAGTCCCACCTCACCTATGGAAGGAGGCCACACCCAACTTATAAGGGTGAGATTCCTTCCTCCCTTCAGTCTGGGCTTTTGAGATGGACTGGGCTCTCTTCTTATTGTTGGGCTGTGCGCGTATAAACGTCCAGAACATAGGCCGAGTGCTGGGCTGGGCCAAGTGGACGCTGGCATTGAGCCTGGCAGTGCGGGGTGGCTTGTTGTGAGGCTACAAGTGCGACAGTGGATTCTTCAAAATTTCGAGGTTCGACTCCCCCCATCCACACACACATCCACCCAACATTTTCCTGTTTCTGTAGCAACAATTTTTGTGCCTAGGTAGCCTACCTCATGCGGTGGTGTAGATTAGATAGTATGTTGGAGTTGCTCCCTTGATCTTGAGGTCCAAGTTTAAGTATTCAATATGGTTACAAAAATGTCACTGATGTCCATGTATTTATTAGGCAGGTATAATAAACAAGCTAATACGGGCAAAATTTCAAGCACGGTGCTTAATGTAATTTTAAGTAGCAAATTACAGAAGTTACTCACAAGAATAAGAGGGTCACCTACAGGCAATGAATCTGGCGAGGCATGGGTAAGCATGGGAGAGGCCCACTTTGTGCCCAGGTCGATAGAGAAGCTTTTTGGTCGGTGGCCTTCTTTTCTACAATGGGCAGGCGTGAAGGAGGATAATGAGGAAGGAGTTACAACTAGGTCTTGCCAACCCAAGTAACAAGGTGCAGGTGTGCAGCTTCACTGGTCCTGGTTGCTCACATTTCTCTATCTCTATGCATTGGTGCTCTATGTGATTGGTCTCTCTTTTGGTTAGAAAATTTTCATCATGCATGGTTTGTTTCAGCTACCAAATTGTATAAGTTTGTTCTTTGGCAGTCCCAAGAATATTAGGACAGTCCCAAGTACCCTCTTGAATGGAGCTTTTCTCAAGGCTATGTGTGTTGCTATATATGCAATCCTCTTTTATCCCCTGCCCCCATTGTCAAAAAAAATTCAAGCAATTTGTTGAGAAATGTACGTTGTTTCTTAAATCAATATGGATACAACCTATGTGATATGGTTACTTGTGCAGAATGTTGCTTAACATTTGCATTTTTTGAATTATTAGTGCATTGAATTCTTACATGGAGGTGCTTGTTCTCATGCGTGTGGGCTATTGACCTATGACTTTTAATTAGATACTCGATGAACATTGGTCAAAGAATAGTTATTTTGTGTTCACTATAAAAGGTTATTTTCAATTTTTACTGTTGTTTTTATATTATTACTAATTTTTTGATGTCGTCTTGCATTTGCATATTATTCTCTACTTGAGGAGCTAAGAGTTTTTGTTTTCCTTGTATCATTGACATATTTATGATTCCTAGGTGTAGAATGATTTCCCTGAGCCTTTTATGAACAACCACTTATCACTTGGTTACTAGAGGGTTTATCATAAGCCCACTTGTTGCATGTATGTGTGTTGTCGAAGATGTAGAAAATAATGAATCCCTAATATTTGTTGTGTTGATTTGACCCTCGTGGGGGTATATATAGAGTTACAAGGGGTAGGTAGACTTGGAATACAAGATGATCTTAGAGTTATAGTCTATCTTATATACGTATATGTATCCGTATTCTAACATCCCCCCCTCAGTCGTAGCGGGAGTGAAGCAGACGCTTGCGACTAGATTTGAAGTTTTGCGCTTCCGTCGTCTTCACCTCCTTATCATCATCACCTGCATGGACATGATCATGGCTAGCACCTAGGGGCGGTGACTGTGTCCCCTTTTGATGTCTCTCTTCCCTCCCGTGGTCACAGCGGGAGTGGCGTGAATGCAAGTGACGACGCGAACGCTGTTGACCGGAGTTCTTGAGTTGTTGACGTTGTTCTTGATGTCGATGTCGAGGTAGCCGATCGTGATGTAGCTGTGGTCGAGGTGAGTGTGGTCTATGTCGTAGTCGTCGTATGTTGTGTGGCCGCCATTGCCAGAGGCACAAAAAATTGCACGTTTTTTGTTGTTGTTGTTGTTGTTGTTGTTGTTGACGGAGCTGCGGTTGTGGATATTTTGCACCTTATGGATGTACCGTCGGGGCATCTCTTGGACGCGGTCATAAGTGAGACCACCAGTTTTGCCAGGACCGGAGGAACCCACCAAACACACACGGTTTTGCCAGAACTGTATGCGCGGTTGTAGGGGCATCACAATTGTGTTGCCGGTTTGTTGATGCAGTCGTCGGGGGCGTGGGCGCGGCCATGTCGTCGTCGTGCCTTGCAGTTGTAATGTCAGAGGACATCGTAGTTATATGTCCATCATGTGGATGGGTATAGCGGCGGTGACGATGTGTTGACGAAGATGTTGATGAAGACCACGTTGATGTAGACCTTGGCGACGATGTGTCGGTGATGAAGGAATAGGCATGTCGGCGATGATCGTCGCTTGAAGGCGTTTCTTGTGGAGGCTATGATGTCAAAGCCTTGATGTCGGAGTAGTCGCGATGATCTTGGCTTGTAACCTGGTGTAGTTGTACAGCTTGATGTCATTGTTATGCTCGGTGTAGTCGGGCTCGAAGTTGTGTAGATCGGTACGGCTCGGACCGGCTCCATGCAGCGGTATATGTGGGTGCAGGTTCTGGCGCGACGGTATAGATGTGTGATGTAGACGGCGAGGTGGAGCTGCTGGCGATCTGATCAAAAGCTCCCTTGGCGTTATGCGAGGTCTAGCATGTCAACGTATCCTTGGTCCAGGCCTCCATGCATGTATGGCTGCTGGTTATACCCGCATGCAGCCAGTGGAGGCGCTTCAGCCGGGCGCGTAGAAGTCCTGCAGGTGGACGCCGGTAACACGCTGACGCAGCCAACGACTGGATCTGGCCGAAAGTCCACGTGCGCCTCAATTCGTGGAAGATGGATCGATGCAGAGATCTGCCCTGACACTTTTCTCCACGTCGCCGTTGCGAGCGTGTGCTGCACGTAGCTCGAGGCCGAGGCGGATCTTGACCACTAGATCGTCGAAGTTTGTCCACCGCCACTTGCACCGGTTTTCGCAATATGTTTGAGGATCTGTAGCGTAGGAATTTGTTTTGGCTAATTGGATCTAATCTATAAATTGAAGAATTTCAAAATTTGAATCTAATCTAGTCTAAAAAACCGAGCAGGTCTTTGATTTATACCGGGTGCCGTGTCCTCGAGGAGTAATCTCTCCGAGGGCGGCGCGTTGTGGAAGTGGTGGAAGAACCTAGGATCGGCGCCGTGAGGCTAACCGCTCTGATACCATGTGGAAAATAATAAATCCCTAATATTTGTTGTGTTGATTTGATCCTCGTGGGGTATATATAGAGTTACAAGAGGTAGGTAGACTTGGAGTACAAGATGATCTTAAAGTCCTACTATCTCATATACATATATGTATCCGTATTCTAACAGAAGACATTCCTTAGACACATAGTTTTTACTTATACATGATAATGCTAACTTTTAACTCACTCTTTGCACTTAATTCCTTTCATTTGAAAGCACAATGTTCTACATCTGAATAGAATTGGAGCTACGCTTTGCCAATAATGGTCTATCCTAGATACTCAGAAGTTTTGTTGTCGATTTAATTTTTCTTCGCTGACAGTTACATCTCAAATTAAGGAGTTCGGCAGGTTAGGCCACTTATTCTACTTATGTGTTCTCATATATGAATCAGCTATCCAAACCACCCCATCTACTGTTTGAGCTCAGTTTGCCCATCATAACTTGGAATATGCTTATTTTCTAGCTGACCTAATGCCACTTGCCTGAAGTTAACGAAAACTTTAATGGCTGCACCTTTTTAGCTCTGCTATAACACTCATTGTTTGCATATGAACTAGATTTAAAGTACGTACAAGTTTTCTATCTAATTTAAGGCATCATGTTAATTCCTAGCTCCTTGTTTAGTTCATGTGTAAAATTAATGTCTGAAGTGGTTGTTACTGGGCATGTTGAGACTAGCAGGCTTCTGATTTTCGTGTGTGTGATTTACATCAAGGGATCAATTGAGTCCGAATTCGGGTGTATATAATTTTATTTGAAAATGGAGAATTCTTAGTTTAGCAATCCATTCTTGTTTGGTTGACACGCCTCTACCTTATGTAGTTATGTCCATAGCTTGCTGCTAAATGCCGTGATCAGTTCTTTAATGAAGCTGAATTATTTCTTATCTTCGTGTTCTATTTTGCGGGACAATTCGCTATCTTATTTCTATCTCTAGCCGTTCCTTTTCTGAACTAATCATAATCTTGCATTAATTCTTTTTTTTTAGGAAATGTGCGTGCTCTTGGAAAAAGGAAGTCCCTTTGGAATGGACATATTCATTTGTCTGCTCTCGGCTTAATCTAAGGATGATTTGCTATGCCTATTTTTTCTTCTACTTACTAATAACATCGACAATGGGAGTTAACCAATCATATCACACTAATTATTATATTCACTGAAAATTGGGACACACATATTTATATGCATATATATTTGGAAAAAAAATTGTTTATATAAAAAAGGACGGACGCACAACACACGCCATTATGGTCTGAAGAAAAGTGACGATATTATCTACACCGCCAAACGATGCATAACTGAATGCAAGTGTGAAAATTATTGCATGAAGGCACACATGCCCCTCACACAAAGTTGACATGATAAGTGTATGAATTTTAACCTGCATAACATTTTGATTGTGTTTACTATGGCGTGCCTGATGTGACTTAGCAGATACTGTTCTTACATCGTGCATGGTCATTTTGTGTGTTGAGCATTTCCTTGTTAGGGTTGTGTTTCTTCTCCATTCTTCTAGATGAGTTTTCTGCTAAAGGATAAGTTTGCAAATGAGGTAGCTGTGAATCATATAATTGTGAATAAAATTACTTCACTAATGCATGGCAATTTGTTTCTTGCTACATGCTAACAAGTTGGGTGATGTTATAATGGTGAAGATATTTGATTTCCTAGAATTTTTCTTCCTTCTACATGGTATAAAATGGAAGATCATGCAATAGTTAAAAATTTGACGGACATAATGCTTGGAATTTGCATCATCCTCAAGGGAAAAAGACAAGAGTGCTCATGTAATGGTAAAAAAAGTTGGCGAGCTCTACTTGTTGATGGAGAAGGAAAGGAATATAAAGGGTCGGGTAGTCTCTGCATATAAAAAATTACCGTGCCAAGTGTAATGGTTGATATGGAGGGGTTACAAGGGGAATGTGCCATTTCTTTATATAAGGTAACAAGAAGTCAAAGAGCCAACTGCTAGTTGTTGTATTGGCTGAACACCAACACACACAAACACACTCCACTCGTGAACCCAAGCCTACTCTCGCCGATCTATTTTTCCTCCTTCCGATAAAGGCTAGTTCCCAAATGTGCATCTTAGCTCCGATCCTCTCCTGAAGTGTAGGACATTGCACTAATCACTAGTATTGCCGAAGACTCTCGCATTTCGTTGCTTCCAAAGCTCCAAGAAACCAATATTACCAGGGTATCAAATTTTCTCTTGTGTTCAATCTGCACGCTCTCCCTGGCATAAAGCCACCATGCTTCCATCTGTGGTTTCTCCATCTACGACCCGACAGCTTACAAGAAAATGTACCACACATGTCGTGCGTAAAAACATTGCAAGAAGATATGCTCGGCATCATTGTCTTCCTCATGCAGACATGTGAAACATGCACTTGCATAATCGTGAAGCATTATCCCATGCCTGAAGCGTCGGTCTAAAGTCCACGGCTTATGTTTGATTGTCAACCAGCTGAACACTTTGCATTTGAGTGGGGCAAAGGATCTCTAGATCGTCTTATACATGCTGAACTTGTATTGCCCTTGGCACAGCTAGCAGCATGTATGTGTTCCTAGCCAAATATTGCCATTCCACGAAAATGTAAATCGGCATGATGTTAAAGTAACTGCACGTTTTTGGTAGTTGACGTCTAGCTAGCTGTGGTGATGCTAGTTTGTCTTTATGCAGAGGGTGTGTCCCAGGGCATAGTGCCAATGAGAAAGCTCATTGTGGCTGATCTAACATCACGTCAGATGGAGCCCGTATGCTTCTATATCTATGTAGATCCTAGTGCATGAAATGCAACTATGCGCCTTACTTTGCTTCTTGCCATTTAAGGACAGACTTAATTCTGGTTTAGTGATTAACTCAAGAATCACTTCAAGACATGTTGTTAAAGATAAGAGCTTGTCGTTCCAACCAGAACCTTGGGTCACATCACGTCGAATATACAATATGGTTGTATGGAAGAACCTATGGCTGAGGCATAGGATATGCAACTCATCTCTTTCTTTATTTTAACCATGGTTGTAATACTAATACTAACTCAATGCTTAATATAAGTAAGAACCTCTTTCTTTTCCTTGTTCCATTCTAAATTACTTTAGAATCTTGTTCAGGATATTCTGAACATCTTTAGAATCAAGTCCAGGAAGCATTCGACGTTCAATGTTCATTAAACTCACCAATCTATCTCGATAGATTTTATTGTTTAATAACTTGTGCAACTTCATCCATATTTACTAAATCAAATGTTATTAATTCCAATCACATCATTCATATATGTCATCCACATATTTCAGAATAATGTCATGGTCCCACTCAAATATGTCATCCATATATGAGATCCATGGATTTCACTTAGCTCCTACTCAAAATATGTCAGCTACATATGATGATTCATCCAAGCTACTTAGCTCCCACTCAAATGTAGGTCCTCTCAATAATCTTGGACATTCCAAAATTCTTTGATCATCATCAAATTGAGAATTCCTGCTACGAGACTCCAATATCCATATATTGCTGGTGTAAATCCAATAGGCTTAAGCATCGCTACATTTGTAGTCAACTCCTTGAATTTGTCTAAACTTTGTGACAAATCGAGCTTTACGTCTTCATTAAGTTTCATTTCCTTCTTATGACTTTGCAGTCATTTAGAAATATCAAGTAAACTTCTTTACTTAACAAGCTCAAGTAACATGTTACTTTGCAATCTTAAATGTAACTTAATATAGGATTTTATGACTCCTAGTCATTTCTCGCACTTAGGTGCATCATGCTTCTTTGTAGTTCGTAGGTATGTCTTGTTCAAAACATGACAAGTGGATCAATGATATAATTCTGCAAACTTGCAGAATATATATAGTTGAATCCTGCTTTCTTTAGTAAAAGTATTCGCTGAAACTTCATGATCATTATCATTAGTTTCTCCTTGATATGTAGAGTTCGGTTTCACAGAACAAATTCCGCTGCGCCACTTAACAATCGGGAGGCAAGGTCAAATACCTCATTTCTACAAAGACTTGTTTATTCGCCACGATTTTAAATTATCAAAATCTCTAGAAACTTGAATGTGCCATAACTCTTATGGTGTTGTTTCCATGAATCTTTAGATGTTCCTTTGTATTTCAACCGAGTGTTCTCTCATTTCGATCTCTAACTCTAAATGACAACTATAACGCAGAGAAGAGATAATATTAGACCATATGTATATAATACAAAATGATCATTATGTTTAGACATTTCAATACACTTTGAATTTTCCCTATTATCATAATTTGTAAAACCTCTTTCACATGTCCTTTTATGCCCAAAAATTAACTTAAATACTTTAGTCATGTCGATCAAATCGAAGAGACTTTGTATCTTTGTTAATTCAATATCCCACTTTGTCGTGAACTCATTTGAACAATTCAAATTGTTTCAAACTTATGTTTCATTAAGTAAATAATCTTATTCACTAAAGTCCACAATTAACTAATGATTTCCACTATTTTTTTGAAAATATGATACATCACTATGTATAAAGTTAAACATTTGTTCCCATATCACCATTTTCCCAGAATGCAGAGTTTTAGCCATTCTGCCGAACGAGGCATGGCTTTGAAAAGTCTCTAGATTAAGTATCTAAGACCCCGATCTTCATTAATATGAAAAACATGCAATAACCAAAATGACTTAAACTATAGTGTCATGTCATTATTAAAATTTGGATATCTTTTAGCATTTGAATCCTTTATAAATGCTTAAACTATTATCATTAACATAGTGATGAGAATAACTCATTTATAATCATAATGTGACCATAACGATATTATTCATAAGAACAGTACAACTGACTTGTAACTTATTCATATGAACAATCGTCTTGCTAAAAGCAAGACACACAAACAAGGATAACAAAATTATATTCAAGCCTAATAATCCAAATGATAAACTTTAAGGAAAGGGATGATGTCGGCCATCAACTGTTTTGCTCGCCGTCATCAAGCCATATTGCCTCAATTCTAGAAATTTTCAAGCAGACCATCCTGTTTTCACATAACGGGACAAGTATCCAATACTTTGTAAACTGCAACGAGTTTTTGCAAGAATTACATTTATAACTTTGTATATCTAACATATACACTTTTCATACATGACCTCCATTGCAATCGTTGCGGAGTCATCGTACTATCTCCTAATGGTTATTGTATCAAGAAGAGAAGATCATCTGATTACGAGGATATCTCTCAGGCGTGGGTATTAATCTATGAAGTTTGACCCTTTTGCTAAGTTCCACATCAAGCAACATATTTCCCCCATGGTCGCAAAGGACCTCAATGGGATAGGCCATGATCTACTAAGATATTCGCAAATAGACATCTAGACTAACTTTATAATATGAGTTCAATCTTAATTGAGCTACCACTAAAATTGTCATCCCCTGGATGATTTTAGCGATCACACGATCCCAATTCACTACACCACCCCCAATCATCACGACCGGAAATGCAGTTTCAAAGGTAGACATTCCCCAATGTCAATCACATCATCCATGTGACTCATGCTCGACCTTTCGGTCTCTTGTGTTCTTAGGACATGTCTACACATGCTAGGCTTGCCAAATATAACTTGTGTGTATTTTTTGTGCAACAGGGCTTACACCCACTGTATGCAAACACAGATATGTCTAACACCAATCTTCATAGCCTGCCTCATAATAGAGAACTTTTTTGGTGGTGCACACAGAAGGGGATCACTATCATTGGAATTATTTAGGGATTATCTTATTTGCTATCATTGAGTATCTAATACTAACATACAATAAGATAAATAACAGGTATCAACATCACATGTATATTGTGATATGATATGGTACTTCTTCTTGCGCATTGATCTCCATCGAGCGCTCTAGCATGATCTCCATCTTGCCCCCAGTTTGACGCCAAGTCCACGACGCCACCAGCAGGTCGTCCATCGGAACGATGACTATAACTATACTACTTAGTAATATAAAAGTAAAGTACTTTAACTTCATAACGACCAATGCCATATCATAACACAAGCCCTCCTGCAAAACAAAGTTAGACGCCTGTACTTTATATTTTGCAAGTTTTACGTGGTTGTTAGGGCTTTCACAATAGAACCGTTTCTAAACTACGAACTTTTCAACCACAACATGGATCCAACAGTTGTATCTAATACACCCCTTTTGGGGCCCTCCGTTGTAAATTCTATATAAACTATTTAATGAGAGATAGACGCCCGCTAGCCACTTATACGGAACAAGCCGTATGTCGAGCATGGAACCAGTCTCGCGTATGAATATGCGTAAGGTCGGTCCGGGCCGCTTCATCAAATAATACCACGATATAAACAAGTACACGTTAGAGGATAAAAACTAAGGGATCAATGTCCGCACATTACTTGTGCGTACTGGCCATACATCACTCCTACGCATAGATCGGCTCTGATACCACTAAAGGGTTCCATAGTAGAAAACAAAAAATTTGCTACGTTGGAACTTCCTAACACCCAAGATCTATCTATGTAGTAATGCAGTAATGACCGGAGCGTATAGAAGACATACCCTTATAGACCATACACGATTAACGTTTCGAGGGGAACATGGTTGAAGTAGTCAAACTCGTAGCCATGAAGCTCCTCGCAGGTCACCCCTTGCTCCATCTTCATCGTGCAACAGCTCCGTCTCATGACATCCAAGATGCCCTCGTATGAGGCACCCTCGAGGTTTCGTACACATACAGTGTACGATGATGACCTCCGACTCCTTGATCCCTGCCGGGAGTGTGGAAGTAGATCTCTGTCTTGGAATCGCTGCAGCACAACAACGTGCTATAGGCGCGCCTTGTTCGCACATCCCATACTTGGGGCCATGGTCACAAGGTAGAGAGAGAGGATAGGAAGTCAACCAAAGGACTTCTCTATTTTTGTGTGTCTCCTCCCACCCTGGGCACCCCTTTATATAGGGGGAGGGAGGTGTGCCCTCCCCTTTGGGTTTCCCATGTGGGACTAAACAAGGGAGAGAGGGGGGAGGCGCCATGGGCTGGCTGGCTAGGGGTGTTCCCCACCCCGTGCACAGCCCAAGGCTGGCCGGGTGGGCCCCAAGTGGTGCCTAGGCCTTGGCCCCTTTGGCCCTTGGCCCTTCCCTCTGGTGGTTTTCCCTCATGGGCCCTTTTTCCCTATGAATTTGGCCCATTAGTAGAATACCCTTTTAAATTAGATTTTAATATTATATTTAATATTAATTACATTAATTAATATGTAAATACATATTACAAAATCCTATTTGACCCGAAACACCTTTCGGTTCCCTTTCGATTTCCTCTGAACGACTTCGGAACTTTCCCGAAATGATTCCGGTTCTCTCACGGAACATTTTTGGTTTCCTTTTCTCTTTCAAATGGTGATTCCAACTTAGCGAGGATCTCTTGCTCATCATACCCTCAAGTGTATTTCCCCATGGCTCGGGAATGGCACACACATGATCTCCATCAATGATCAATAGTGGGACCGGGATGCCCATAATGACCCATGTGCATTCCATGATGACACTGTCGTTTGAACTATAAAACGTCGAGTCCAATTCCTTTTGTTTCTTCGATACGACTTGTCTGAGATACGATCATTGGTATCACATACCTTGTTCAATCTCGATACTGACAAGTTCTGTTTTACTTGTTACCGCAATATTACATCCCCGTGACCTAGTCACATGTTGCAACATTATGGATGTAATCTCACCAAGCCGGCCATATGTATCTTACCCGTCACATGGGTGAACAAATTCTGCTCTTGACACATAATGACTCTACATGCCCCTCCGAATACCTAAACACACCTTTATGATCACCACTCCCGCAAGTGACGTTTGATGCTATCTAAGTATTCTCAGGTGACAGTGATCGATATGGTCTCACGGTCTAAGGTGAAGGAGACTTCATTTCTAACTATTGAAACAATGAACTCTGTGACTTGATCGTGTCACAATATTTGGGTGATGTCCATCACATCATTCACCAATGATATGACCTCGTTGTCAATTGGCATAAATGTCCCATGATTAGGAAACCTTGATCATCGCTTAACCAACGAACTAGTATGCATAGAGGCTACTAGGGACTTGGTTTGTCTCATACCACACTTGTACCAATGTTTCCACTTGATACAGTTATAGCACAATATGAAACTATTATGAACTAATTGCGATATGACAATAAAAACCTATTTATTATTTTCCTCTAGGGCATATCTCCTACATATATTTGTACCACTAATGTCACCCCATAGGAAAGAAATGGGAATTTTTTTGTGTTGAAGTTTTTTGACAGGGAATGAAGGAACACCACACTAAGAGTTATCCAAGAATGGTGAATACCATAAGCTTGGGGATACCCAAGGCACACCACTAGACCTATCAAACTCTTGGTTTGCAAACCTCTAAACTTTGTTTTTCGAGCAACATAGAATGCTCGTAGAAACTTGGAGCGTCTTTGTCTAGTTTTCATGTTTCCTTGAGAATAAATGAAACCACCATGATAGATGTTTTTCATGCTTAGGAAATATCTACTGAAACAATCTATACCATTATTAAATTCCTTGATGAGAATGAGTTGTGTGCTATCAGAAAAGGAAATGGAAGCAAAAAGCTGAAATTAAAAGTCATGCTTAGTGTTGCTAGCTCAAATACTTTAATGAATGATAATTTGACAGTGCCTTATTTAGTGATACCTTTTTCTCATATACATTGATGTTTAATTCTAAGGAGCATTGTGTGATGATAAATGTTGGGAACTATGGATCCAATGGCATACTTGTAGATCTTTTTGCTAGCCCAAAAATTCCTATACAAGCAAAGCTTGTTTATCCAAATACCCTTAAAACCAATTCCCACAGCATACACCATACATACCTATATAGCATCAATGCTATTCCAAGTATATTTCTCATGTGCCTTGTTTTATTTATCTTCCAAATAATATTGCTCTTATGGTTATGGTTGTCATAGAGAAGTTGGTAGTGGGGTGACCACGAACTTGAAGGCACAACCACCAAAGGTGGTAATGATTTATGAAACATAAAATGGTTTTGTAAGATAAAAAGTGGAAGGAATGATAACAAGAGGACATGGGCTGCTCTTGTTCTACTTAGTAATCAACGAGTAAACTGAGGGTCATGGGTATTTCAATACATATGCTCTAGGGAAAAGTGTTGGAAAGGTAGGCACCCGAGGATTCGGCTAGCCATGGAAAGTGAAAAACAAAGGTTGTTTTAGAGCATATGACATGATTGAAAGATCCATAAATAAGGTTTATACTGGTTACTAGGAGGGGAAGACCAGTAATTGATACCTTGCAAAAGTTGAAAGTGTTTGACAAAGTTGAACTTCATGTCTATCTTGTTATAATTATTCTCTTCTGTGAAATGGAAAGATGCTAATGATAGGGGTAAATTGAACCAAACACTAATGATGAACTATTGTTCAATAATAAACTTAATGAAATGGAGTTTGGAAGCTAAATAGGCCTTTGCACATATCTAATCCATGCTTACTTTCGGTACGAGATATAAAAATATCTCAAGACATAAAACTAAGAAGTGAGTCTTCCAGGTCAAGGGCATGAAAGTAAGAAGTATCCCAATGTAAGAAATACATAAAAAACCCATGCCAATGATATGAAAGAGTCTTCCAACAATTATATAGGTTCATATAAGTATGCTTGAAGGTTTTTTTACCTCCCATTTGTTTGAACACAAGTCTGCTTATTATTGAGCATGTTTGTAGAGTGCAAAAGATATCACTTTATAGCTCACTTGCTTGTTGTTATTCCTTAAGGATTGAACCTAGTGAACTTTGTGTGGCAATGAAAAAGAAGGAAAGCAACAAACTCCAAAGTCCATGTTAAATTTATCACCTTTATGCTCGGGGAAGAGCATAGGTTAAGCTTGGGGATGCTTGATGCATGTAAAATGCATCCATGAACTTTGTTGTTTAATGCTTCAAAATCATTATTATTTGGCAACATTATTATATTTATTGAGACTAACATACTAATAGTTACAAAAGTACACAAGTTGTTGGTTTACACTTTGTTGTGTAGGAAATACACAAATATGGAAGAAAACCACTCATTATGGTGAAATCTGAAAATTCCTGGAATCTGTCCCTGCAGAACGCTTTTCTAAGATTGCCAGAAATGACCCCGAATATGATGTCCAATGGACAAAGCGTAGAAAGGAAAGTTGTGGGTAATTTTATGCACAACAATTTAGATATAATAGTCGCTCAAATTGGAGTTTAGATACATTTTTTATAGCCATATTACTACGGAGGACAGAAGCAGTTTTGGGACTCCAAAAATGTATGACGTGGTTCACTCAAACTCTTTCCATATTTGATGATTTCGGACCAACCACGACTTTATGGACTCATTAAGAACATAGAGGACTCCTAGAAAGGTTCTGGAGACGCCCAAGAGCCCTTGGATCTAAGGGGCATCCAACCTATGGCCAAGATTACATCTCCATCACTATATATTGAGAGGAAACCCTATTTTTTAAGGTATCCACCCATAGACACGAAAATCCCCCTCCTTGGAAGCCCATAAGGAGAGGGTGAAGATCCTCCATTGCTGTACCATCTCCAATTAAAAAGATGGGCTAAGAGGCTGCTTCCCTAGGGGCAGCCGCCGCCCCTAGGAGGCCGCCGGGGCGCCACCGCCCCGCGCTACCGTCAGCACCGCCTCCTCCACACCGGCGCCGCATCTCCCCCTTGGGGAGGCTCATCTCCATCACCATCTACTACAAGGTCCCATCATCCCCCACTGTAACATCTTAGCAAACATGATGTATGATGCAATATATTATTTTCCCATGATCTATTGTATGACTATGTTAATGTTTGAGTAGTGAATTGTTATGGCAATTGTGATATAGTTTGTTTTGGTTGCATACAAGTATATGCTATCTTCTATAATGATCTTGATGCACTAACATATGAGTGCACACATATTTGGGGGTTGCACAAGGTTGTCACCATTGCATGTTGATAGGACAAACTGAATCCCAAATCTTAGAAATATATGTAGTATTAATTCATGGTTAATCAACATGGGTATTATCATGGGGACCTAAGATCTAAATGTGGTGGTTAGAATTTATGTCTTAATATTCCCTTATGTGTTCTTAATTGGCCTTGGGATCAATCACTAGTGGTGTAGTTGCTCGTATCTATGGCTCCTCCTAGAAGAAACTGTAAAAATACTATATATGTGCTTCACTAATTGTGATAACCAAATAAATGAAATAGCAATTTGCCTAAACATTTTCTCCCATATATTATCCACATCCACTCCACTAGCTCCACTTTATTTACATTATTTTACTTATAGTATTTATTTCAACTACTTTATTGTTTTCTAGTTAATACCAAAAACAACCACACACACACTTTAGATCCTAGATTTGCATAGAAGGCCATATAAGTGGGTTATAGGGGTTTAGAGAATAGATAGTTTACCTTCAGCTCCTTGTGTGTTCGACACTCAAATACTTATCGAATTATAATACGATGATCTCCTACACTTGGGGTTATCATGTGGTTTACATTATTGCCAAAAGAAAGGAAGGTATTATAGTGGTCGTAAGAGTCGGACTGAGAAAGTCCAAAACCCATAGGGAAATATAGAGCATCGGATCATGAAACAAACGAAGTTACCACATGGAAACTTGGAAGTCGAGCAGCTACCATTCATTGTTGGTTTTAAGAAAAAATGGTTGGAAACTTTTCACCAGGTTTCTAGAATTCGAACATTTCGCTCCTTATAATTTTTTTTGGAAAAAATAAGAATCCAAAACCAACCCCACGGAAGTACATGCATTCACTCCATGTAGCTAGCAAGTTAGTGTGATTTTGTTGCAAAAGAATGAAAATGAACATCTCTACACCAAGTTCTTTCACCTTTACGCCAATCATCGGAGAAGCAATAACTACATTGCTCACCTCAAGGTTGAGGGGGTGTTGGAGGCTGATCAGCAGAGTAAGGCAGAGGTAGTGGATTCTGTCTATGAGCATCTGTTGGGATCCTGCCCTGAGCACGGGTCGATCTTGGACCTGGAATTTTTGAGGTTGTTGTGTTGCAGCACGATCTCTTCGAGCTGGAGCTTCCCTTCTCTGAAGAGGAAGTGTTGGGGTGATTCAAACTCAGGAACTTGACAGGCGCCCGGGCCCGACGACTTCACTAGCAGATTCTAAACTTCATGTTGGTAGATGACATGGGTATGATTACTCAGATGCTTACTATTCGCTACCCTACATTGGGTAAAAGGCCTACGGCCCATAGAGATTCTAGATAAAAGCCCAAGGAAGCAACTGACAGAGACTTTTTATTGTATTAGGAAAGAAACCACGAACCGACATTGTGTTGGTATTGTAATCTCGCGTGTATGAAACCTATCTGCATACAGATTTGAGACCCGACCTATTATATATAGGGCGGGAGAAGCCCAAGCGAGTGTACCAAAATCTAGAGGACACTTGTAATAGAGTGTTTTCCCAATATTTAGGCAACTTTGACTTCATTGTTTTCCTGACATCCGACGAAATCTCCAGCGTTCTCTTTTCTGCGAAACCCCAAGTCCATCACCATGGGCATTGCGGAGGTTACCACTCGACAATTGGTGCCGTCTGTGGGAAACTTGAACGCTGGAAAAACGGATTCGGCGGAACACTCTCCACCAAGCATCAACTCGACGAAAGCAAATCCACGCCCACCCACCCGTAAAGTTACGCCAATAGAAGTACAGGAACCTCCCACTGGATCCTCAATGGAAATCCAGGTACAGATCAAAGAAGGCAATGAAGGCGGGCAAATCGAGACGAATCTGGGGTATCTCGATGGTCTCTATGACAATCTCTCCTTCGGATCAGACCCACCGTTCACGCCACCATGTGAAGCAAGACCAGCCAATTCAAAACCCGAAGAAAGTAGTGGAAGCATCGACTTTGGAATTCAGATGGCGGAAATTTATCTAGAGCAAAAGCTGATGGACTTCACTGGCTCTCCGATAGTGTCTCCATCGCCGAAAACGACGATGTTACCAGTCCGTACGCCACTTAGCACCAAGTATGCGTGTGAAGGGAATATGCCCGAGAGGCAACAATAAAGTGGTTATTATCTTATTCCATGTTTATGATAAATGTTTATTTTACATGCTATAATTGTATTGATCGGAAACGTCAATACATGTGTGTTTAATAAACAAAAAGGGTTCCTAGTTATGCCTCTCTTATAGACTAGCTCGTTGATTAACAAGATGATCAAGGTTTCCTAATCATGGACATTGGATGTTGTTAATAACGAGGTCACAACATTTGTGGAATGATGTGATGAACATTCATCCGAAGTATAGCATTACGATCAAAGTCATTATGTTTATATTGCTATAACATCATACGAAGTAATCTTTATCCTTAGACCATGATATCATGTTAATTGCTAACACCGGAAGAGTATCTTGATAACATCAAACGTCACACCGTAACAGGGTGACTATAAAGATGGGTTCAGTGCTACGAAGGTGTTATGTTGAGGCTCATGGATCAAGAGTGGAATTTGTCAATCCTGATGACGGATAGATATACTCTGGGCCCTCTCGGTGATATCACATTAAGATATCTTGCAAGCAAGTGATGTGATCACTAGAATGTGATATCACGGGAACGAGAAAAGAGTGCATGTCGGTAACGAGATCAAACTAGGTATGGAGATACCGATGATCGAATCTCGGACATGTAATATATCGTGAGACAAAGGGATTTAGTTACAAGCGTTAAAGGTTCTCACGATCACAGAAGTCATCGTTGAATGTGTAGGAGTCAGTACGGATCTCTAGGTCCCGCTGCTGATTATTGATCGGAGAGGGGTCTCGATCATGTCTGCATTATTCGCGAACCATAGGGTGACACACTTAAGGGATACCGACACCATTTGGAGCAAATATGTTTCAGATAAAGATTTAAGAAAGCGCTGGAATTATTTCAATAGACACCAAAACTGTTTCAGATGAAATTGCTGAAATTGGTCCAGCATGTAATATTGAAATATTGAAGGGGGTTTTATGTGAATGTTTGTTAATTAAAGTAATTAAATAAATTCTAAATAAAAATAATAAAAGAGTTTTATTAAATGGGTTAAAGTGGAGACTTTAAAAGGGAATGTGAAGAGGCATTTTAATGTGGAGGGGTTACCACCACATGAATGGAGGAGGTGAAGAGACACCTCCTCCATGCGCCGGCCATGAAGGAGGGGCACCCCCCTCCTCCTATAAAAGGCCACCCTCTCCTCACTTCTCACTCACACCTCCTTGTGAAGGATCTCTCTCCCCCTCTAGTATTATTCCCCCATGGTCTTGGATTAGCGAGATACATGTTCCCGGTGGCTTTATCTAGAAAGGAGTTGCTTCTTCCGCTGCTTTGCTGGAGCGAGGGATGGAGGTTGTCGGGGTACCGGACGTGTGTGCGATCACGGATGCACCGCTGCTTTGCGGTGCTGGACTTGGTGGTGCTGGAGCTGGATCTGATGGACGTGCTGGAGCCGGACCTGCTGGACTTCATCACGATCTTGAGATCGGCAAGTGTACGACTACATCAACCACGAGTTCCTACTCGTTAACAAAACTCGTTGTCTTCGAGGGTAAGTTCTCGATGGATGTATGTCCACCCGTTGCTTTGTACCTAGTAGATAGATCTTGGCGTGTAGTTCACATCGTAGGAAATTTTTTGTTTTCTATGCTGCGGACCCAACAGTGGTATCAGAGCCTGATCTATGCGTAGGTGCTTTGCACGGGTAGTACACATATGTTTATATGTGGGCGATGATGATCATGTTATTGCATCTTCTATGTATTTTGGATATTGGTGGCATAGTGGGATGAAGCGGCCCGGACCAACCTTACATGTCATCGTACATGAGACCGGTTCCACGACTGACATGCAACTTGTTTTGCATAAGTGGCTGGCGGGTGTCTGTCTCTCCTACTATAGTCAATATCTGATTTACAACGAGTTGCTAATAACTTGGTTATCCTCGTTGTGGTTCATGTTCGTAGGTAAGAACGGTTCTATCTCCGAAAGCCCTAAGCCACGTAAAACTTGCATTTGATAAATTAGAGGCGTCTAGTTTAGATCGTTGCTGGGCTAGTGTCTTGATATGGTATTGTTGTAAGTAGATGTATGATAGATACTCTTACAACACACTCAACGTGTAAGTTCCATAGACCTTGGCCTTACACACAAAGGAATGATAGAGATCATACCACGATGCAAATGATAGAGATCAAATGCATGGACCATATCATATCACTTTACACATTAGATGTTAGCATCTTATACTGCTAGTTTGGCGCTTTCTGTAGCATTGTAAGATGATCCCTCATTTAGATATCAAGATAAAAATGTGTTCTTCCTTAAGTATGCACCGTTTTGTGGATCGTATTTCGAGACATCACGTGATGATCGGGTGTACTCGACTCTACGCTTTCATACAAACGGGTGTAAGATAGTTTTACACATGCGAGTACTAAGGTTCTTACTTGGCGAGCCTAGCATGTACAGACATGGCCTCGGAACACGAACCGAAGGTTAAGCATGAGTCATATAGTTGATATGATGCCCATATAGATGCTCGCCTTTGAAGCTACATCAACTCACGTGATGATCGGACTTGGTGTAGTGGATTTGGTTCATGTAATCACCAAAAAGACACGAGGGATGTCATTTTTGAGTGGGAGTTCATTAGTAATTTGGATTAGTCGAACTCAATTTGTCATAAATTAAATCAAAGTGAATTTGCATAGTTTGTTGTAGTCATTGGCATTCGTTTTATACCTTAGGCTTAGTTTTTATTTGAGATAATAGAACTATAGAATTCTGGATATTTACTTTACGAACTAGTATCGTATTGTTTTGAATGTCAATTTAAAGTTTATAAGTCCTATTGCAAACTTTCAGCAAACTCTATTTACTCCATGAAGTTTAATTAGTAATAAATCAAGAGTAAGAATTCCAATGTTAGTATCTAAAGTATCATGTTTGCCTCCATGATTATTGATATCCAAAAGTTGTTTTAATATCAAGATTATATTGGAGCTGAAAATTGTTTCAGAAACCATCATGTGTGAAAGATATTGTGATATCTGAAACAATGTTTTTGGTTGCATTATGATAGAGTATAATTTAGCAAAATACATGTTCTCATATTGTATAAGAATTTGTGAAGGTTGGAGATGCTAGGCGTCCTAATCTACTAAAAAGGTTTTGGGAACTGATATTATACTCGTGATTTTTCCTTATAGGCTATAGTAGTTTGATCATGAAAGTTGCCATGATAAGGATGAATAGAAGATGTAAGTAAAATTTTTACTACACTAATAGATTACTAAAGAATGGATTTTTGAAAGAATGCCAAACATTTGATGATGGTGATCCACTTCAAAGTGCAAGTCCAAAGGTATTACTATTTGACTATATACAAGCTTTGTACCATGTGTCATATTGATGACACCACTATTGATGTTGATAGATTCTTTTAAAAGAAAAGGAATTGTTGAAAGATAATCTATA
The DNA here is from genome assembly GCA_910589775.1 of Avena eriantha. Classification (NCBI taxonomy): domain Eukaryota; kingdom Viridiplantae; phylum Streptophyta; class Magnoliopsida; order Poales; family Poaceae; genus Avena; species Avena eriantha. The sequence goes on along the minus strand of OU342743.1, from coordinate 293,866,503 downwards.
AAATATTTGGCAGAAAATAAAAGGTTGGAGATGTCCAACCTGGGTATATAGAAGATATACATGTTATGGTTGTATTCCTTGCTTATTAAACAATGTGGTTCTTAGGTATTGGATGCCGAATTGGTTGGTATGAAGTGTCATACATGACAACGCAATTCATGAACTGCAATGGCCTAAGTAACTAGCAAGAGAATAAGTGATGATGATCATCAAAAACAAATAAAGTGTTATTGTGCTTTTCGTTGTCGTCAAACCTAGCCTTCAAGATTTGTTTTAATAGTTGTTATTTTGTTCCGGTATTACGAGAACAATGGTTGTTCAAATAATTACCGTATTCCATAAAGGATGGATGAACTTTTACAAGTCTAGTGGGAGAAATCACATCCATAAACACTATTGCTAAAATGTCACAAGACAAATGATTGAAATATCACTTATGAAGTGACATCACAGTTTAAATTATATTGGAAAGAAAACATGAAGAAACTCCATGTTGATGGAATTTAGGAGTCTTTGATTTTGATCAATTGACGCATGTGAGACTTTCCTCGAGATAATTGAAACTCCGTCCATAGGCCAGAGAGGAACGGATGACTAGCTTATTGGAAATTGTGCATGCTGATGTGCATAGTCCATTATGTGTAGCCATATGTGATGGATCTTTTTGCTTCATATGCTTTCTTCAAAAATTTGAGTGAATATATCTGTATATTTACTTAATAAGGAAGAAGTATGAAACATTTGAAAGTTGTTCAAAGACTTTCAAGATGAAGTGAAAAATCATTGTAACAAGAAAATAAAAGAGTTTATGATTTGATCGTAAAGGAAGATATTTGAGTTACATGTTTAGCAAAACACCTAAGATTTGAGGAATTGTTCCATGAATTTGGATTTCCCGGTAAACCATAGGAGTATGGCATATTCGAGAGATGAAATCAAACCATGTTTGACATGGTAAGATCAAATGTGTCATTTATAAAACTGCCATTATGTTTTAAAGATTGAAGCTTTAGAGACTACCGCTTTTACACTGAAAAGAGCACCATCGTGATCCGTTGAAATGACACCATATAAGTTATTGTTTGGGATAAAACCCGAATTGTCTTTTCTTAAATTTTGGTATGCTATGTATAAGTAAAATGTTTACAACCAAAGTCGGATAAACACGTCTTTGTAGGTTATCCCAAAGAATTTGTTGGGAATTTCCCCATAACACCGAGGACAAAAGAGTTTGTTACTTGGAACGTCAAGTTTCTTGAGTAGGATTTTTTCGCGAAAAGTTAAGTGGGAGGACAATAGAACTTTGATAAGGTTGTTGAACCTTAGCTATATGTGCTAAGTAGCGCAGCGCCGAAAAGTGTCCCGGTGGCGGCCACAATGCTCATGGCTCCCATGATTACAAAAGGTGTGATCTTGGAGATTAGAGTTCCTATTGAAGCGTGTGGGTCGGTAAGAATCAAATAGTGTGATTTGATAAGCAAGTCGTTATTGTTTTGACAATGATGAACCGACTACATGCAAAGAAGCGATGATGGGCCCTAACTCCATAAAATGACTAGAAGTCATAGAATCCATGATAGTATCCATACACGAGACATCAAGTTTCTGAACTTGGAAGACCCTCCGGAAAGGCGTGAAGCCTATCGGTTGTGTTTGGATCTATAAAGAAATAGACATGGATGTTTAACATCTATGAAATAGTCGACATGTCAGAAATAAGTTTACGACAATGTTCAAGGAGTTGACTATGACAAGATTTGATCTTTCGTAGCGATATTTAGTCTTGACAGAATAATGTAGCAACCACTACATATAATTTGGTATATGGTAGTTGAATAAACAAAACAAGGTTCTTCTAATAGAATGGTTACCTAGGCATGTACATGACACGGTCCGAAGGGTTTTTGTTAATTCAAAGGGTGCTAAAAGGGCATGCAAACTTCAATAGTTGAATTAAGCATAGTGGAGTTGAAATCTTCACCATGATGAAACTGTTAAAAGAGTTTAAATTCATCGGAGATGATGAAGATGCTTGCATTTGCAAGAAATTAAGTGGGAGCGCAGAGACATATTTCTAATACATTATGTAGAGGACATATTGTTGATTGGAAATGATGTATCTTGTATTGACACATGTTAAGAATTTCATTAAAATAAGATTTTGATGAAAGACTTGGGAAAAACCGGAATATTTGGCATCAATATCTATATGGATAGATTGAGGCGCTAATATGGTTGTGCCAGACATACATATATGAGATATTGAAAGGGTTCAATATGGAAACAACAAGAAAGGTTCTTGCTGCATGAAAATGATTGTATCAAAATTCAAGTGTTTCAACACTTGGTGAGTAAAATCACATGAAGATTTTGATCGATTATACCATGATATGTATATATCCAGAATGTCCTATGCTCTAAATGTTATGAGCATATACCAGAATGATTCATAAGATGATCATTGGACAATAGTAAAGATATTCTTATGAGCTTTGGAAGAACTAAGAATATATCATGTATAAGTGACAAATAGTTAAAGGTAGTTCATTGTAAAGTGTTACATTGATACTAGTTTTGTCACAAGATACAAATTAAATTTATCTCAATTTAGACTATGGGTGGCACAATGTAATGGAAAGGATGTTCCATGATGGATTTGGATGAGTTCCAAAGTTGAGACATTGTGACAGATACTACAACAAATGGCTAAGTATATGACTGCTATAGTAGCAGCATAGGAGGGCATTTGTGTTAAGTAGTTTGTTATCAAACTAGGTGTGGTTCAAAGTGGGCTAATACTATGAAGATATATTGTGTGACAATAATATCAACATTTTTTGAGCCGAACGAACTAAAGGTCTCACCAAAGGACCAAATTTATACAATGCCATCTCATTTGAGAATGAGTGATGCGTAGAGACGCAAAGACATGCAAATACACACGAACCTGAAACTATCAAATCCGGAGATTATGTTAACCACTAGCAATCGCCTATATGCAACACCAGAAAGCCATAGGTGCTCAATACGCAAAGTTTTTCAAACTAGATTATTGACTCTAGTGCAAGTGGGAGACTAAAGGGAATATGCCCGAGAGGCAATAATAAAGTGGTTATTATCTTATTCCATGTTTATGATAAATGTTTATTTTACATGCTATAATTGTATTGATCGAAAACGTCAATACATGTGTGTTTAATAAACAAAAAGGGTTCCTAGTTATGCCTCTCTTATAGACTAGCTCGTTGATTAACAAGATGATCAAGGTTTCTTGATCATGGACATTGGATGTTGTTAATAACGAGGTCACAATATTGGTAGAATGATGTGATGCACATTCATCCGAAGTATAGCATTACGATCAAAGTCATTATGTTTATATTGCTATAACATCATACGAAGTAATCTTTATCCTTAGACCATGAGATCATGTTAATTGCTAACACCGGAAGAGTATCTTGATAACATCAAACGTCACACCGTAACAGGGTGACTATAAAGATGGGTTCAGTGCTACGAAGGTGTTATGTTGAGGCTCATGGATCAAGAGTGGAATTTTTCAATCCCGATAACGGATAGATATACTCTGGGCCCTCTCGATGATATCACATTAAGATAGCTTGCAAGCAAGTGATGTGATCACTAGAATGTGATATCACGGGAACGAGAAAAGAGTGCATGTCGGTAACGAGATCAAACTAGGTATGGAGATACCGATGATCAAATCTCTGACATGCAATATATCGCGAGACAAAGGGATTTAGTTACAAGCGTTAAAGGTTCTCACGATCACAGAAGTCATCGTTGAATGTGTAGGAGTCAGTACGGATCTCCAAGTCCCGCTGCTGATTATTGATCGGAGAGGGGTCTCGATCATGTCTGCATTATTCGCGAACCATAGGGTGACACACTTAAGGGATACCGACACCATTTGGAGCAAATATGTTTCAGATAAAGATTTAAGAAAGCGCTGGAATTATTTCAATAGACACCGAAACTGTTTCGGGTGAAATTGCTGAAATTGGTTCTGCATGTAATATTGAAATATTGTAGGGGGTTTTATGTGAATGTTTGTTAACTAAAGTAATTAACAAAATTCTGAATAAAAATAATAAAAGAGTTTTATTAAATGGGAGAGCATTAAATTTCGAGAAATTTAATGCATTTAAAGTGGAGACTTTAAAAGGGAATGTGAAGAGCCATTTTTATGTGGAGGGGTTACCACCACATGAATGGAGGAGGTGAAGAGACACCTCCTCCATGCGCCGGCCATGAAGGAGGGGCACCCCCTCCTCTATAAAAGGCCACCCTCTCCTCACTTCTCACTCACACCTCCTTGTGAAGGATCTCTCTCCCCTCTAGTATTATTCCCCCATGGTCTCGGATTAGAGAGATACATGTTCCCGGTGGCTTTATCTGGAAAGGAGTTGCTGCTTCCGCTGCTTTGCTGGAGCGAGGGACGGAGGTTGTCGGGGTACCGGACGTGTGTGTGATCACGGATGCACCGCTGCTTTGCGGTGCTGGACTTGGTGGTGCTGGAGCTGGATCTGATGGACGTGCTGGAGCCGGACCTGCTGGACTTCATCACGATCTTGAGATCGGCAAGTGTACGACTACATCAACCACGAGTTCCTACTCGTTAACAAAACTCGTTGTCTTCGAGGGTAAGTTCTCGATGGATGTATGTCCACCCGTTGCTTTGTACCTAGTAGATAGATCTTGGCGTGTAGTTCACATCGTAGGAAATTTTTTGTTTTCTATGTTGCGGACCCAGCAAGACTCCAACGGTAACCCAATTCTTAACCCCGATGATATCCTTTCAAGCCATAGTGCAGGAAGCAATGACAATGAAGGAAGTCAAGGAAACGGAGCAGATCCAACAGTTGACCGAGAAAATAGAGAAGAAGAGCAGCCACGCGAAGATGAGAGGCGGACCCTTAGCCTACCAGCCAGTGCATGGGAGAAAGCGAGAGCAGCAATCTTGGGCGTGACCCCAATGGCAACAGATGATACCCACGATGATCTATTGGCATACCAATATCTGCTGCACTGCAAAAACAGAAAAGTCCCCAGGATGCAAAGGTAGCTCGATGAAAGGAAGAGGGTAGCCGACGAATCTAGCTTACGAAGAGCATAGCTAAGCCCCACCGGAGGATCAAGAAGCATCACAGGAGGAGCATCGCCAAGAAGAGGAACGTCTAGATTAAGAAGTATACCCGAAGAAGAGAGAAGCGGATTATTTCGGGACCTTGATCTCTCATTTATGTCGATAGACCAAGATGGGAACATCAAAGCAAAGACATCCCATGCAACTATTGTGGCTGCAAAAACATACCTAATCACGACACAACCTGCACCCGACGATCCCCGTGCAACCCTCCACCGATCTTCCTTGATGAACCTCAGTTTGGTGGGAGAAACTCTTGCGCAAGCAGATAAAAAAACCACGAGGCAACGTGACCGATCCCCACACCGTCGTAGCAGCCGTCGGCAGGGAGGTCACACCCGACGATCGCAGTCGCCACTTCGGGTCCACTTTTTCAAACAAGAACCGCGCAATGATGCAAGAAACAACATCACTGTCAACACCTAGATTTTTAAGCCCAGATGCCTGTTATGCCATACCTCGCAATCCTAGGATTACCATTTTTGCAAGACATAAAAGATTAGATATCATAGTATATCATCCATTACAAACCATAATAAGGTCTTACACAAATAAAGGATCTCATGATCCAGTCTTAATACAAATCAAGTAGCGGAAATTAAACGTAGTAGTAGGCTCCATCTTCAGGGTCACAGGCAATGATGATGATGGGAGATGATCCTAGTTGTCGTAGACCTCCTGCTGTCCATCATCCTGGTAGTCCTCCTCATAGTCTGGACACGGGAATAGCCAAGGACAAAGCCATGAGTACTCTTTAAGTACTCGCAAACTATCACTAACAAGTAAGGTAGTTCTAGTAGGAATCTTAAGCTCTAGGTTTATTTGCAAAAAGCCAGGTTTATCTAAACTGAGTTTAGAAGTAAAGAAAACTAAGTTAATGTTCTAAATCACTTAAGTGGGAATCTAGTTTTCATATTCACAACCCTGTTGTGGTCAAGTCAAAATCATAGTTCACTTCACAAGTCATTTTGAAAACATCTGACGACGGAACAGTATGGCCACTCCAACTGTCCATGACCGCGGACACGGCTATTCGAATAGTTTGACACTCTGCAGAGGTGGTACACTTTCACCACAAAATTCGATACATCTGTAACACCCCAAATCTTCTAATCAAGATTATCAAGTTATAATCACCCAAATTAGGGTTAACAAAAAGTTTTATTAAGAAAAAGCATATGAATGCATGTGTGTTTGCATTAGTATAGATTTGAGTGTATATGCCATGTTTGATTGTTCTAAATGATGTGAAATGGTTTAAAGGTGAATGCTAAATCATCTAGACCATTTAAAAACAAAATCAAAAGAAAAAGAAATCAAATAAGAATAAATAAAGCAAATGGTTATTTTGACCAAAATCAACCACTAGGTCACTCTAGGTGTTCCTAGAAGAAGATTTCTAACAGAAACATATCTACTTCTTTTCAGCCCTTGCTAGACCAAGTAAAAGTGTATCAAGGCCCACTGTACAAACTTACAAAACATATTGCAAATCAATTTAATGGACAGTTGAAAATGGAATATATTTCATATGTTAAGATCACACTTTTTCAAAAACCACTCAAACCAATTCCCCTTGACCTCTCCAAGCAAACTTAGACTCTCAAGCTTAATCTAAGATCACTCAAAAATTTTGAATCAAAATTTCAGAAGTAAAACACATGCGGCCATTAACACAAACACCTTGTGTGCACTAATTAAACCCTTGGCCTAACTTCACTGTTGTGCATAGTAAACCTCAACCATTTGGTCCCCTCTACACTCTCTGGTCTCCCTAAGTCTAACCAACACCCCCTTTGTCGTGGAGCACAGTGGAGCGCCTCCCGAATTTGGTCATCGCCGGCCGACCACGGCTAGCTCGCAGCAGATCATCCTACGCCCATCCAGGATGTCCAGGAGGTGCGCCACAGTCCACCGCCACCCCCTGTCCAGGCCACGACCCTAGCCGAGCCATGGACCACCCTAGCTACGCCGCGCACCGCCTCTTTGCGCCGTGTCCAGAGCGCGCCAGTGCGTTGTGCCTGACCATCTCATGCCTTGCTCTCACCACGCACACGCAGCCTTGGCATGATCACGCCAACCCAGCAGACACCCCCGTTTGCCGCCGCGCGACCCGCAGCTGTCGCACGCCTCCACAAACACTTCTGCCACTGCTAAGCACACCGCATGCTCCCGACCGAACCACGCCGTGCCATTAAGCCCGTAAGGACCGCCAGGAGACACCGCACCGTCCACCTACCTCAGCCACGCCGATAGCCGCCTATAGTGACACCACTGTGGAGCTCGCACCGCACCGCTCGGTCCCCTCGCCGCGCTATAAAAGGAGGCCGCCCCGCCTCCATTCTCCACACCATTCCACTCCACTCCCCACTCCTCACAGACACTCCCCCACCTTTCAACGGAGCAAGGCGAGCACCACTGCACTGAAATTGCACCGGAGTCCACCGCTGCTGGAGGAGAAGGGTGCCGTCGATTCCGACCACCCCAAGCCCTGCCGTGACTGCGCCTCGTCTCGCCGTCATCTACCACGTCGATTTCCCCCATCGCCGACCCTAGATGGAGCCTAGGTGTGCCCCGCGAGACCCCCATCGCCGCGCTAGGTCATTTTCCTCGCCGGAGCTGTCCCCCATCGCCGTTGGATTAGAATAGGATTGCACGACCCAGATGCTAAGATATCCTTTCGTGTTAGAACAGCCGCTGACTGGTGGACCCCATCTGTTAGCAGCCCGCTGTGCCGCGTAGTGCAGCTGGGCCGGCCCGTTTAGCTTTCCCGCTCAGGCCTGGAAATTTAAATATTGTTTTTCCATTTAGGTTTAAACTAGTTTCTGTCCACTTATTCAAAAATCAATTCAGAGAGTTTCACTGAACCAAATTGAATGATTAAAATTTTTCTAGAAAGGATATTAAAATATCTATCCAAGCCCATTGGATTTAAATCATTTGGAGTTAGAGATAATCTATAGTAAAAATAATAAGACATATACTTTTGCAACATCAAACATTTTTCAAAAATCAACCATAATAGCTTTTGAGTTGATTCCAACTCTCAAAAATCACATTTGATAATATCTATCTGAATATGTAAAAATATTTAGGTTTGCATGAAGTGACATTAGACTAGTACCAAAAGAATGCTATTAGGGCATTTCTAGTCACTTTAAATCTATTAAACGATAATCATAAACTTTATAAAATGTGACCAACCCTTTAAATCGTATTCCCATGTATTAGAATACGTGGTTACGACATGTGTCAACATGATCCCATATTTTAATTGGAGAATATTAAATCTTAATTAATTTCAATGAGTAGAAATTACTTTTCTCAAATAAATAAAATAAAACTAGTTCTTTTATTCATGTGATGATTGTGATGATGCTAGATCATCAAGTGTGAGCCTTAGTGTGATAAATAGACTTAGTTATATATTTTTTGGTGATTGTGTACCCCGTATTCATTTGCGATGTATGGCATAACAGGCATCTGGGATTAAAAACCCGGGTGTTGACTAGTTGGTATCAGAGCCATCCTGACCATAGGAGACCCTAGTTACAATGGACGTCCGGACAAAAACTTAGTTTCAAAACAAAAGAAGTGAGTATTTATGAAAACCTATTCCCACTCTTATCCTTGATTCTTTCAAAAAAGTTCATGTTCCTCAAAAATTCTTACATTCCTACATAAAACTTGACACACTTGATCACCTCACTAACTTACTCATCCTAAATTCTTATAGATGGAAGTTCAACATTGTAAGTTCTACCAGTTGGGCAACGGAGGCTAGCTAATCTTTGAGAGGGATCTTGATGCACTGTCAGAGTATCTTGAGCGCCCGCATCCAGAATTTTTCGGAGCTCAACTCAAGGATCGCCCAAGAGGAGATCTACAATGGCTGATAGTTGCAGATCTCCGAGGCAAGATGGAAGAAACCCTTCTTGATAAGATTCAATTCACCGTGCGAGAGAAAAACTGGCTAGATGGATTAGCCAGGGCTATGCATGAAGCTCTTGCCCGTCTGTGTGGGCAAAACATCAACTTGATCCAGGGAACTCACTCTGCGCACTTCGCAAGGCGTGATTCTATGGGAATGCCATTGGAGATGCCAAGTCACCTAGAGTTGCAGCACCAAGTGGAGAATCTTGACTTCCTGCTGTATGATCGGCAGAAAGAATTGGACAATGCTTGAGCCTATGCCAACCACAATCTTGCCATCGCTGCCAAGGACCAGACTCTCGCCATGCTCATCAAGGATCGTCAATCACTTCGTCGTCAATGCGAGAAGAAGGATCACACCATCGCTCGTCTTCACAAGAAGGTGGCCGACCTCGAGAAGAACATCCATGAGAAAGAAGTCCAGCTTGAAGCAAAGGAAGAGGAAGAAGGTGAAGACATCCAGTGAGATCTTCACTCGTACCTCAGTGATGACAATGACTACCTAGAGGATGATGCCATGGATTTCTACACTGATGATGATGATTCCGACTTCATTGATGATGAGTAGATGCACTTGATCACTATCGTAGGAATGAGTTGTATCGGTCCCACTGTATCTTAGTTCACAGAATGGTTCTTAAAACCATCTGTTTTCCATTGTGTTATGGTGTGTGTTTGTATTGTGTGCTTAAATGAATGAATGAATGATAAGAAGTTAGTTTGCAAAACCTGAGTCAAACACAAAGTTTAAAGCTTTTGAAAACAAAACCACGAACCCTAGAACTTTCCCTCTTACCTCATTATCTATCTCAATATTCAGATGACTCGTGGAAACCAAAGAGGAAGCAGCTCATCGCAGGACCCGATGTTGTAGATTCTGAAGATGCTAGTTTCCGACCGCGAAGCTAGTAGAGCCAAGCGCCAAGCCAACCTAGCCACCCTGCAAAAGATAACTCAGATGGCCCACAATAATCAAGGCCATGGAAATCAGGATCATCATGGATCCAAGCTTAAGAACTTTCAGAATACCAATCCCCCTATCTTCAACAAATCTGAGGATCCCTTAGATGCTGATGACTGGCTGCAAACCATGGAGAACAATTTGGAAGTCACAGGTGTTGACGCCAATGAGAAGGTACTGTTTGCCACCCACTATCCGGCAGGAGATGCAAGAGCTTGGTGGAATAGCACCCGTACTATGAACCACTGTCAGATCATGACTTGGGAAGCTTTCAAGATCAAGTTCAGCCGCACCCATGTGCCGCAAGGTTTAGTCACCAGAATGAGAGATGAATTCAGAGAACTGAAGCAAGGGAGGATGACGGTAGTTGAGTACCGTGACAAATTTCTGTCCCTCGCTAGGTATGCCCCTGATGAGATCAACACTGAAGCCAAGAAGAAGGAAAGGTTCCTAAATGGATTGCATGATGAGATGCACACGATGTTAGTCAACATCCGTTTTGAAGACCTAGAAGAGTTAGTCGACTCTGCCATCCAGATGGAAGGGAAGATCAACCAAGCCAATGACAACCGCAAGCGCATGATGATGCATCAAACTGGGTCCCACAATACCCAGAAGTATCGCCCCAACCCGTCTGCAGGATATGCCCCGAGAAACAATAGACCCCCGATGTCCGGTCCAAGCTACCCCAATCGTAGCGGAGGAAACTTGAAGTCCGGAGGAAACCACAACAACAACAACCCCGGCAACTCCAACAACTTCAACCGTGCACCGCCCAAGTCCAACAACAACAACAACAACAATACTGCCCCAAGGACTAGAAGCAATGTTGTGCCTGTGGCAGCCAAAGACAAGTCCCAGATTACTTGCTTTGAATGTGGAGTCAAGGGTCACTACTCCAACGAGTGTCCCAAGAAGCTTGCAGCCACCACCAATGTGAATACCCTAGCTCAGCAGCAGCACCGTGTTCAGCTTGGAAGAAGATTTGCCCCAGGGAATTCGCTCAACCGCAACGGCCGTCTATTCCACATGAATGCTGAAGAAGCCCAGGAAGCGCCAGATGTCGTGCTGGGTATGTTTTCTATTAACTCAGTACTTGCAAGAGTGTTGTTTGATTCTGGAGCATCGCACTCATTTGTTACAGAAGAATTTGCATGCACTAGTAAGATTCAGCCAACAAAATTGAAGCATGTTATGATAGTTCAAATTCCTGGTTCAACCACAAAAGCTAGAAAAATTTGCAAGGTTGTACCTATCAGAATCCATGGGAAAGATTTATATGTCAATCTAATAGTACTTGGAACCAAAGGTTTGGAAGTAGTACTAGGAATGGATTGGATGTCGAAACATAAAGGATTAATTGACTGTGCCAAGAAAGCCATAACCATGATCAATAGCTCTAGAGTATCAGTAGAGCATGTTTCTGAAACCTTGCCTCGTCAATTCAAATGCAATAAGAGTCTAGCCCAACCAACCATAGACCAAGTCAGAGTAGTCTGTGAATACCCCGACGTATTCCTAGATGAATTGCCCGGTATGACCCCAGATCGGGATATCAAGTTCATTATTGAACTAATTCCTAGAACCGGACCCATAGCCGAGAGACCTTATAGCATGAACTCGTCTGAATTAGTGGAGCCGAAGAAGCAACTTGATGCTATGCTGGAGAAATGTCTGATTCAACCAAGCGCGTCACCATGGAGATCGCCTGTTCTGTTTGTGGATAAGAAGGATGGAGGTAACCGTTTGTGCATGGATTACCGGAAGCTGAATGATGTCACCATCAAGAACAAGTACCCACTGCCGAAGATAGAGGATCTGTTTGATTAGTTGACTGGTGCCAAAGTGTTTTCTAAGATTGATCTTAGAACTAGTTATCATCAACTCAAGATTCGTGCAACGAATATTCCAAAGACCGCCTTTACCACCAGATATGGATTGTATGAGTATACGGTCATGTCTTTTGGATTAACCAATGCCCCTGCTTATTTCATGAATCTCATGAATAAGATTTTTATGAACTTTCTGGATAAGTTTGTCGTTGTTTTTATCGATGATATTCTGATCTATTCCAAGTCAGAAGAAGACCATGAGTAACACCTGAAAACCATCCTTGAAATCCTTAGGGAGCATCAGTTGTATGCCAAGTTTAGCATGTGTGAGTTTTGGCTGAAAGAAGTAGGATTCCTCGGACATATTGTGTCGGCAGGAGGAGTCGCTGTTGATCCCGCCAAGATCAAAGATGTTGAAGCATGAGAAGCCCCAACCACTCAAACTCAAGTCCGTGCATTTCTCAGATTAGCGGGATACTACCGCAAGTTCGTTGAAGGATTTTCGAGCATCGCAAGACCGATGAACCAATTGTTGAAGAAAGATAAGAAATTTGAATGGACCAACAACTGTGAAGTAAGTTTTCAAGAGCTCAACAAGAGATTGATTTCAGCCCCAATCTTGATTATGCCAGATATCAAGAAGCCTTTTGATGTGTATTGTGATGCATCCAAGATTGGTCTCGGATGTGTGTTGATGCAAGAAGGCAAAGTCATAGCATATTTGTCAAGACAAATGAAGCAGCATGAGTAAAACTACCCCACCCATGATCTTGAACTCGCAGCCATAGTTTTAGCCTTGAAGACATGGCGTCATTACCTTATGGGTAATCACTTTGAGGTTTATTCGGATCACAAGAGCTCGAAGTATATTTTCACTCAAAAGGAGCTAAATATGAGGCAAAGGAGATGGATAGAGTTAATCAAGGATTATGACCTTGACATTCACTGTCACCCCAGCAAAGCCAATGTGGTAGCGGATGATCTTAGAAGATTGCCGTGTAGATTAAACACCATGATCAAAGAAGCCTAGCCTAGTTTGCATGAAGAGTTGGAGCAGTTTAGAACAGAGCTAGTTAGCAAAGGTTTTTTAGCTAGCATTGAACTCCAACCCACTTTGATTAGCCAAATCAAGGAAGCGCAGAAAGGAAATGCAAGTATCAACAGAATCAAACGTCGTATTGGTACAGGAAAGGTACCTGGATTCACCGAAGATGAAGAAGGAGTTTTGTGGTACAAAGGATGTATATGCGTGCTAGCAGATTCCGAACTGAAGCAAGTTATCATGCAAGAAGCTCATGATACTCTTTATTCTATCCACCCCGGATGAACGAAGATGTATCAAGATTTGAAGGAGCAATTTTGGTGGCACAAGATGAAGAGAGAAATCGGAAGCTGCATAGCCAAGTGTGATATCTGTCAGCGAGTCAAAGCAGAACATCAGAGACCTGCAGGACTTTTGCAACCATTGCATATTCTGGAATGGAAATGGGATTCCGTCGGAATGGGTTTTATCACCGGTTTGCCTACTTTGAGTAGGGGAAATGACTCTATCTGGGTCATAGTTGATAGACTGTCCAAGGTAGCCCATTTCATACCTGTCAAGACAACCTACCAGAGTTCAAAGCTAGCAGAGTTGTACGTTGCTAGAATCGACAGTTTGCATGGAACCCCTAAGACCATAGTGTCGGATCGAGGAACCTAGTTTACCTCAAGATTTTGGCAGAAAGTCCAAGAAGGATTAGGAACCAAGTTGAATTTCAGCACAGCCTATCACCTGCAAACCGATGGACAGACTGAAAGAGTCAACCAAATGTTAGAAGATATGTTGAGATCTTGTGTGTTAGAGTATGGATCAAAATGGGAAGATTGTCTGCCTTTCGCAGAATTCTCATATAACAACAGTTAGCATGCAAGTTTGCAAATGGCCCCATTTGAATTTCTATATGGAAGGAAATGTCGTACCCCTTTGAATTGGTCGCAAGTAGGAGAGAGTCAGATTTTCGGACCCGACATCCTACGAGAAGCCAAAGAGAAGGTTCACAAAGTCCGTGAGCACCCGAAGACCGCCCAATCCAGACAGAAGAGTTATGCTGACAAGAGACGTAGAGACCTGACCTTCAATGTCAGAGATTTTGTGTATCTCAAAGTGTCACCTTTTAAAGGAATGCAACGTTTTTAGCTGAAAGGAAAGTTAGCCCCCAGATATATTGGACCCTTCAAGATTCTGAATCACCGAGGAGAAGTATCTTATCAACTGGAGATGCTAGAGGAAATGTCAGCCATCCATAATGTGTTCCATATCTTGTTACTTCGCAAATGCTTAGAAGTTCCGGAGAAGGCCGAAGTTTTCAAGAACATCGGTCACCGAGCCATTGATATCAACACGGATCTGACGTATCGTGAAGTGCCCATGCGTATCTTGTAAGAAGCCTTCAAGACCACTAGGACCTGGAGTATCAAGTTTCTCAAGATCCAATGGAGTAACCATGCCGAAGAAGAAGCTACTTGGGAGCGAGAAGATTACATTAGGACTAAGTTTCCAAATATCTTTAGTTCCTAGTTTTTCTTAAATCTTGGGATGAGATTTTGTTTAAGGAGGGAAGGTTTGTAACACCTCAAATCTTCTAATCAAGATTATCAAGTTCTAATCACCAAAATTAGGGTTAACAAAAACTTTTATTAAGAAAAAGCATATGAATGCATGTGTGTTTGCATTAGTATAGATTTGAGTGTATATGCCATGCTTGATTGTTCTAAATGATGTTAAATGGTTTAAAGGTGAATGCTACATCATCTAGACCATTTACAAAAAAAATCAAAAGAAAAAGAAATCAAATAAGAATAAATAAAGCAAATGGTCATTTTGACCAAAATCAACCACTAGGCCACTTTAGGTGTTCCCAGAAGAAGATTTCTAATAGAAACATTTCTACTTCTTTTCACCTCTTGCTAGACCAAGTAAAAGTGTATCAAGGACCACTTTAAAAACTTACAAAAACATATTGCAAATCAATTTAATGGATAGTTGAAAATGGAATCTATTTCATATGTTAAGATCACACTTTTTCAAAAACCACTCAAACCAATTCCCCTTGACCTCTCCAAGCAAACTTAGACTCTCAAGCTTAATCTAAGATCGCTCAAAAATTCAAAAGTAAAACTCATGCGGCCATTAATACAAACACCTTGTCTGCACTAATTAAACCCCTGGCCTAACTTCACTGTTGTGCACAGTAAACCTTGACCATTTGGTCCCCTCTGCACTCTCTGGTCTCGCCTAAGTCTTACCAGCACCCAGACAAGCCCCCCTTCGCTGTGGAGCACAGTGGAGCGCCGCCCGAATTTGGTCATCGCCGGCCGACCACGGCCAGCTCGCAGCAGACCGTCCCATACCCATCCAGGATGTCCAGGAGGTGCGCCACAGTCCACCACCACCCCCTGTCCAGGCCACAACCCAAGCCGAGCCATGGACCACCCTAGCTACGCCGCGCACCGCCTCTCTGCGCCGTGTCCAGAGCGCGCAAGTGCGCCGTGCCCGACCAGCTCTCCCAACTCGCGCCTTGCTCTCACCATGCCCGCGTAGCCTCGCCATGATCACGCCAACCCAGCAGACACCCCCGTTCGACGCCGCGCGACCCGCAACTGCCGCACGCCGCCGCTCAGCACACCGCACGCTCCCAACCGAACCACGCCGCCCCACACCACGACATTAAGCCCGTAAGGACCGCCAGGAGACACCACACCGTCCACCTACCTCAGCCACTCCGATAGTCGCATGTAGCGATGCCACTGTCGAGCTTGTGCCGCACCGCTCGGTCCCCTCGCCGCGCTATAAAAGGAGGCCACCCCCACCTCCATTCTCCACACCACTCCACTCCCCACTCCTCACAGACACTCCCCCACCTTTCCCGGATCAAGGCAAGCACCACCACGCCGGAATTGCACCGGAGTCCGTCGATTCAGACCACCCCAAGCCCTGCCGTGCCCGCGCCTCGTCTCGCCGTCATCTGCCACATCGATTGCCCCTATCGCCGACTCTAGCTGGAGCCCAGGTGAGCCCCACGAGACCCCCACCGCCGCGCTAGGTCATTTTCCTCACCGGAGCTGTCCGTCGTCAACGACGACTCCCAACCGTTGGATTAGAATAGGATTGCACGACCTAGATGCTAAGATACTGTTTCGCATTAGAACAGTCGTTGACTGGTGGACCCCATCTGTCAGCAGCCCGCTGTGCCGCGTAGTGCAGCTGGGCCGACCTGTTTAGCTTTCCCGCTCAGGCCTGGAAATTCAAATATTGTTTTTCCATTTAGGTTTAAACTAGTTTCTGTCCACTTATTCAAAAAACAATTCAGAGAGTTTCACTAACCCAAATTAAATGATTCAAATTTTGCTAGAAAGGTAATTAAAATATATATCCAAGCCCTTTGGATTTAAATCATTTGGAGTTATAGATAATCTGTAGTAAAAATAATAAGACAAAGACGTTTGCAACTTCAACCATTTTTCAAAAATCAACCATAATGGCTTTTGAGTTGATTCCAACTCCCAAAAATCACATTTGATAATATCTATCTGAAAATGTAAAAATATTTAGGTTTGCATGCAGTGACATTGGAATAGTACCAAAAGAATGCTATTAGGGCATTTATAGTCACTTTAAAGCTATTAAATGATAATCTTAAACTTTATAAAATGTGACCAACCCTTTAAATCACATTCCCATGTATTAGAATACTTGTTGATGACATGTGTCAACATGATCCCATATTTTAATTGGAGAATATTAAATCTTAATTAATTTCAATGAGTAGAAATTACTTTTCTCAAATAAACTAAATAAAACTAGTTCTTTAATTCATGTGATGATTGTGATGATACTAGATCATCAAGTGTGAGCCTTAGTGTGCTAAATAGACTTAGATAAGTATTGTTTGGTGATTGTGTACCCCGTATTCATTTATAGACGATAGTACCGAACAAGGATACGAGGAGGAGGAGTTCTACCCCGAAGAAGACGAAGAAAACTTCAACCATTGCACCAATCAAGGCAAGCCATCACTACTAAGCAAGCTAACACTTGCAATATAACTTAAGCAATATGCACTAGGCATGCTTTGGTTATACCATTTTGATTTATACCCATCCCAAGTTTTACTTGCAAGCTTGAATTCTTCTACTTTACCAAAGTTCTTTACTTTTAGTTAGTGCATTGTGAGTATTTGGAAAGTAGTATAGATAGCATAAAGAGTATAAAACTAGGCCTATACTAGATGTCATTCTATGGCATGAGATTGAAGATTAGCACCCCTCTTTAGTGAACACTCTTAACTTAGTGGCTAGTGCTAAGCATAAAACTTGATCACTTTAGATGGGAATACTTGGTGAAAATGATTATGAAAACCTTGGAATGATGCTTCATTCTATTGAAATGTTTTGACATGTGTTGAGAAACACAAAAGTATTTGATGATGAAAATTTTGAGGCATGAGCCTTAGCCCTTCTTAAAAACTGATAGTTGGGTTCAGATGCGATACCATTCCAATTTTACCGTACAACCACAATACCTGAATTGGGTAAGGCTTAGCCGGAAGTTTATATGCATTAGTATGGGTTCCCTCTTGGAGTAGGTTTGATCTGAGGCTAACTCTTGATGATGTTCACCTATGCAGTGCCCAGGATGGCAGATGGCCATGGCTGGGAGGCCAAGCTCATAGGGGAGGTGCCTATACTAGAGTGTGTAATAGAAAGGTTATGATTGATTATCCGCATACTAAGTATGATGATTCAGGGTTATCCCTGACGAATGTATCGAACAGTGAAAACTGCGGCTACGATTGAGCAAATCCTATGTATGAGAAAATCCTTGTGGGCCACCTGCTGCTCGGCGGCGACGGCTACTACCTGCTGCTCGGAGGCGATGGCTACCACCTGCTACTCGGCGGCGACGGCTACGACCTGCTACTCGGCAGTGACGGCTACCACCTGCTGCTCGGCAGCAACAGCTACCACCTGCTGCTCGGTGACAACGACTACTGGGTGGACGGATGAGCTCGCTCCCTCGACGGCGCGGCGACGAGCGGCGTTCGTGCCCGGAGAAGACGCCTCTGCCTGCTTGGCGACGACCGAGCCATCTGCTGATGCGCCTTCAACTAGCTTCACCTCCGGCTCGTCTCCACGCGTATGCTTCATGGCACACCAAGGGAAGTAGGTAGTGCAAACGAGGGAGCTTTGGCGCGTGCAGCAGGTGTAGATTGGGGTCTTGGGACTAGACAGACTGGGGGAATTGACACGAGATCATGGAAGAAGAAGGTCGGGGGGGGGGGTTATAAACACCGGACTGTTCATAGTCCTCGAGTCGACACGTGTGGTGGGCGGGGGGCTACCACGATCTCCACCCTTTTTTCGGTTCCCTTTTTTTTGAAACAGCCACGATCTCCACTTTAGAGCTGCATTGAAAACACGCTCATGGCAGACCTCGATTCCACTGCATGCAAGTGGCGCGGAACCAATTTCTAGCAACGTTAGATCTACCCGAGGGGGGCCCTTGACTCATGGAAGTTACTAGCAGTAGGGCCCAGCTGGAAGTGAGATTGAGAGCGCTGCGTAAAAATGGGATATGTCTTATTAAAATCAAGTGGCAATAAATTGCAGTGTCCCGTTGACAACCGTGCACTCGATGACCCTGTTGCCCTATGCATGTGTTGTAGTAGCAGTAGTAGGCTTTTCAGACTTGATTAAACTCGACATGACCGCTCGACGACTTTTTCCATGGACGGCATCGTGTTCCTTCCTGTAGAAGTCTCGCTGAGGGAGACATCCGTGTTGTGTCACGCTGTACTGTGAAGGGCACGACGTGTGCAACGATCATCATTGGATCACACAGAATCAACGGTTGGTGCGCACGATCCGCGTGACAACTGTGATAACCAATCAGAGAGTAGCAGACAGGGTGAGCACAGGTTTGGGCTTCTATGAAAGATAGAGAGGGGGGCAAAACTAAGTAGTACCACATAAAACCAAGGGCAAAACTGAGTAGTATAAAAATGGAAAGTGTCTTGTACAATGAAATACATCGTGGAATACATCAAATTATGCCAAGATAGATCCACTAGAGTTCATTGGATGTGTGTTCTTCTCATAAACCACATATGGATCCACTTGTGAGATTGCATGTCTGTTCCTCTAAACAAACCACATAAGGATCCACCAGTGTCATTGGATGTGTGTTCTTCTCATGAACCACACATGGATCCACCAGTGTCATTGCATGTTTGTTCTTTTCATGAACCACAGCTAGAGTCATTGCATGTCTGTTACTTCCATAAACCACACATGGATCCACCGGTGTCATTGCATGTCTGTTCTTTTCATGAACCACAACTAGAGTCATTGCATGTCTGTTACTTCCATAAACCACACATGGATCCACCGGTGTTAGTGCATGTCTGTTCTTTTCATGAACCACACCCGGTGTCATTCCATGTCAGTTCTTTTCATGAACCACATAAGGATCCACAAGTGTCATTGCATGTTTATTCTTCTCACAAACCACAAAAGGATCCACCAGTGTCATTGCATGTCTGTTCTTTTCATGAACCACACCTAGTGTCATTGCATGTGTGTTCCTCTAGGCAAACCACATAAGGATCCACCGGTGTCACTTCATGTCTTTTATTTTCATGAACCACATAAGGATCCACCAGTGCCATTGGATGTGTGTTCTTTTCATGAACCACACCTAGTGTCATTGCATGTCAGTTCTTTTCATGAACCACATAAGGATCCACCAGTGTCATTGCATGTATGTTCTTCTCACAAACCACATAAGGATCCACTAGTGGCATTGCATGTCTATTATTTTCAAGAACCACACCCAGTGTCATTGCATGTGTGTTCCTCTAGACAAACCACATAAGGATCCACCAGTGTCACTTCATGTATGTTTTTTCATGAAGGACACCCAGTGTCATTGCATGTGTGTTCCTCTAGACAAAGCACATAAGGATCCACCGGTGTCACTACATGTCTATTCTTTTCATAAACCACATAAGGATCCACCAGTGTCATTGGATGTGTGTTCTTTTCATTAACCACACCCAGTGTCATTGCATGTCAGTTCTTTTCATGAACCACACATGGATCCACCAGTGTCATTGCATGTCTTTTCTTGTCACAAACCACATAAGGATCCACCAGTGTCATTGCATGTGTATTCTTTTCATGAACCACACACAGTGTCATTGCATGTGTGTTCCTCTAGACAAACCACATAAGTCATTGCATGTCTGTTCTTTTCATGAACCACACCCGGTGTAATTGAATGTGTGTTCCTCTAGACAAACCACATAAGGATCCACCGGTGTCACTGCATGTCTGTTCTTTTCATGAACCACAGCTAGAGTCATTGCATGTCCGTTACTTCCATAAACCACACATGGATCCACCAGTGTTATTTCATGTCTGTTCTTTTCATGAACCACACCCAGTGTCATTACATGTCAGTTCTTTTCATGAACCACACACGGTGTCATTGCATGTGTGTTCCTCTAGAAAAACCACATAAGGATCCACCGGTGTCACTGCATGTCTTTTCTTTTCATGAACCACATAAGGATCCACCAGTGCCATTGGATGTGTGTTCTTTTCATGAACCACACCCAGTGTCATTGCATGTCTGTTCTTTTCATCAACCACATAAGGATCCACCAGTGTCATTGCATGTGTGTTCTTCTCACAAACCACATAAGGATCCACTAGTGTCATTGCATGTCTATTCTTTTCATGAACCACACCCAGTGTCATTGCATGTGTGTTCTTCTAAACAAACCACATAAGTCATTGCATGTCTGTTCTTTTCATGAACCACACCCGGTGTCATTGCATTTGTGTTCCTCTAGACAAACCACATAAGGATCCACCGGTGTCACTACATGTCTGTTTTCATGAACCACATAAGGATCCACCAGTGTCATTGGATATGTGTTCTTCTCATGAACCACACCCAGTGTCATTGCATGTCAGTTATTTTCATGAACCACACATGGATCCACCAGTGTCATTGCATGTGTGTTCTTCTCACAAAATACATAAGGATCCACCAGTGTCATTGCATGTGTGTTCTTTTCATGAACCACACACAGTTTCATTGCATGTGTGTTCCTCTAGACAGACCACATAAGTCATTGCATATATGTTGTTTTCATGAACCACCCCCGGTGTCATTGCATGTGTGTTCCTCTGGACAAACCACATAAGGATCCACCGGTGTCACTGCATGTCTATTCTTTTCATGAACCACATAAGGATCCACCAGTATCATTGGATGTGTGTTCTTCTCATGAACCACACATGGATCCACCGGTGTCATTGCATGTCTGTTCTTTTCATGAACCACAGCTAGATTCATTGCATGTCTGTTACTTCCATAAACCACACATGGACCCACCCGTGTCATTGCATGTCTGTTCTTTTCATGAACCACACCCGGTGTCATTGCATGTCAGTTCTTTTCATGAACCACATAAGGATCCACCAGTGTCATTGCATGTATGTTCTTCTCACACACCACAAAAGGATCCACCATTCTCATTGCATGTCTGTTCTTTTCATGAACCACACCCAGTGTCATTGCATGTCTGTTCCTCTAGACAAACCACATAAGGATCCACCGGTGTCACTGCATGTCTGTTCTTTTCATGAACCACATAAGGATCCACCAGTGCCATTGGATGTGTGTTCTTTTCATGAACCACACCTAGTGTCATTGCATGTCAGTTCTTTTCATGAACCACATAAGGATCCACCAGTGTCATTGGATGTGTGTTCTTTTCATGAATCACACCCAATGTCATTGCATGTCAGTTCTTTTAATGAACCACGCATGGATCCACCAGTGTCATTGCATGTCTGTTCTTCTCACAAACCACATAAGGATCCACCAGTGTCATTGCATGTCTGTTCTTTTCATGAACCACATAAGGATCCACCAGTGTCATTGCATGTCAATTCTTTTCATGAACCACACATGGATCCACCAGTGTTATTGCATGTCTATTCTTTTCATGAACCATAGCTAGAGTCAGTGCATGTTTGTTACTTCCATAAACCACACATGGATCCACTGGTGTCATTGCATGTCAGTTCTTTTCATGTACCACAACTAGTGTTATTGCATGTCTATTCTTTTCATGAATCACAGCTAGAGTCATTGCATGTCTATTACTTCCATAAACCACACATGGATCCACTAGTGTCATTGCATGTCTGTTCTTTTCATGAACCACACCTAGTGTCATTGCATGTCTATCATTTTCATGAACCACATAAGGATCCACCAATGTTATTGCATGTCTGTTCTTTTTACAAACCACATGCAGTGTCATTGCATGTATGTTCTTTTCAAGAACCATGCCCGGTGTCATTGCATGTGTGTTCCTCTAGAAAAACTACATAAGGATCCACCGGTGTCACTACATGTCTGTTCTTTTCATGAACCACATAAGGATCCACCAGTGTCATTGGATGTGTGTTCTTGTCATGAACCACACCCAGTGTCATTGCATGCCAGTTCTTTTCATGAACCACACATGGATCCACCAGTGTCATTGCATGTCTGTTCTTCTCACAAACCACATAAGTATCCACCAGTATCATTGCATGTTTGTTCTTTTCATGAACCACACCGAGTGTCATTGCATGTGTGTTCCTCTAAACAAACCACATATATCATTGCATGTCTGTTCTTTTCATGAACCACACCCGGTGTCATTGCATGTGTGTTCCTCTAGACAAACCACATAAGGATCCACCGGTGTCACTGCATGTCTGTTCTTTTCATGAACCACATAAGGATCCACCAGTGTCATTGGATGTGTGTTCTTCTCATGAACCACACCCAGTGTCATTGCATGTGTGTTCCTGTAGACAAACCACATAAGGATCCACCGGTGTCACTGCTTGTCTGTTCTTTTCATGAACCACATAAGGATCCACCAGTGTGATTGGATGTGTGTTCTTCTCATGAACCACACCCAGTGTCATTGCATGTTAGTTCTTTTCATGAACCACACATGGATCCACTAGTATCATTGCATGTCTGTTCTTCTCACAAACCACATAAGGATCCACCAGTGTCATTGCATGTCTGTTGTTTTCATGAACCACACCTAGTGTCATTGCATGTGTGTTACTCTAGACAAACCACATAAGTCATTGCATGTCTGTTATTTTCATGAACCACACCCGGTGTCATTGCATGTGTGTTCCTCTAGAGAAACCTCATAAGGATCCACCAGTGTCACTACATGTCTGTTCTTTTCATTCACCAAGATCCAGCAGTGTCATTGGATGTGTGTTCTTCTCATGAACCACACATGGATCCACCGGCGTCACTGAATGTTT
Organism: Avena eriantha; assembly: GCA_910589775.1. NCBI lineage: Eukaryota > Viridiplantae > Streptophyta > Magnoliopsida > Poales > Poaceae > Avena > Avena eriantha. The sequence goes on along the minus strand of OU342743.1, from coordinate 293,843,210 downwards.
GTTCTTTTAATGAATCACAGCTAGAGTCATTGCATGTCTGTTACTTTCATAAACCACACATGGATCCACCGGTGTCATTGCATGTCTGTTCTTTTCATGAACGACACCAAGTGTAATTGCTTGTCTGTTCTTTTCACAAACCACATGCAGTGTCATCGCATGTCTGTTCTTTTCATGAACCACACCCGGTGTCATTGCATGTGTGTTCCTCTAGACAAACCACATAAGGATCCACCGGTGTCATTGTTCTTTTCATGAACCACATAAGGATCCACCAGTGTCATTGGATGTGTGTTCTTCTCATGAACCACACATGGATCCACCGGTATCATTGCATGGCTGTTCTTTTCATGAATCATAGCTAGAGTCATTACATGTCTGTTACTTCCATAAACCACACATGGATCCACCGGTGTCATTGTGTCTGTTATTTTCATCAACCACACCCAGTGTCATTGCATGTCTATTCTTTTCATGAACCACATAAGGATCCACCAGTGTAATTGCATGTCTGTTCTTTTCACAAACCACATGCAGCGTCATTGCATGTCATTTCTTTTCATGAACCACATAAGGATCCACCAGTGTCATTGCATGTCTGTTCTTTTCATGAACCATACCCAGTGTCATTGCATGTGTGTTCTTCTAAACAAACCACTTAAGTCATAGCATGTCTGTTCTTTTCATGAACCACACCCGGTGTCATTGAATGTGTGTTCCTTTAGAAAAACCACATAAGGATCCACCGGTGTAATTTCATGTCAGCTCTTTTCATGAACCACATAAGGATACACCAGTGTCATTGGATGTGTGTTCTTTTCATGAACCACACCTAGTGTCATTGCATGTCAGTTCTTTTCATGAATGACATAAGGATCCACCAGTGTCATTGCATGTCTGTTCTTCTCACAAACCACATAAGGATCCACTAGTGTCATTGCATGTCTGTTCTTTTCACGAACCACACCCAGTGTCATTGCATGTGTGTTCCTCTAAACAAACCACATAAGTCATTGCATGTCTGTTCTTCTCATGAACCACACCCGGTGTCATTTCATGTGTGTTCCTCTAGAAAAACCACATAAGGATCCACCGGTGTCACTTCATGACTGTTCTTTTCATGAACCACATAAGGATCCACCAGTGTCATTGGATGTGTGTCCTTCTCATGAACCACACATGGATCCACCGGTGTCATTGCATGTCTGTTCTTTTCATGAATCACAGCTAGAGTCATTGCATGTCTATTACTTCCATAAACCACACATGGATCCACCGGTGTCATTGCATGTCTGTTCTTTTCATGAACCACACCCATTGTCATTGCATGTCAGTTCTTTTCATGAACCACATAAGGATCCACTTGTGTCATTGCATGTCTGTTCTTTTCACAAACCACATGCAGTGTCACTGCATGTCTGTTCTTTTCATCAACCACACCCGGTGTCATTGCATGTGTGTTCCTCTAGACAAACCACATAAGGATCCACCGGTGTCATTGCATGTCAGTTCTTTTCATGAACCACATAAGGATGCACCAGTGTCATTGGATGTGTGTTCTTTTCATGAACCACACCAGTGTCATTGCATGTCAGTTCTTTTCATGAACCACATAAAGATCCACCAGTGTCATTGGATAACTGTTCTTCTCACAAACCACATAAGGATCCACCAGTGTCATTGCATGTCTGTTCCTTCCATGAACCACACCAAGTTTCATTGCATGTGTGTTCCTCTAAACAAACCACATAAGTCATTGCATGTATGTTCTTTTCATGAACCACACCCGGTGTCATTGCATGTGTGTTCCTCTAGAAAAACCACATAAGGATCCACCGGTGTCACTACATGTCTGTTCTTTCCATGAACCACATAAGGATCCACCAGTGTCATTGGATGTGTGTTCTTCTCATGAACAACACATGGATCCACTGGTGTCATTGCATGTCTGTTCTTTTCATAAATCACAACTACAGTCATTGCATGTCTGTTACTTCCATATACCACACATGGATCCACCGGTGTCATTGCATGTCTGTTCTTTTCACGAACCACACCCAGTGTCATTGCATGTCAGTTATTTTCATGAACCACATGAGGATCCACTAGTGTCATTGCATGTCTGTTCTTTTCACAAACCACATGCAGTGTCATTGCATGTCTGTTCCTTTCATGAACCACACCCGGTGTCATTGCATGTGTGTTCCTCTATACAAACAACATAAGGATCCACCGGTGTCACTACATGTCTGTTCTTTTCATGAACCACATAAGGATCTACCAGTGTCATTGGATGTGTGTTCTTCTCATGAACCACACCTAGTGTCATTGCATGTCAGTTCTTTTCATGAACCACACATGGATCCACCAGTGTCATTGCATGTTTGTTCTCACAAACCACATAAGGATCCACCAGTGTCATTACATGTGTGTTCTTTTCATGAACCACACACAGTGTCATTGCATGTGTGTTCCTCTAGACAGACCACATAAGTCATTGCATATATGTTCTTTTCATGAACCACCCCCGGTGTCATTGCATGTGTGTTCCTCTGGACAAACCACATAAGGATCCACCGGTGTCACTGCATGTCTATTCTTTTCATGAACCACATAAGGATCCACCAGTATCATTGGATGTGTGTTCTTCTCATGAACCACACCCAGTGTCATTGCATGTGTGTTCCTCTAGAAAACCACATATGGATCCACCAGTGTCATTGCATGTCTGTTTTTTCCATGAACCACAACTAGAGTCCACCAGTGTCATTGGATGTGTGTTCTTCTCATGAACCACACATGGATCCACAAGTGTCATTACATGTATGTTCTTTTCATGAATCACAGCTAAAGTCATTGCATGTCTGTTACTTCCATAAACCACACATGGATCCACCTAGTGTGATTGCATGTCTGTTCTTTTCACAAACCACACATGGATACACCAGTGTCATTGCATGGGTGGCTGTTAGACCGAGTCTTCTAGAAGGCACGCCCTAACACAGTTGTTCTGCTTGACGATTGTTACATACCGTTCGATCGGGGCGCTTGGACGATTGGGTTGGTCTTCATGAGAGCGATCCGCGAGTAGGCTGTTCTGCAGCATGATTGGCCACGCTTGCTCTAGACAAACTAGCAACACCGGGCGCTCCCCTGTTGCGAGTGTCACGTCTCATGAGTTCAGTGGGCCACATCCCAGTGTCACGTCCCTATTACTTCTCTTCCTCCCTGTACGTCTCTTCCTTCCCCTCGAAGCCACTTTCCCCACTTCACTCCCATCCTGCCATAGCCGCAAGCCGACGGCGCCTCCATCCCAATCCCCTCTCCGGCAGCCCACCCCCTTCCCTCTCGCCATGGGTTCAAGGGGAGATAGCGAGGAAACACGTCGTGACGACAGGGATGGTGATTTCGATGTGAGTCGTCTCATCTCTATTTCTAACATTTGTGGCCAGTTATCTATTTTTTAAGCTAGATCTAATCTGTTTACTCATGCGCGTATGATGTGTTAGGCCAACCAGACGATGTATGACTCTGACTATCACGGTTTAGAGGATGAAGACAGTCCTCTGGTATGTAAACATGGATATGTGCCTGCTAAATTTGTAGCCTTCGAAGGACGAAACATAGGCAGGAGGTTTCTACTATGTCAAGGACATCGTGCAATGATGCAAGGCAGAAGTTGCGGTGTTGTCAAATGGGTAGATCTAGAGTGGCCCAAATTGATGCAGAAAACGCTGGACAAACTATGGGAAATGATTGTTGAGTTGAAAGAATCCGTATTCAGCTCACTTCTTGATAGTGTTGAGATGAAGCTATGGGAACCAGTTGACACGACCAAGCATAAGCGATATCTCAGGTGGGTGCAAGACAAGGTTAGCAAAGTCGAGAAGGAGAGGGATGCGGCGTTGGCCCTTAAGGCTAAAGCAGAGCAAGAACTGACTCAAGCAAGGAATGATCTCCACCAGGCCAAAGTCCTGCAGTTCACAACTACGAGTATTGACAAGTGCATGTGGAAAAATGCAGAGAAAGAATTGAAGCTGTGAAAGGAAGATGCTAAAAGGAAGAAGCAAACGATTCGATCCTTGCTCTCGCAGGAAGATGCGCATCGGGCTAAGATTAGGAAGATCAAGGGGATGTGTGATAACTAGTTCTACTTAGCTTAAGCTCCGTGCCTTTTTTAAGTTGTAATAGTTGTACTTCTTGACCTAGCGGTCTGAACTATTGGCCCCGGAGTCCTGGGATTAAAAAAATTGGTCGCCCGTTAATCTGGCTTAACCCTGCATTACTTCCTTTTGTCTGACCAATGCCCCTTGGATATTCCGCCTGTCGCTTCATCGTCCTCGTGTACAAATAGGAGGCGCCATAGCGCGTCGCTTCATCTCCCATCCCCTCGCCCTCTCCAATCTCCACCGCGTCGTTGCTTCGTCGTCCACCCCCTCGCTTCCTCTCCAATATCCACCGCGTCGCCATGGAGATGCCCTCGCTGAACTTCTACGAGGCGGTGATGTTTGCGCACTTCGACATCCTCGCGCCGCCGGCCGTGATGGTGCCTCACGGATGGTGCATCAGCTATGCGGGGGTGCCGGTGGCTCCAGTCCTCGTCCCCGGCGGAGCCGTGATGGAGAGCGAAATCGTGGCACGCCGCAGCCAGATGCCCGCGTGGAAGAGGGCGCTGCCCCGGTACTCGGCGGCCATCCCGTATTGGCCGGCGCTATTCAATAAGGAGCGGAAGGCCAAGATTGGCAACCGCATCGTTTACGGGTGCGTGGTGCACCGGGATCTCCGCAACCGAGTAGGGCGGGAGAGGTTCTGGTCCGTCCCTGGACAGACCAAGTACACCGTCATCGCCGCCGCTCGCCGCGAAGAGGTGCTCCGTCTCGCGAACGATGCGGAAATCGTGGAGGTTGCTTCCGACGACGACGAGGAAGCCGGTGGCTCGGAGAACAGCGGCAGCGGAAGTGAAATTGTTGAATAGTGGTTGAATTAATGTAGGATGTGAAATCGTACCTTTGTTTAGAAGAATTTGTGGTTGAATTAATGAAATGCCTCGATTTAGATCTCTGTCTCGATTAATTTGTGGAAGAATTTGTGATTTAGATCAATTTCTGCCTCGATTTAGATATCTGTCTCGGATTGGGAACGTGACCGTGGACCAAAGACCCCTTTTCTACTAGTGTATTCTGACATTGGTGGTTTGTTTAAACGTAATCTACGTGGATTTGGCCATATGCAAATGGCACAACCACAATTTATAAAGTGGAAGCACGTACACCCGGTTACTGGAGATCCAGGAGCTTCGCCAGATGCAGGGGGTGCAGGAGCAGAGAGGCGGTGAGATAGACGGGCTCAATATTAGGCCAGAAAGTGGTACCAATTTCCTCCTCATCTGAGCATTATCGGTGAGAACATTGCTGTTTATGTTGCCACGTCGTTGTGCAGCATCTGAAATAAGTTGCTGCTTCGTGGAGTGTGGCAGCTTAAATAATTTATTTCTGTACCACTTACATTCTGTCGTATTTGGAGACCTCCTGCCCCTCAGCAATCGTGGAACCGGTGGATCCTTGTTTTCAGATAGCAGTGGCACAATCACAATTTCGGATTCAACTACTGACTCGGGCGTTTCCTAACCCTAAGTCACGATACATTTTACTCAGAGAACGTGGGTGTGAGGACCAGAACTTAACTTCCAAACCCTCCCTGTGTTTATTCGTCAATCTCAAGATCAATGTTGATGACATAGTGAAATGTATATCATTGCAGACGTACAAAAGTAATTTATTACAAAGTCTGGATAACAACATAGTAAAATGTCTAGTGACATTTATTACATCCAAAAAGCATAGCGAAAATATAAAACGCGTAGTGACTCCATCTTAGCCACAGGGAGTCGATGTAGTCCACGAGGCCTCACTCATCAGCGTCATCATAGTAGTCATAGTCCTCCCCTTCATAGTATTCCGAATTCAACAAAAGTATTGCCATGAGTACATGACGTACTCAACATACCCTTTATGCAAAACCTGATACATCTACATGTGGCTTTATGTGGAGGTCATATGGTTCTTTTGCATAAAAGCCAATTTTATTTGCAACATGGTAATAGTTTTGATACAAGAGGTTTTAGATGAAAACATGTTTATCATCGATGTGGTATTTCTCAATAGTGTGATTGTCCACAACAACTCACATAGTTCATAGATTCTAGGATAAGGATAGGGGCAAAGAGGGAAGTAGCAAGACAGGTTCCCGTATGCCAAGAAAGATTTATGTGTCGTCCATGACCGTGCACACGGCTATTCGAATAGGTTTACACTCTGCAGAGGTTGTACACTTATCCCACACGACACAATCCCGTCTTGTTGCCCACCAATGGCCACTGGTTTTGTACACACCTGTTGGTGTACCGACAGAGGGATTGTGACGAGGTCTTTTAGCTAGATCCCCCAAAGATGTGCATGCCCACCAGGTATGGCGCACGGAACTGAGAGTACGTCCCCAAACCGGTACCCCCATCTGTGCCGAAGGGTCCCCCGCAGGCAGACACCTCATCAGCGGTACGGCAACATCGACGCCTAAGGCTGACTAACTTACTTGACCAAGCCAGTGCCCATTATAGCATGTGGTTGTACGGATGGTCACAACTTCAAATCCAAGACTTATTAGGCCCTCATGCGGCACGGATGATGGATTGCCCCTTCATCTAGTGAAGGGCAGCCAATCGCTCCTTCCTTTGATCCAGCTGTCGCCCGCGCCAGTGTTTAGAAGGTAAGTTTCACCCAGAGTAGAATACAGTAGCGGCAGCAACAACGACTAGCTCAGCGAGCTCATCCAGTTTCAGAAGGGTATATCTGACCCAAGGGTCATCCAATTCCTCTGAAGAGGAGAGCAAGGACCCTAAATATTATATAGCATGGCTAAGCAATTCTACTCTACAGGATTAATATATAATCTCTACTCAGGGTTGTGTATGACGACAAGTGTATCAAGGTATGTGGGTAACCAAAATAGCAGTAATATTTGTAAAACAATAATAACATGCACTTGTAAAACATGGGATAATTATGAAAGGGGCATGCCTTTGTTGTCGTGAAAGTGTTCTTCCTCGTAATCTTGATTCTGCTCGAACTCGTCACTCCCTACTCGCCATAACGATAAAACACATAAATACAAATTCCAACAAACACAAATAAAATCCAAATAGAAGATCCAAATAGAAAGTGTGTGTCGGTGGTTTGACATATATAGCGTAAAAGAAAATAGATCGGGGTTACACATACGGGGTTTTGGTTACTAATATATACAACATGGCAATCGTTCTTTTCTGTCTAATAAAATATTTTAGAAAATCACATGTAGCATGAATGACCTAGCCTTGACATGTAATGCACAAACAGTGTCTATATTGACTAGTCATACACAAGCATGAATAAATAATCTAGAATTAAAATATTTTACACATGCAATACCAATCACATCTACACCTCCATGGTTATGAACCAAGTAAAGCAACGTACATCAAGGCATTCAGTGCAACAATTAATAGTGTTATGCTAACAAAAGAATACCCTCTAATCTAATATTCAAAACGATGAGTAACCAGCAAAAAAACATATTCAGAAAATAGTACTAAATATGATGATCAATTGGTACTAACCAAGCATGACGAGGAGCTGGAAATCAGACGATTAATACTAGCACCGGTATCAGTACAACAGGATAAAAAAACTACAGCTAGGCAAGCATGATGACCAGCAAGCAACGTACAGTAGGCATAAACAAAATAGCAGATGGCAAGTCGGTTCAAAGTGATGTACATAGTTTAGACTAGGCATAATAAACATGTGAAAACAATTAGCAGCAGTACCCCGGACATGAACATATATGCATAGCTAGGTAGTAACTCTTTTCAAACAATATACTGATAAAAATCAAAAGATACTGCATCTACAACTTCCTAGAGATATTTGGGATGTTTTCCAAGTTGGGATCAGACTCGCCGTACGTGTGCTTGGTGGTGTAACCTGCTCATGCCACCGGACGGCATCCGGTTCACCGGCACCGCGGTCATCTAGAAAACTACGACTAGAAACCACATCTAGGAGATAGGTCGCATCTAGATTAACGTGTGTGTGCAAGGATTTCTGCTAGTACTCACCGAGTGTGACACAATGGTCCGAGGAAGTAGATGAACTGAGTTGTGGATGCAGCGGAGTATGCCTTGGATGATCAACGACTTGAACTTCTGGTTCCACTAATCAGCCCTTTTCCTCCTCTTGATCGTAGTAGTGTAGCAGTTCGTCCTCTCGTGGCCGGAGTTGTCGGGAACGTGAGCGGCGTCTTGGCGACGATCTAGGTTGGAGATGCACTAGATTCTGCCATGGGGGCGAGCTGTGGACGGGCTGGCAATAGAGATGGGAGCGGAGAGATTGGAGGCGACTGTGATTTATAGGAAGAGGCGAGGAGACGACCTGACCTTTGAGTGAGCAGCAGTCGCCGGTGCGCGTGCATTTGAGTTGTTAATTAAACATGGGTGCATGAAGACGGAGAAGAAGCAGCGCTTCGGCTGGATGCGTGCCCTGACATTTGGGCGACTTGGCTCACTAAGAGTCTGAGACCCTAGGAGCAGGCACCTCGTTCGGTCGAACCCGGATGTGCGTGTTGTGGTTGTGCGTACTCAATAGAGCGATGCATGCATGGTTCAGGTTCATGTACTGGCTCGGCTGGCCTGCCTGTGCTAGCTCGATCAGCTTGGTGAGTGAGTGCATCGGTAGAGACAAAATCCAAAAAAAATAAAAATAAAAATAAGAGGACACGAGAAAGGTGGTAGCAATGTGATGGGTGGAACCTTCATGCATGTATCGGCTTGTATATGCATATATATACTGGGTCTAGACTCTAGAGAGAGAACTAGAAAGAGAGTCTCACATATACCTACGATATATGGTACGGTGGAGTTTCGCATGCACCACAAAGAAAGAGAAAGAGAGAGAAAATGTTGCTAACCTAAATGTGTATATATATACACTAATTGAGCATGTAATTGCATGCATGTGCTTAGGCCAAAAAGGATTTGTTTTAAAAAAATCAAATAAGAAGCAAATTGGTAACAAATAGAAATTCAAAGACAGATCCAAATAACAGTACTAAAATTAATTTTGAGAAATTAGTCTTTTTATATATCAAAATAATTCCAACTATGTTGGAATTGATTTAAGAAAACAAAACAAATTCAAAGGTGCATATTTTAATATGCTATAAAGAAGACAAGAATACAATCCGATTTGAGGAGAATAAAAATATAAACTTTATATTCACGTTGGTATTAATTCATGTTAAAGCCGTTTTGCAATTGAAAATTTTAGTTAAGCCTTAAGTATTTAATCGAAATTTTCTAGTCCTCATTTTCAAATAAAAGTTTTCGAAAAATACAAAAATCGGGTTGTTACAGTGGGTAGATTGTTTCGCCCAGCAACATGCCACACACAGAGCTCCAGAGTTTAACAGAATTACATATATAGGTTCAAGTTCAACACATTACTATGCATCTTTATTGCCAGTAGCCTTCTTCCGTAGCCTGGGTGCCAAGCCTTCACGTCCACTGGCTTCTTCATTTCCTGCCTTCTTCCTCTTCCTCGGTGCAGATTTTCTTAGCTTCACGTACTCTGCATCACCGGGACAATGGGCACCAGAATCATGTCCAACATCATCTTTCCACTCGTTTTTAATTTCTTCGGGCAGCAAAATGACTGACCCGGTAGTCATGTTTCTAACCTTGCGACGCTTCCTGTCAAAAAAACAAGACTATTGCATAACTGCCCAATATCTACAGAATAAATAAAACAAAAATTACAATTCAGCACAAACATGCGAACCCCAACCGTCCTTTGCTTACCAGGAGCTAATTGGGTTCGAGCAACCACCCTATCCAAGAATAGAAGGGCGACTCGCAATTGCAGCAGCTTCCACATCTAGTACATCATATTTCAGCTCAAACATGGCAGCCGAAGCATACCTTTTCATCAACCCAATTAGCTGATTGTCACATGTTATAGGAACCATGATACCATGTTCATCCATGAAGCTAAACTTTGTTGTCTGCTTCGGCCATAATTCAACATGATTACGCAGAGCAACAACCATACCAGATATAGTGCAGATCTGCACATGCGCTTCTTCCATCGTGGAACAATAGTGTCCATACCACTTGCCTTTAGAGTCGTACCTGTAGAGGACTACCGTAACTAGGTAAGGGGGGTCCGCGCAGATCCCAGTTGACAGAAAACTGTGGACAAAATATGTTTGTCAGCGTTGGGCTAACAAACAATTTGAGGTTCAGTAGGCAGCTAGCAGTTATAATTAGTGCGGATAGCAAAGAGAAGGGTAGCTCACCCGCTTGTAGCCAGAACTTCTTCTTCCTTGATAGTAGGATCTGCCATCCTCCGAACTGCTCAGCTCGTCGGCGGCAGAGGCGGGCTAGAGGCTCGCAACGGCGGCTACGGCATGCGCCATCGGAGCTCGGTATCAGCGACTGGGTGCAGCAACTTGGCCCCGGAAGTCAAATATCCACAGGGGTCGTCCTGCCTGGAGGGTGGATTCCGACGCCGCCCGTGCTAGGGGAAAGCTTGGAATGTGTTTGTGAAATTGGTTAACGCATCCAATCCACTAAGCTGCTCGATTTGCCTAAGAGGTTGCCCCGTTGGCGCCCGCGTCACGGACAGATGACCGACATGACGGTCCCGACCGTCTACTTCACGGGGCGGTTTAACATAATGTTTGAATTTGGTAGGGGTGAGATGAGTTTGCCTCGAAATGGCCCCTCTCAGTAGTTGGCGGCCCAACTTTTCGAAACGCGGTAATTTCAGGCAACTTAGGTACCGCCATGCGCTGGCCTGCGAACTTTGGTACCGCAGACGAACAGGCCCGCGTTCTTGGCACGACGTAGAGGCACTAGGCGCGTTGTTGCTAGGGTGGTCCAGGGCTTGGCTGTGGTTGTGGCTTGGACAGGGGGTGGTGGTGGACGGTGGTGTGTCTGGTGCGTGTTGTGGGTAAGGGCGGCGTGCCTCTGTCGCTCTGTCCACTGTCGGTCGGCAATGACCATTTTCAGGCGGCGCTGCATTGTGCACAACGGCTAAGGGGGGGCTTGTCTGGTGCTGCTCGACACTAGGGGATACAGGGAGTGAAGAGGGAAGCCAATTGGTCTAGTGATCACTGCTCAAACAGTGAAGTTAGGCCAGGTTTGAAATGTGTCTGTCAAGTGTTTGTCTTAATGGCCACAAGAATTTGAATTTGGAATTTTTGAATGAATTTGGTGAGTGATCTTAACTTATGCTTAGTTATCTATGGTTACTTGGAGAAGTCAAGTGGAATTGGTTTGAGTGGTTTTTGAAAAAGTGTGATCTTACCACATACACTCGATTCAATTTTCAATTGTCCTTTAAATAGATTTGAAAATAGTTTTGGTGAGCTTGCAAAGTGGGCTTGGATTCACTTTTACTTGGTCTAGCAAGGGGTGAAAATAAGTGGAATTATTTCTGTTAGAAATTCTCTTCTAGGAACACTCAAAGTGGCCTAGTGGTTAACTTTGGTCCAAATGACCATTTGCTTAATTAGTTCATATTTGATTTCTTCTTCTTTTGATTTTGTTTGCAATTGGCCTAGATGATGTAGTATTCATCTTTAAACCATTTCTCATCATTTGTAGCAATCAAGCATGGTAAATGCACTCAATTCTACACTAATGCAAACACATATGCATTCATACAGAGTTTTGGGAATAAAAGTTTTTGTTAACCCTAAACTTGGGTGATTAGAACTTGATGATCTTGATTAATGTTTTTGGGGTGCTACAACCACCCAGCAAAGGATTGATTGATCACAAGAAGAGCGCAGACCCGAAGATACCGTGACAGTGAAAGTGAGGACGGACAAGAATTATGCGGGGCCAGCTGCTTTACCCGACGGGTTTGCAAAACTCCAGTACCGATAGATTTTAAGCTACCCCAAGATTGACAAAAATACGACGGCCTCCAAGAACCCGAAGCTTGGCTGATAGATTATCTAGCGACTGCCAGATTACAAGGAGGATCCAAAGCCACGACAATGCAATGCCTGCAGCTCCACCTAACTGGTGCGGCACGCTCCTAGTTAAAGCAGCTACCAGCAAATTCCGTCAGCAGTTGGAATGATCTTGAAGACAAATTCATTAGAAACTTTCAATCCACATTCAAGCGACCCGTGTCTTTAGAGCAATTACGTGCCTGCAAGCAAAAGCCAGGAGAATCAATATGAGCCTTCATCGAACGATGGAACATCACCAAAAATTCGGCTGAAGCAATATTCGACGAAAGAGCGATCGATGCCTTCAATGATGGTCTCCGATGACATGAATTCATTGAAGAATTAGGACAAACAAAGACAAAAACAATTTCACAACTGATGGAAATAGCCAACCGTTGGGATGATGGAGACGACGCAGTACACAACAAAAGGGCTCGTTCACCCGACGAAAGAGACTGGCGTAGCAGCGACCGGAGACGCCGAACAAATGATGGATACCACACACCCACTTACATTGCAGCGAGTTTTTCTAGAATGGACAACCGACGAAATGACGACTACAACAACGAATATCGTGGCAGTACGGATAACATCAATGAAAGCTAGCCGCAACAACGATACCAGCCGAGGAACCGAGACCCACCAATGTCAGCAGGACAAATGTTGGAAGGACCCTGCAACATGCACTACTACGCCGACTCAACAGGGAAAAGGCGATCAAACCACCTCCTAAAGGACTGTCGGACATTCCTAAAGATGCAAGAACTATGCAACGCAAAGGCAGCCGAAGCAACAAACAGAAACTACACCCTTGCACCTGGCACTCTCGCCATTGGCACTCCACCACCACCACAGGGGCCTCCACTAGCGGGATAGCCGCAAAGCACTGTATACCAAGACAACGAATATCCCAGATCAAAGGGAGCAATGTCAATGATCCAAAAGGTGCCACCCTCCAATAGAACACAAAAGCTGATCACTAGGCAAGTAAATTTGGCGGTAACAAAGCCACCTCCTACACCAGAGTATCTACATTGGTCAGAGCAAGAAATCACTTTCAGCAGAGCTGACCATCCATTACGGGTCCCTCAGCCAGGCCAGTCAGCGCAGATAGTGGAAGCGCAAATTGGCGGGTTCGACATGAGCAAGGTTTTCTTGGATGCAGGAAGCAGCATCAACCTGATTTACGCCAAAACTCTGCGGGCCATGAACTGGTCCATGACAAACCTAACCCCAACCGACACAACCTTGCACGGGATAGTTCCTGGAAAAGCCGAAATTCCATTGGGAAAAGTCCACCTCGATGTCATTTTCGGGTCAAAAAACAACTTCAGATGAGAAAAGCTGGAATTCGAAGTTATGGACTAGCCATCTCAATACCACGCGATCCTGGGGTGACCAACTTTCGCTAGGTTCATGGCAGTACCTCACTACGCATACCTGGTGCTGAAAATGCCAGCCCCCAACAAGGTCATCACAGTCAAAGGTAGCTTCAGCCGCGCAGACAGCTGCGATCGAGAATTCAACAAAATTTTGGAATCTTTCAGGATGGAGGCGGAGCTTGGACAGCTAAAATTGGCGGATGAAGGGTCGACACACGAAGGGCACACCCGCAAGAAGAAAACATCGGAAGAGCAAGCACACATCAGCCTTGACAAAAGCAACGTATGCGGCCTCCAATAACGGTCCCGCATAAGAAGACCCACTGATTGAAGCCAAAGTCCCTTTAGATAATTTCTATCTAGATACACCTTATTTTTCAATAAAGGCCAACAGCCAGGAAATCGTGCCACCACAATTTACTCTCACCCATTGATATGAATAACTAAATAAAGTATTCCGCGACAAACTCGTACATCACAACAATTTGCCAGTTTTCCCCGTATGAGAATACAACATATAATCAAAATCTCGTATAAAACATACGACCTTTTTGACAAGTATAAATTGTTTCTATACAAAAGTACAAAGGCGAAGCAAGTAAATAATTAGATAGGGAAATTTACAAAGAATTCTTCGTCTGCCTCCAAACATTTTCGGTTAATCCTAATTGCAGGTCTACGAGCAGCAGCGTAATGAGGCACCATATCAATAAGACCACCATCGGAAGGAGAAGGTAGCCATGAAGATACATCATCCAAGTCTAACGTCGGATGATGCACATGCACCCAGGAAAGCGCGAGCTTAGCACCCACCACAAGCTGAAGCTTCACAAAATGATAGATCTTCTCACCTTGTTGAAATTTTGCAATCAAATCTGCCAAGGTTTGAGGCTGAGGATCCTGAGGAAACATGGTATTATAAGTAATGGCCAGAGATCTACGGCAGCACTCGATGAATTGCTCCAACTCCGACAGGCGGTCCTGAAGCAATGCTACAGTATAGGCGCGATGATGATCAGTCCAAAAGTTCGTCTCAGAACTTCGGGAAGCAGACACAAGAGCCTGCATTCTATTGCGCTGACGTTGGGTCTCATCCCTCTCGCACATTTGGATGCCTAGAAATCAAGAAACCAAAAAATCAATTCGCTGCAAAATGGAAGAGGCAACCAAAAGAAAATAAAAGAGAGAGAGGCCACAAGTACTTACACAACAGCCTCTCACTTGCCCTGGAGATCTCTTCCAGGAAAGGCGCCTCATGGTTGAGGGCTTGGCGTGTTTTTTACTGGGAAACATGCACCATAAATTGAACAACCCGTAGTGTTCCTTCAAGTTTCTTCACTTGTTATATCTTTTCAGCATATAGCGGCGGGTCCACCGTACGCACGACGACAGGACCTATCGCACCCGCTATAGTGGAGGGCACAACAACATCCGACGGTTGCGCGGAACCAGAAGGAGATGAAGAATCACTCAAGATCTGACAAGACAAAGAAGTATACGAAACACTCAGCATACAAAGGCAAGGTCACACGCATATATTCACAAGCTGCTTTCTTGCAAAAAGAAGCAAAAGGGGCTGGACAAGTTCAGAATCCATTACAATAAGGGAAGACGCAACAAACGATTACAAAATAAGGGCCTATGGGGATGTGTCCTTCAAAGATAAGGTGGCACTAGCAGAAGGAGCACTAGCTACAGCAGCGGCAGGAGTAGCCAAAGAAGGAGCGTCGGACGCAGTAAGAGGAGTCGAGGAAGGGGCAAGAAATTTCCCCGAACCCAAGACCAGAGCCAGGAGCAGCCGAGAATATTTTTTGGCCCTTTTAATATGCGGCTTCAGGTCAACTGCTTTGCCACTGGAGGTGACCCGGGAGGAGCTAACCTTCTCCCAGTCGACCTTCTTGCCATGCGCCATCGCCTAAGCCATTGAAGTTTCAGCACCGCTCCTTGATTGCGTCAGACTATAACCAACGAGGGGGTTGGGATCAGCACCAAAAATGGCGACAAGATCATTCAGGTCCTCCGACACATCTGTGGTTGGAAATACTTTGGCATGGAGCTTCTTGAAGGTGCGGCGCGAATGGACAAGAAGATTGCACCCACGAACGTTGTTAGCCTCCAAAGTGCTAACAACATCTGATAAAGGATCAACCTTCTTATCATCATACATCGTCAGGTTCTGGCCAGTCAGCTCTGACAAACAAAAGAGAAGAAGAGGTTGACAATCAAAAGAAAGAAATGAAACAACAAATACACGCACAAATCGAAACTTATGGGTCAGCGAGTTATTTAGGGCCTCCAGGCGCTGCCGCAGATTTGCATCTCGAGCAGCGACCTGCCTGGCCACTTCATCAGCATTAGCTTTTGCCCTCTGATTGACCTCTTATGTAGCTCGAAGCCTGCTTTCCAGCTCATCGGCACGCTTTATCGCCTCATCCCGGATAATCACGGATTGCTTGGCAGTGGCTGAAGGAGCAAAGCGCAAAAATGAGGATGAACATGTTTACAAGGAAAATACACAAGCGATCAGCACATACCTTTCAGCTCTTCGGCATCATCACGGATCCTTATAAAGCGAGTGGCCATACTGACCATCTCACGCATCAAAGGCTGAGCAAGGGAAAAACATAGCAAAAGGATATAGAGGCAGATTAAATATATGGGGAAGGAAAATTTGACGTCAAAAGTAACTTACATCCTTTATGTCCACATCAGCGGGCGCTTCAGATATCACCACCCCTTTACTCGCCATTTTCCTCCTTTTCTGTGGCGGTGGCTTGGATGAAGCGGCGACATCCTTCTAGACCTCTTTCTCCACATGAGACAACATTTTCTCCTTCGGCTCCGCCAATGGCGGAGGGGTCTTCCTTGCGGAGCAGCCCACAGATGTGGGAATAGGAGAAGCGGGAAGATCTTCGTTATCGCTACAAGCAACATGACCAAGAGTAAGCATCCACAGTAAAAACACCCGGTGAAAACAGAAGAAGAAGAAGAAGAAGAAGAAGAAAGCAAATACTTATGAAGACACATCCTGCGCAAGCGAAACAAGTTCATCCGGGCAGAAGCATCTATGATTGGAGAAGTACCAAAGGGCTTGGAAGCAGTCGAGTCATCCGAATCTTTGACCCTTTCCACAGCACAAGGGTGCTTCCTCTTTTCACCGGCACGCTCCACACGAAAGTCCCTGGAGCCAGCCGAATGAAGAAATTGCGTTTTTGACGAAGAGTCAGGAGCATAAATACCCCCCTCCTCATCCGCGGCACCCCAAGTCATAGGGAGATCGTCGGATGTAGAGGGGTGGACCGGGGGCTCACCACTTCCGGGAAGGGGAGGAAGTGATCTCAGGTGATCAAAATCCTACAGAAGCGGAAGAATTGACATATGTATTTATAAACAGAAGACAAGAAAAAAGACAAAGGCGAAGAAAATGTACCTCGAGAAGCCGTTTCTTCTTGCCAAAGGGATCTATGAGGCAAGTCGAAGGAACCGGGATTTTTGTAGTAAAAGTTTTGAAGCTCTAGACTCTCTTCTCATACACCTTAAGGGAGAGGTCCTCCGAGGAAATCCTCATCAGATCCTTCTTCCTGGTATACCCCCACATACCGGACAACCAGGCTTGAAGCGGCTGGACACGGATCCGCAAAAAATATGCCAGGACTTGAAGACCCGACAATTCTCTGCCAACCTCATGCTGTAGTTTGGATATGCGATCGACAAAGGGCTGGATTTCGGCCATTTCCTCGGCAGAGGGACGCTGCTCCCAGGAGTCGAGTTTGCGGCAGACTTTTTTAGATTCAAAGGGGGCAGCCCGAAGGATTGGCCTTTGAGTGTCTGGTCCTTGACATAAAACCACTTAGACTTCCAACCTTGGACATAATCCATGAGTTTGAAGTCTAAGTAATCAACGTCGGAACAGAAAGAAAAAATGGCGCCACCAACATCATGGACAATGGTGTCAGTGGCATTGCGGCAAACATAGAAGAAGTATTTCCAAATGCCCCAATGGGAATGAATCCCAAGGAAAAACTCACAAAGGGTGACACAACAAGCAACATGGAGGATGGAATTGGGCGTGAGCTGATAAAGCTGCACGCCATAAACAAACAGAAGGCCTCGAAGGAATTCATGGACGGGGAGAGAAAGACCACAGAAGAGGAAGGAGAACAACATTACCCTCCAGCCAGGCTCAGGGATGGGAGCACCCTCGTCACCGAAGTGCTTGAAAGAGCCCTCCGTCAAAAGGCCAGAGTTCCATGCCTTGCGGAGCTCCCGCGTTGAGCACTTGGAGGGGGCCCACCCGATGGCCCTTTTCCTGGTGGCCTTCGTGGCGGTGACTGAAGTACCAGCAGCTTTGTTCTTGCCCATGGCGGCGGAGCAAGGAAAGCAGGGAACGAAAATCAAAGTTTGCAAGGGGCAAGAGCGCAAGGAGGAAGAAGGAGCGGGGAGGCTAGGTGAAACAGTAAAAAGCATATCCTTCCCCTTATAAAGAGCAACACCGTAAGGACCTAACCGTTCAATGCAAAATCAAAATGGCAAAGGATCATACAATGATGACACGTGTTTGCAAAAGTCTTTAAAAAAAGAAGTTATGACTGCGATAAAAATGGAGAACAGCGCATGACGCCTCGATTCTCACACAAAGAGGGGACATGCAGTCAAGAATCTCTGCTGAACACGCCATCACGCATCATCATTAATACATATGGGCCCATGTTCGACACGTCCTATCATGGCGTGTTTTTCGGAAAACGACTAGCATTAGATACATCATCATTGATGTCACAAAAACGCACTACGGGAAAAATTGCGGCTTTTTCAGGGTATGACCCGAAGAAATTCAAATTGGAGTCGAAGTAAATTCCTCTAGGAGAAGATTTGAGACTACACTCGAATGTACAAAACATTGCGATTGTAGCCTCGGGGGCTACTCCTATCGGGAGCACTGGTCGTGCACCCGACAAAATTTACAGAAACAAAGACACATTTTTTTGAGCCTATGTTTTGATACATATATCCAAACATAGCCTCGGGGGCAACTCCTATCAGGAACACTGGCGCGCACCTGATAAAGAAAAACAACGGAAACATTCAACAATAAATACTCCTATCGGGAGCAAGATACAGAAAGTAAAACTCTCGGATCGCACCCGATGCGACAAAAATCCGAATGCCGTGTTCAGAAACATGAAGGTAAGACCCTCAGGATTCGTCCTGTGTGGCCTAGTAATCGCACAAGAATGCGCTCTGCCGGTACAAATCCGTATGAACGATACGACAAAAAATCCTGACGGATGCGTTGGGTACCCGATAAAAATAGAAAACTGGAACTCTGTATTCGGTAAGACCTCAGCGACTTGAACTGAATTATGCCAGCAACAAATTCCGGATTCAAGCCTGGGGACTTGAGTTTGATGTAGGTCAACCTTGTTTTTTCCCAGGAGTAATTAACTGATTCCCGATCCGTCGGAAGCATCAAAATTGCTGTACCAAAATCCCTACAAAAAACAAAATCAAACAGATTGAGAGAAAGAAGAAAGAAAACTCCGAGACTCAACCTGAAAACTGCAGATTCAGGTAGAGTGTCGGGGGATACTGACATGGGTATGATTACTCGGATGCTCACTATCTGCTACCCTACATTGGGTAAAAGGCCTACGACCCATAGAGATTCCAGATAAAATCCCAAGGAAGCAACCGACAGAGACTTTTTATTGTATTAGGAAAGAAACCACGAACCGACATTGTGTTGGTATTGTAATCTCGTGTGTATGAAACCTATCCACATACAGCTTTGAGACCCAACCTATTATATATAGGGCGGAAGAAGCCCAAGCGAGGGTACCGAAATCTAGAGGACAACTTGTAATCGAGTGTTTTCCCAATATTCAGGCGACTTTGTCTTCATTATTTTCCTGACATCCAACGAAATCCCCATCATTCACCATGGGCATTATCGAGGTTACCTCTCGTCTGTAGATAATCAAGGCTGATGTGTTGGTGGCCTTCCACACTATGTGGGATGGGGACTACCGGGGGATCCATGCAACCAACAAGGCACTGATCACGTTACTATCGAAGCACACAGATGCTGTGGAGGTGAAGGAATTCTGCCATATCAGCCTGATCCATAGTGTGGCGAAGCTGGTGGCAAAGGTGCTCTCGATCTGTTTAGCATCCAAGATGCCTCAGCTGGTGGGCCCCCTTCAGAGCGTCTTCATCAGGGGTAGATGTGTACACGACAACTTCCAGCTCATGCGAGGCACGGCTAAGAAGCTTCACCGACTCAAGACAACGGCTATCATGCTAAAGCTTGACATCACAAAGGTGTTTGACACGGTGGATTGGGCATTCCTGCTGAGGTCCTAGCCAAGCTTGGCTTTGGGGAGAGATGGATCTCCAAGATCTGTGGGCTGCTAAGCTCGGCTTCAACACGGGTCCTAGTGAAACCCTCCCCTGGTGCGATGATTTACAACCTGAGGGTGCTGGGGCAAGGGGATCTAGTATCCCAATTCTCTTTGACACGGTGATGGATGTGCTCCATCTGCTCTTCGAGCAGTCGATGACTGATGGGATCCTCTTGGAGATGGCGACCGGTAGTTTGCGCTACCGCACCTCCATGTACGCTGATGATGTCATCACTTTCATCCGCCCAATGCCGTTGGGTCTCCATACATGTGCAATGATCACAACGGACTTTGGAGGGGCATGTTGGGTTCGTAGCAAAGAAAACAAAAAAATCCTATGATGGGAACTATTACACACCAAGATCTATCTATTAGATACAAGAAACTGGTGGATATACATCCATAGAGAACATACCCTCGTAGACCGACAAAGCTTTGTTAACGAGATGGAACTCGTGGATGATGTAGTCAAACGCTTGTTGATCTCAAGATCGTGTGGAAGTCCTAGCGCCACAAATCAGCAGCGCATCCGTCCTCGCACACACGTTCAAGCCACCGAACAACCTCCACCTCCTTGCTCCAGCGATGCAACGGAAGCAGCAACTCCTTCCAGACGAAATGCCACCGAAAACATGTATCTCGCTAATCCGAGACCATGGGGGAATAATTCTAGAGGGGGAGAGAGATCCTTCATGAGGAGGTGTAAGGAAGAAGAGTGAGAGGGGGGCCTTTTATAGGAGGAGGGGGTACCCCTCCCCATGGCCGGCGCCCCATGGGGGGTGACCCCTCACCTCCCCCATTCATGTGGTGGTAACCCCCTCCACATAAATATGCCCCTTCACATTCTCTATTAAAGTCCCCACTTTAAATGCATTGAATTTCTCCAAATTTAATGCTCTCTCATTTAATGAAACTCTTTTATTAATTTTTATTCAGAATTTTGTTAATTACTTTAATTAACAAACATTCACATAAAACCCCTGCAACATTTCAATATCACATGCAGAACCAATTTCAACAATTTCACCCGAAACAATTTCGGTGTCTATTGAAATAATTCCAGCGCTTTGCAATTCATTTGTCTGAAACATATTTGCTCCAAATGGTGTTGATATCCTTTAAGTGTGTCACCCTACAGTTCGCGAATAATACAGACATGATCGAAACCCCTCTCAGACCAATAATTAGAAGCGGGACCTGGAGATCCATACTAACTCCCACACATTCAACGATAACTTCTATGATCGTGAGAACCTTTAACGCTAGTAACTAAATCCCTTTGTCTAGCGATATATTACATGTCCAAGATTCGATCATCGGTATCACCATACCTTGTTTGATCTTGTTGCCTAGATGTACTCTTTTCTCATTCCCGTGATATAACATTCTAGTGATCACATCACTTGCTTGCAAGTTATCTCAATGTGATATCACCGAGAGGGCCCAGAGTATATCGATCCATCATCGGGATTGAAAAATTCCACTCTTGATCTATGAGCCTCAACATAACACCTTCGGAATACCCGAACCCATCTTTATAGTCACCCTGTTACGGTGTGACATTTGATGTTATCAAAGTATTCTTCAAGTGTTAGCAATTAACATGATCTCATGGTGTAAGGATAAAGATTACTTTGTATGATGCTATAGCAATATAAACATAATGACTTTTGTTGTAATGCTATACTTTGGATGAATGTTCATCACATCATTCACCAATGTTGTGACCTTGTTATTAACAACATCCAATGTCCATGATCAGGAAACCTTGATCATCATGTTAATCAACGAGCTAGTTTATAGAGAGGCTTAGGAACTTTTTATTTGTTTATTAGACACACATGTACTAATGTTTCCATATTAATACAATTATAGCATGCAAAATAAACATCTATCATATACTTGGAATACATATAATAACAACTTTATTATTGCCTCTCAGAGCATATTCCCTTCAGTCTCCCACTTGCACTAGAGACAATAATCTAGTTTACATAGTGATATATCTAACACCCTTGGAGTTCTGGTGTTGATCATGTTTTCCCCTAGGGATAAATTAGTCAATGGATCTGCTACATTTAGGTCTGTGTGTACTTTACAAATCTTTATATCTCCATCCTTGACATGCTCGCGGATGGAGCGAAACCGGTGCTTAATATGCTTGGAATTCTTATGAGATCTTGGTTCCTTGGTGTTGGCTATGGCTCCATTGTTGTCACAATAGATCACCATTGGGTCCAATGCACTAGGAACCACACCTAGTTTAGTTATGAAATCCTTCATCCAAACCGCTTCCTACGTCGCTTCTGAAGCAACAACATATTCCGCCTCCGTTGTCGACCCCGATACCACAGGTTGTTTGGAGCTCCTCGAACTAACCGCTGCTCTGTTCAAGAGAAATACGTATCAGGATTGAGACTTTTAGTCATCCGGATCATTATCAAAGCTAGCATCGATATAACACTTAGCGACCAGCTCTTCTTCACCTCTGTATACAAGAAACATTTCCTTAGTTCTTCTTAAGTACTTAAGGATATTCTTGACCGCTATCTAGTGTTCCGAACCTGGATCAAATTGGTACCTACTAGTCAAACTAATAGCATGTGCCACATCCGGTCTTGTACATATCATGGCGTACTTTATAGAGCCTATGGTTGAAGCATAGGGGATCTTATCCATTATCTCTCTTTCTTCCACCGTAGGCGAACTTTGAGTCTTACTCAATTTCTTGTCTTGCAACATAGTTAAGAACCCCTTCTTACTTCTGTCCATATTAAACTTCTTTAATATCTTATCAAGGTATGTACTTTGTGATAGCCCAGTTGGGCATCTTGATCTATCTCTATACATATTAATGCCTAATATATGTGAAACTTCACCAAGGTCCTTCATCAAAATTTTCCTGTTTAGATAACTTTTAACATTGTTTAAAAGATCTATATCATTTCCAATCAGTAATATGTCATCCACATATAGTATTAGAAATGCCACATTTCTCCCACTCACTTTCTTGTAAATACAAGCCTCTTCGTCAGTTTGGACAAATTTAAACTCTTTGATCACCTCATCAAAGCGGAGATTCCAACTCCGGGATGCTTTCTTCCGCCCATATATGGATCATTGAAGCTTGCAAACCTTGTTAGCATCCTTAGGATCGACAAAACCCTTTGGTTGTATCATATATAATTCTTCTTCAATATTACCATTGAGGAATGTGGTTTTGACATCCATCTGCCATATTTCATAATCGAAATATGCAGCAATTGCTAACATAATCCTAACTAATTTTAGCATTGCTATGGGAGAGAATATCTCATCGTAGTCAACTCCTTGAATTTGTCGAAACCCCTTTGCGACAAGTCGAGCTTTATAGATGGTCATGATACGTCAATTTTGCATCACTATTCTATGTCATAATTCGCTGTTATTCATTGATATATTTCATATTAAGAGATGATACTTATGTTATTTCATCTGTTTTTGCATGGTTGATGACTTTTGGAGCATGGACCGCTGCAGTCAGGATTCTGATGGAAAAGGTGCTGTTTGGAGGCAAAATTCGCAAAGATCAGAAAATCCGGGAAAATACATGGAAAATCGTATTTTTCCAGAAGACGAAGGAAGCCGGAAGGGGGGCTGGAGATGGGCCACATGGGGCTCACACCACCCCCTGGCGCGGGCCACCCTGGGCCGCGCCACCAGGTGGTGTGGCCGCCCTGGTCCACCCCTGGCTCTTCCCTCTGGCGTATATTATCCTCCCGAAACCCTAAGACTCGGGGAGCGACCACAGAAAGATTATGCCGCCTCTGCGGGGCGGAAAACATCGAGAGAGAAAGATCTCTCCGGCAGACAAGTTTCTGCCAGGGGAATTCCTTCCCAAAGAGGGGAGATCGTTGCCATCAACACCACCATCAAGCTAGACTTCATCGGGATCATCATCATCATCACCACCATCATCACCATCAGCACCCTTATCACCACCTCCATATTGCTGTAACAATTGAGTTGAATCTTGCATAGTTCTTAGGGGAAACTTTCCCGGTGTTGATTACTCTTTGTAGTTGATGCTATTGAGTGAACCGTTGAATTATTCTTTATGTTCAGATTGTTATACATCATTATTTCATCTCTGATCATGATCCATATGATGTCTTGTGAGTAGTACGTTTTGTTCTTGAGGACATGGGAGAAGTCATGTTGTTAGTAGTGGAGTTGTGTCGAGAAAGATTCAATAGTTTGATATTTAAGTTGTGGTGTACTTCTTCTAGTGGTGTCATGTGAACGTCGACTACATGACACTTCACCTATATGGGCCTAGGGGAATGCATTGTGTATTTGGCTACTAATTGTAGGGGTTGCCGAGTGACAGATACCTGAATCCCCGTTAGGAAACCATTGCACAAGGGGCATAAGGGTCTTAGAGTTTAAAGCTGTGGTTAGGTTTCTACCTTAATTACTGCCTTGTACTTATGGATGTTTGCAAGGGGTATAATCACAAGTATGTATTAGTCCTAGGAAGGTCGGTACATTAGCATAGGTTCACCCACACAACACTTAGCAAGCTAAAGAAGATTAATCAACTATAAGAAGCGAAAGCACTTGACAGTCTTCCCATGTGTCCTTGAGAATGTTTGGTCATATTAAGTAATACAACCGGCTTGTCCTTTGCTGCATAAAGGATTGGGCCACTTGCTACATTTATTCCTATTCTCTTTTGTTTACTCGTACTTTGTTTACTTGCTTTATCAAAAACCCCTAAAAATCCATTTGCTAAGTATTTGCAGAGAATTCCTGATCCATACCACTAGCCCACACCTTCTACTCCTCGTTGGGTTCGACACTCTTACTTATAGAAAATACTGCGATACACCCCCTATACTTGTGGGTCATCAAGACTATTGTCTGGCACCGTTGCCGGGGAGTGAAGCGCTATTGGAGAGTGGAACTGGTAAAGGAAACTTCTACTGTGAGTATTGTTTACTTCTGTTAGTTGCTTTATTTTCATTATGGATAATTCACTGAGTTTCTTATTTGGTAATGCTACTACCACTGCTAAGGTAGTAGATGAGCCACCACCTACTGAGAATGATGCTTTTAAAATACCTACAAGAATTATTGATCGTTTTATAGATAACTACTATGTTGGGGATGGAACTGTCCATCTTGGTGATCATTTGCTCTTTATACACGAATTATGCAGGTTGTTCAAGTGTGCAGGTATTACTACAGATCAAGTTAAGAAGAATTTATTCTCATTGTCACTGAAAGGAAGAACTGAGGAATGGTATAAGCTGCTAAAGAATGGTCAAGCTCTTGAATGTGAGGAAATAGTGCCTCTCTTTTATTCAAAGTTTTATCCTCCTAGTGAGATTCATAAAGATCGGAATCAAATATACAACTTTTGGCCTCTTGATGGAGAGAGTACAACCCAAGCTTGGGGGAGACTGAAGTTACTAATGCTCAAATGTCCCATTCATGATCTCCCCAACAATATTATTCTCGATAACTTTTATGCAAGGCTTTCTCTACATGATAAGGATTTATTGGATGCTTCTTGTGCTGGATCATTCACTCGCATGGAAGAAGAAGCTAAATGGGATCTTCTGGACCGTATTCAAGATAATGTTGAAGCTTGGGAGTATGACAAAGGTAGAAAGTCAGGTATAAATTATGATTATGAATGCATTGATTCTTTTATGGGAACTGATGACTTTCAAAATATTAGTAATGCTTATGGTCTTGATTTACCTATATTGAAATTCCAAAAAATGGATGGAACAAGTACCATGCACCTTATAAAGATATTGTTGACTGTGTTCCTGTTGGGAGTGCTGAGTATTGCACTATTGATCACATCTTACCTGAACCTTATTTCGAGAAGATCCCCTTCCCAGATAAGGTAAAGGATCATCCTATGATAAATAGTGTAATCACTAAAAGTGAAAAGAGAACGGTAAAACCTGATGAACAAATAAACATTGAACCTGTTGTAGCAATTGTTAAAGATCTTGTCACTAAAAGTGTAGAAGATGGGCACATAGTCTTTTGTGAGGATGCTTCTAATATTGTCTCACATCACAATAGAACTAAAAAGGCTAGTATACATGTGCTTTCTATTCGAATTGGTGATCATTGCTATTATGGTTTGTGTGATATTGGTGCTAGTTCAAGTGCTATTACTTATGAGCTTTATAAAGAAATTATGCATGAAATCAGTCCCTGCAAGTTGGAAGAGATTGATGAAGTTATTCACCTTGCTAATAGAGAGACCATCTCTCCAATTGGTATTGTACGAGATGTGGAAGTTCTTTGTGGTAAGATTAAGTATCCTGCTGATTTTCTAGTACTTAGTTCAGCTGCTAGTAAAACTTATCCTATCATTTTTGGTAGACCTTTCTTGAGTACTTGTGGAGCTATTATAGATTGCAAGCGGGAGAAAATCTTGACTAAGTTTGATGGGGAATCTTATGAGTTTAATTTTTTGAAATTTACTAAAGAACCTTGTGAAGAGGAAACCCATAATGAGGATTTTAGAGTTGAACAACTTGCTTCTATTTCTCTTGCTCCTAACAATGCTTTGCAGCAATTTATGGAAGACCACGAAAGTGAGATCTTCATGGAAGAAAGGAATGAGATTGACAAGATTCTCCGTCGTCAACCCAAGATGCTTAAGCATAACTTGCCTATAGAAGACTTGGATACCACGTTGCCACCTAAAAAGGATCCGGTCTTCAATCTAAAACCTCTCCCTGATGATCTTAAATATGCTTATATTGATGATAAACAAATATATCCTGTTATTATTAGCTCTAAACTTTCAGGGAAGGAAGAAGAAAGGTTATTGGAGGTTTTGAAGAAACACCGAGGAGCTATGGGCTATACTCTAGATGATTTAAAAGGGATTTCACTTACTATATGTCAGCATTCTATCAATATAGAACCAGATGCAAAGCCAGTAGTAGAGAACCAACGACGTTTAAATCCTAAGATGAAGGAAGTGGTAAGAAATGAGGTATTGAAACTCTTTGATGCTGGTATTACTTACCCTATTGCTGATAGTGAATGGGTTAGTCCTGTTCATTGTGTTCCTAAAAAAGGAGGAATTACCGTTGTTCCTAATGATAATGATGAGCTTATTCCCCAAAGAATAGTAGTAGGCTATAGGATGTGCATTGATTTTAGGAAAGTCAACAAAGTTACTAAGAAAGATCACTACCCGCTTCCTTTTATTGATCAAAAGTTGGAAAGGTTGTCTAAAAAGACCCATTTTTGTTTTCTTGATGGTTATTCTGGTTTCTCTCAAATTGCTGTTAAACAACAAGATCAAGAAAAAACTACGTTTACCTGCCCTTACGGAACTTATGCTTATAGACGTATGCCTTTTGGTTTATGTAATGCTCCTGCTACTTTTCAAAGATGCATGTCTGCTATTGATGACCCACAAGTATAGGGGGTGTATCGCAGTATTTTCGAGGGAAGTTAAACCCAATTTATTGATTCGACACAAGGGGAGCCAAAGAATATTTATAAGCCTTAACAACTGAGTTGTCAATTCAGCTACACCTAGAAACAATCTTGCTCACAACAGTTTATCAGTAGCAACAGTTTTGTAGTAGGAATAGCAAAGTAACAACAGTAGTAAAGCAAAGACAGTAGTAACAAAAGCAGTAAATAGTGGGATTCGAGTGCGGTAGGCATAGGGATGGATGGACGGGCGTTGCATGGACAAGAAAATTCACATACCAATCAGAACATAGGGCAATTGCAGATAAATAAAATAAAGCATCCAAGTACTAGACAATCCTAGG
This sequence comes from Avena eriantha, assembly GCA_910589775.1. NCBI lineage: Eukaryota > Viridiplantae > Streptophyta > Magnoliopsida > Poales > Poaceae > Avena > Avena eriantha. The sequence continues at coordinate 293,815,562 of OU342743.1, read as the reverse complement.
CATGTGTTCCATATATAGTCATACGTGCTCGCAATGAGAACTTGCACAACATCTTTTGTCACAGCCCGTTTGCAGCAGGACCTCTAGGGAACTACTGGCAATTAAGGTGCTCCTTTTAATAGAACACCGGAGCAAAGCATTAACACTCCGTGAACACATGTGATCCTCACATCAAAGCCTTTCCCTTCCGGTTATCCCGATTTCTGTCACTTCGGGGCCATAGGTTCCGGACAACAACGTATGTATACAACTTGCAGATAAGACCAAGAACAATACTATCATAATGAATCAATAACATGTTCAGATCTGAAATCATGGCACTCAGGCCCTAGTGACAAGCATTAAGCACAAGAAGTCGCAACAAAGTCATAAAGCACTAATAAAAGATACTAGGCACCATGTCCTAACAATCTGATGCCATTACATGAACGATCTCATTCAATCCCTACCATCCCCATAGCCTACAGCGGGGGATTACTCACTCATAGATGGGGGAAACATGGATGGTCGATGGAGAAGCGATGGTGATGATGATGGCGATGATCTCCTCCAATTCCCCGTCCCGGCAGGGTGCCAGAACAGAGTTTTAGGAGCTGTTTCGTGGAATCTGGTGGTGGTGGCGGAGCGGAACTCCTTTTGGAAAAACGTCGAACCCCCTGAAGTTTTTAGGTCAGAAGGCTCCTTATAGGCGAAGAGAGAGGCCGAGGGGGTGCCTGGGGGCCCACACCACCCCCTAGTGCGGCCTGGCCTGGCCCGCGCCACCAGGTGGTGTGGCCACCCCTGGATCTTCTCTGTCTCGTATTCTGGCTCCTAGAGTCTTCGGGTGAAATAGGATTTTTGGCATATTTTCTGGGATTTTTCCTAATAGTTGATTTTCTGCACAAAAAGTAGACACCAAGGCAATTCTGCAAAAAACAGCGTCAGTCCGCATTAGTTGCATCCAAATCACACAAGTATAGAGGAAAAACAATAGCAAAAGTGTTCGGGAAAGTAGATACGTTTTGGACGTATCAGCTATCTTTCATGGTTTTTGTGAGGAAATCGTGGAAGTGTTCATGGATGACTTTTCTATTTATGGAACTTCTTTTGATAATTGTATGCACAACCTTGATAAAGTTTTGCAGAGGTGTGAAGAAACTAATATAGTTCTTAATTGGGAGAAATGCCACTTCATGGTTAATGAAGGGATTGTTCTTGGGCATAAGGTTTCTGAAAGAGGCATAGAAGTTGATAGAGCTAAGTTTGAGGCAATTGAGAAAATGCCATGTCCAAGAGACATCAAAGGTATTCGTAGTATCCTTGGTCATGCTGGTTTCTATAGAAGGTTTATTAAAGATTTTTCTAGGATATCAAAACCCATCACTAATCTTCTTCAAAAAGATGTACCATTTGTTTTTGATGATGATTGTAAGGAAGCTTTTGAAACTCTTAAGAAGGCTTTAACCACAGCTCCTATCGTTCAACCACCTGATTGGAGTTTACCCTTTGAAATAATGTGTGATGCTAGTGACTTTGCTATAGGTGCTGTCCTTGGGCAACGAATTGATAAATAGCTAAATGTTATTCATTATGCTAGTAAGACTCTAGACGCTGCTCAAAGGAATTATGCTACTACTGAAAAAGAATTTCTAGCTGTCGTCTTTGCTTGTGATAAGTTTAGACCCTATATTGTAGACTCAAAATTCACCATTCATACTAATCATGCTGCTATTAAGTACCTTATGATGAAGAAGGACGCTAAGCCTAGGCCTATTAGATGGGTGTTGCTTTTACAAGAGTTTGATCTACATATAGTAGATAGGAAAGGTGCTGAAAACCCTGAAGCTAATAATTTATCTCGATTGGAAAACATCTCTTTTGACCCTATGCCTGTTAATGATAGTTTCCCGAATGAACAGTTGGCTGCGGTAGGGATAAGCTCGCGATGGAGCCCTTGGTACTCTGATTATGCTAACTTTATTGTCTCCAAGTATTTGCGTCCAACTTTTATAGCTCAGCAAAGAAGGAAGTTCTTTTATTATTTGAGGCATTATTTTTGGGATGAACCACACTTATATAAAGAAGGAGTGGATGGTATTATGCAAAGATGTGTTCCAGAATATGAACAAAAGGAGATATTGCGTAAATGTCATGGTAGTGCTTATGGAGGACATCATGAAGGAGACAGAACTGCGCAAAAGGTGCTACAATCAGGTTTCTACTGGCCTACCCTTTTTAAAGATGCAAGAAAATTTGTTTTATCTTGTGATGAATGTCAGCGTGTTGGTAATATTTCTAGACGCAATGAAATGCCTATGAACTACTCTCTAGTTATTGAACCCTTTGATTGCCGGGGATTTGACTTTATGAGTCCTTTTCCTCCCTCGAAAGGTTATACTCATATTCTTGTTGCCATTGATTATGTTACTAAGTGGGTAGAAGCCATTCCTACGAAGAGTGTTGACGGGGAGACTTCTCAAAAAAATGCTTAAGGATGTTATCTTTCCCAGGTTTGGAGTGCCTAGGTATCTCATGACTGATGGGGGTTCTCATTTCATTCATGGTGGCTTTAGAAAGACACTTGCTAAATATGATGTTAATCATAGAATTGCTTCATCTTATCACCCCCAAACTAGTGGGAAAGTAGAGTTATCAAATAGAGAAATTAAATCCATCTTGCAAAAGATTGTTAATAGATCTAGAAAAAACTGGGCTAAAAAGTTGAATGATGCTTTATGGGCTTATAGAACTGCCTACAAAAACCCTATGGGGATGTCTCCTTATAAAATGGTTTATGGGAAAGCTTGTCACCTACCTTTAGAATTAGAACACAAAGCTTACTGGGCAGTTAAAGAACTCAATAGAGATTGTAAGCTCGCATGTGAGAAAAGATTATTTGGTTTAAGTTCCTTAGATGAATGGAGGAGTGAAGCCTATGAAAATGCTAGGCTCTTTAAAGAAAAAGTTAAAAGATGGCATGACAAGCGAATACTTAAGAGAGAATTTCATGTTGGTGAGAAAGTTCTATTGTATAGGTCTTGTCTCAGATTTTTTGCAGGAAAGATACTATCAGAATGGGAAGGACCCTTTATTATTGAAGAAGTGTACCATTCGGGAGCAATAAAAATTTCTTCTTTAAAAGATAATACTACACAAGTAGTGAATGGGCAGCGACTCAAGCACTATATTGCTGGAGATTCTTACAATGAAGATGTTGATGCATTTCAAGTTATAACTCCCGAAAGATTTATCAAGGACTAAATTCAGAGACCTGCAGACTCCGTTTTTGAATAGGTAACAGTTCTGGTAAGAAAAGTTCCGCGAAAATACTATCCAACTATACTTTTGCAGTTTTTAGTCAATAAGGAAAGTTACGAAGCGAAAGAGTGACGGAAACGGAGCCAGGGTGGCTCACACCACCCTGTGGCACAGGCCTACCCCTGGCCGCGCCACCAGGTGGTGTGTCCACTCCGGACTCCGCCTCCGACCCATTTTCTCCCAGTACCTTCCTTTTGTTGTGAAACTTAGTAATATATAATCCCCCGGATCTCCCGAGGTTCATATATCGTGTTTTCTTTGTGTTTTTGTTTTGATCTGTTTCTACCAGGACATACTCTTAGAAAGTTTAGAAGGACAATGGTGTCCGCCAAGGATAAAGGGAAGGAGCCTATGGAGGAAGATCTCCAAGACCCCGGTCAGGAGGAGGAGATCAAGAGTGAAGATGAAGAGGAGCCTTTACCCTGGAAGTCAGACGATGACGAGAGGATACCACCACCACCAAAGGAGTAATTCGTCATCAGGTTTGGCATCCCCTTGGCTTGTTCCAAGCTTGGGGGAGTGCCGCGGTATCACATCACTATCTTCTATCTTTTTAACTTTTTAGTAGAGTCATATCATGAATAGAGAAGTTATCATGTAGGATGGTTTGCATTATGGAAGTGTCCCCTCTCTCGTTAGATATGTATCCCTTGGTGTGAGTTGTCATTATGGAATATTAATGACAAGTTCTATCATTTACTCTTTTGCATAGCTTATATTATTTTTCAATTCATGGTTATATGATTGATCTTGTTGTTAGTATTGGTAGCAATTTGGGATCATTGAGTTAATTTAGTTGGTTTTGGCAAACCTGGCTTGGTAAGTAGCAACACTATTTTTGAGAGTTGAATGAAAAATATTAAAGTACTCTAAGAAATATAATTTTGTCATCTTTCTTTCTTGATTTGCTCATAAGTCTAGTATTCTCTAGTTAAGATCTTTTGTGCTTCCAAGGAAGATTGCATGTTTTTTTTATCACTTGTATGTTTGTTTGTTTCCTTCAAATCTTATACTTGCTACCCAGCCTTGCTAGCCAAAAACCTGTACTGAGAGGGAATTCTTCTCGTTCCGTTTGCTTTTTCCCTCCACCGTACTACATATGTCACTTTATTCTTACAGCGATGACTATGCGGAACTGCCTGAGCTTAGACTAGTACTCCATCTGTCTAAAAATAATTGACTTAGATTTGTCTAAATTTAAATGTATCTAGATATATTTTAGTGTATAGATATATTCGTGTCTAGATAAACTCAAGTTAGTTATTTCTGGATGGATGGCGTACTAATTAACTTATTTGCATGTATAAACATAACTGAAAATATGAAATTTGTGAAAAATGTGAAATGTGACAAACAGTAGTATAGATTTATGAAACAAGATTAAAACTTATGGAACATTTATAAAAAATATGAAAACAAGCACATATGTTTCAATTTTTTCACACAATTTTCAAAAAAATAAAGTAAAAACTTCATATGTGTTTCGCCTTCTTTTACATCTTTCGGTCTATTTCAATTTTTTCACACAAGTTTCACAAAATTAAAGGAATAATTTCATATTTTTTTCACCTTTTTACATCTGTTTCAAATTTTCCACAGCAGTTTCACAAATTGAAGTATATAAGAAAGGACATTTACTGTCATAATCACTTTTGGTGTTCGTTAACAACTAATAGACCCTTTTTACAGTTTGCTATTGTCTACAGGTTGATATTCTACAAAGGAAAAAGGACCATTGGCCTGCGGATCATTCCATGCATGTCCTCTTATATCTTGGGGATTCCAGACCGAAGTCTCCGGTGTGGTCCGAAGTTTCCCCAAGAGTCTTTGGTGTGGCCTCTGTTTCCTTGCCTGGATCAGTCTGTGAGGTGGTCCGGAGGCTGGTCCGGAGTCTCCGGTCCCTATCTTAGGCCGGAGTCTCTGGTATAGAGGGTCCGGAGTCTCCGGTCCACTTGGCTCCCCAGTGCGCTGGGTCATTCTGTCAAGGGGTCCGGAGGCTGGTCCGGAGGTTGACCTGAGTCTACGGTGTAGACCGGAGTCTCCGGTCTGCTTCTTCTCCAACGGGCAGAAAAACGGTTCGCTGACCGAAGGGCAATAAATAGGGGACCTTATCCTCTTGTTCCTGCTGCTCATCCACCTCAAGAACACCATGTCCATTTGAGCCACCAAATCAACAAGATCTCTTCATCCAACTATTCAAAGTCCTTGATCTTTGGAGAATCGAAGGAGGAGGCCTTGATCTACAGCTTTACCAAGAGAGATCTTCATTTCTCCCTCATTCACTTGAGGGCCTCCATGCTCTAGTGTTTCATTGGAAACCCTAGGTTTTGATTTCGTTCTTACAAGCTTGTCTTTGATTGTTTGACAGCTTGCTTGTATTTGGGAGCCTCCAATTAAGTTGTGGATGTGTGCCCCGAATTCGTTGTAAAGGTGTCGGCTTCCACCTCGAAGGTTGCCGTATAGTGGAAGAGGTGAATCGAACCTGTTGGGGTGAGGTTCATCGGAGAACAAGGGAGGCCTCTCGTGGCGTTGGTGGTTTGAAACCACCCCCTCTCCAAACGTAGACGTACTTCCCCTCAAAAGGAAGGAACTACGGGAAACAAATCCTTGTGTCTCCATGTGCTCCACTTTGGTTCCTTCTATCCTTTACCTCACTTTACTTATCTAGTTATGGTTTAGTTTGTGCTTGTGTGTCATATAGGTAAATTCACCATAGCTATAGAATCTAGAGAATTTACCTTTCTTGTCAAACCCTAATTTGAAAGAGGAGTAAAATTTGAAGTAGCACCTATTCAACCCCCCCCCCTCTAGGTGCCCATACGATCCTTTCAATTGGTATCAGAGCCTCGGCTCTTTATTCAGGCTTAACCGCCTAAGAGATTATGGGCAACCCAGAGGAGGGAGAAAGTGAGGCGAGCCATTCGGTGACCATGGTAGATCTCAAGAATTTGGAAACAAGCTTGAGCTCTACCTTGGGCAACGAAATCCTACAATTACGTCAACTCGTTGAGCAACTTGTTAAGGATAAGCAAACCTTACCTCCTCCCTCTCTAGTGGAAACACCACCAAACCCAAAGGCTAATGCTCCGGCAAAGCCTTTGGAGGAAGTGGTAGGGGATGAACATAATTCCACTAACTCCGCCACCAAAAGGGGTGATGGGAAGGAAGCGTTCCATACGGTTCCCGGATGGTACTCTCCCGACCCTCCTATCCCTCATCCACATATAAACAATAGAGGAGACCCACCTAAGTTAGCTGCACATACTTTTGCTCAATGGCAAGTATTAATAAAATCTCATGTGCGCAGCTCTTGCATTGAATTGTGGAATATTATTGAAGATGGACTCAAAATTGAGGATCCAACCAACTTGATGAGAAGTGGTCAATAGCCAACTCAATGCGACTGCCTTGCACATGATCCAACTTAGGGTGGGGCCAAAGGATTTTCCCCATATTGAGCACTACAACACCGCCAAGGAAGCTTGGGATGCTCTCATTGACTTGTTTGTTGGAAATGAGAGTATGAGGAGAAATAGATATGATGCCTTAAGCAATGAGGCCGAAGGTTTCTTTATGAAGGATGGTGAGGATCATGAAGACATGTATCGAAGACTCAAATCCACAGCCACCGGCTTCAGGAATGTTGGCGCCTCTCACATTGATGACGCTTGGATCAAAAGGAAGTATGTGAGTGCTCTCATGCCCTTCGAGCCTACTGACTTGAAGAGTCTCCAAGGAACACACAACTACCATCTCATGACCTCCAATGAAGTGATGCAAGAGATGGCTGCCTTCAAGGTTGCTGCCAAGAATGCCAAAGACGCCCGTGCTCGTGCCATTAGAATGAGTAGTGGTGTCTATCTTGCCTTGAAGGCCAAGGTTGTGGAGTATGATGAAGATGAAGGAAGTGATGAGGTACCCTCAATGAGCCACCCGGACTATGTCAAGACTGCCCATGGTGAATACATGGCCTTCTATGCAAGAAACTTTTGGAAAGACCCCGCCAAGGCCAAGATGGAAATGCAACGAAGAAGCAACCCCAATGGGAGAAGAGACAATGGGTCCAAGTTGAGAACTTGTTTCAATTGTGGTGACCGTTATCACTTCGTTGCAGCTTGTCCCTATGAGAAAAGAGAAGATAATGGGGGTAAACTTGTGTTGAAGAAGACCTCCAAAGTTCCATACAAGAAACCCTTCCATCAAAAGAAACCCAACCAACAAGAAGCCGGGAGAAATTGTCTTGATCACACATGAAGAGTACTCCGATGATGATGATGAGGAGGAGGAGGAAGAAGAGGATACACCAGGTGGTGTGGTGGCTCTTGCCACTACCTCTACTCCATCATTCTCACTCTTCGCCTCTCCAAATGAGAATATTTCCAACAAGAACGTCACTTGCCTTATGGCAAGAGGAACGGAGGTATTATCATCATCACACCCCACTTCCTTAATCAATGACGATGAGTTATCTCTTGAGGTCAAAAAGGAACTAGTTGCTTTTGATGTGTTTATGAATAACTTGCAAGGGGAACACAAGAAACATGTTGTGGACCTCCTAAATCAACTTTCACACACACAAGAACTTCTAGATGAGAGGTGCCAATTAGGAAGAGAGCACATGATTGAGGTAGAAGCTCTTAGTAATGCTCTAGAAGAAGAACAAGAAACTAGAATATCTCTTGAAACTAAACTAGAGGACCTTGATGAAGCTAATGACCTCATTATTAATAAACTCATCAAGGAACGTGATCATGCTATTGCTAAATACAAAAAGGCTAAAAAGGATAAGATTGAGTTTGATGTTGTTCATAAAAAACTTGCCGAGGACTTTAGGACACTTGACAAGGCTCACAAGGCCTTGGAAAGTGAACTCTTGTCCCTCAAAAAGTCTCGTGAAAAGCTTCAAACTCAATTGATCAATACTCCCTCACCTAGTACATTCATTCCTTCTAGTTTCACAAATATTCTTGAAGAACATGCTAGGTTGAAGGGGGAGCTAGCTCAGACTTCCTTTCCCAAAGGAAACAAGTCTATTGATGACCTCTTAAACAAGCAAAGGTCAAATGGTGAAAAAGGGGGCTTAGGATTTGTCTCTAAAGCCAAGAAGAAAAGGAATAACAAGAAGAAGAAGGCTAAGCCTGCTCAAGAAAAGAACAAGGTCATTGTGGGAAGTAAGACCACAAGTGGCAAAACTATGTCTCATGATGACTTTGCGGGCAATGCTAACCCTCACTATGTCTTAATGCGTGACTATATGGTGATGTGTATGCACAATATGTTGGCCCTTTTGATGGTTATATTGCATGGTCTATTTGGGTTCCCAAGACCCTTGTTGCTAACAAAAGAGGACCCATTGAGAAATGGGTACCTAAAAACTAGTTTGATCTTTTGTAGACCAATGCTTCCGGAGGGTCAAAATGGGTGCTCGATAGTGGATGCACAAGTCATATGACCGGAAGCGCTTCTAGTGTCAAGGAATTGAGACCAAATGTTGATCAAATATCTGTGACATATGCTGACAAATTAAAGTCTAAGGTAATGGGTTTCGGCAAAGTTGTGGTGGCACACGATATCACTCTCGTGGACGTCATGCTTGTTGAGACCCTTGGCTATAATTTACTTTCAGTCCGTGCTCTAGGAAAGATGGGTTTTGTTGTCTTCATTGATGTTGATATTGTGATCCTCTTGTGGAGCAAGACTCTAAAGGTTGCTTTTGTTGGGTACGTCGAGGATGACTTGTATGTGGTGGACTTCTCCGGGAAAACCACTACAGGTCTGATGTGCCTATTCGGAAAGGCCGATGTGGGTTGGCTATGGCACCGCCGTTTAGCCCATGTCAACATGAGAACTTTGCAAAGCCTCCACAAGGATGGTCATATTGTTGGACTAAAAGAAAATGTTTGCTTTGCCAAAGATCGCGTTTGCAGGGCATGTGTTGAAGGAAAGATGCATGATTCTCCCCACAAGCCAAATAACTACATCAAGTCCAAGAGGATCTTGGAGCTTCTTCATGTGGATCTCTTTGGTCCCCTGTCTCATGCAAGTCTTGGTGGGAAGAAATATTGTTTGGTGATTGTTGATGATTACTCAAGATACACCTGGGTATATTTCTTCAAGTTAAAAAGTGAGACCCAAGAGAACTTCATCGACTACATCAACATGGCTCAACGTCAACACAATGTCCTAGTATTAACAATAAGAAGTGACAATGGTACCGAGTTCAAGAACTACACATTAAATGGATTTCTTAGTGATGAGGGAATAAAACATCAATATTCCGCTGCATATACCCCTCAACAAAATGGTGTGGCTGAGAGGAAGAACCGGACTCTCATTGATATGGCCAGGACTATGTTGGCGGAATTCAAATCTCCTTACAATTTTTGGGCTGAAGCTATCTCCACTGCATGCCATGCATCTAACCGTCTCTACCTCCACAAAGAATTGATCAAGACTCCATATGAGATCCTTACCGGTAACAAGCCTAATGTTTCTTACTTCCGAGTATTCGGTTGGAAGTGCTTCTATCGCATTAAGGGCATTCGTTTATCCAAGTTTTATTCCAAAGCATTAGAGGGTATTTTTGTTGGTTATGGTCTCGAATCCCACACTTATAGAATCTATGACAAGCTCTCAGGAATTGTCATAGAATCTTGTAGTGTGGTGTTTGAAGAATATGATGGTCCCCAAGCGGGGCGTGTTGATGTTTGTGATGTAGATGATGAAATGCCTCAGGATGCCATAGGAAGAATGGGTGCGGGTTTCATCCGCCCTGTTGAGGAACCCCTTATGGTGGATCGAGAAGAACTATGCTCTACTCACGTGGATCCCTCATCTTCACAACTTCAACAAGCTACTGTCGAGGTGGATAATGACCCATGCCAAAGACAAGTTGTGGACCCTCAACCTACTGATCAAAAAGATGCCTCTAGCCAAGAGGTGATTGCGTCTCCGTTTGCTAGGATGTCCAGTGGTGCTAAGGCCATTACACAAGCAAGATCTATACAAACTACCATAAGAACAGCTGAATACCTGGCCAGTTGTGGGACTGATCAAGACCGAGGTCAATCCTCTCCTCCTATAGAAGAGAATATTTCCAATGATGATCAAGGTCAAGTTAATGGTCAAGACGAGGGCCAAAATGATGAAGTGATCCCACCAAGAAACAACAAGGAGATCGAAACTCGTCGCCAAGCTAGAATGGATACAATATTGGAACTAAGGGACCACACTCTTGAGAATGTGGTTGGAGATCTAAGAAGAGGGATATCTACTCGAGCTCAATTGAAGAATTTTGGTGAGCACCAAGCACACATTTCCATGGTGGAACCAAAGAAAGTATGGGAAGCTCTTGAAGATTCAGATTGGTTGGATGCAATGCACAAATAGCTCAACAACTTTGAGAGAAACAAAGTATGGAAGTTATTGGAAAAGCCAAAAGATTGCCGCAATGTTATAGGCACCAAGTGGATTTTCAAGAACAAGCAAGATGAGCATGGAATTGTGATAAGGAACAAGGCAAGATTGGTTGCACAAGGGTTCTCTCAAATTGAAGGCATTGATTATGGAGAGACTTATGCTCCCATGGCCCGCCTTGAGTCCATCTGTATCCTTCTTGCTTATGCGGCACATCATAATTTTAAATTACAACAAATGGATGTAGAAAGTGCATTTTTCAATGGTCCATTGCATGAGTTGGTATATGTGAAACAACCCCCGGGATTTGAGGATCCCAACTTTCCAAACCATGTCTACAAACTTGATAAGGCTCTCTATGGGCTCAAGCAAGCCCCACGCACGTGGTATGAGCACCTTAGAGAGTTGTTGTTAGATCGTGGGTTTGAGGTTGGGAAAATCGATCCCACTCTCTTTACCAAGAGGGTCAATAGGGAACTCTTTGTATGCCAAATCTATGTACATGACATTATCTTTGGCTCTTCTAACAAAGCTTTTAATGATGAATTCTCTAAGCTAATGATTGACAGGTTCAGGATGTCTATGATGGGAGAATTGAGAGTATTTCTTGGTTTTGAGATCAAGCAAGTGAGAGGTGGTACATTCTTCAACCAAGCCAAGTATACTCAAGATGTGCTCAAAAGATTTAACATGAAAGATCTCAAAGGAGCCCATACTCCCATGGCAACAAAGATTCATCTTGAACTAAACCCAAATGGTAAAGATGTGGACCAAAAGGTATACCGGTCCATGATTGGCTCTTTGCTTTACCTTTGTGCATCTAGACCCGATATTGTGTTGAGTGTAGGAGTGTGTGCAAGATATCAAGCGGCTCCTAAATAAATCCATTTGATGGAAGTCAAGAGAATCTTTCGATATTTGGTTCATACCCCAAACTATGGTATTTGGTATCCTAGGGGCTCTACTTTCTCTCTTTGTGGGTACACGGATTTGGACTGGGCTGGTGACAAGGATGATATAAAATCAACCTCTGGGGCTTGCCAATTCCTTGGGAGGTCCTTGGTGTGTTGGTCTTCCAAGAAGCAAAACTGTATATCTCTTTCCACCGCTGAAGCCGAGTATGTGGCAGCTGCTAGTGCTTGTACACAATTGCTATGGATGAGGCAAACTTTAAAGGAATATGGGGTCCATTGTGACAAAGTGCCTCTTCTATGTGACAATGAAAGTGCCATCAAGATTGCATACAACCTAGTGGACCGTACAAGAACAAAGCATATTGAGATTTGTCATCACTTCATTAGAGATCATGTTGCCCGAGGTGATATTGAGCTTTCATATGTGTCAACCAAAGACCAACTTGCCGATATCTTCACAAAGCCACTTAATGAAGCAAGGTTTTGTTATTTGAGGAATGAATTAAATATCGTGGACTCTAGGAGCTTGACTTGATTACCTTGCATACTCACCTTTGTCTTGACCCATATTTGGTGTAGGTGTAGGCATGGAAATAGGGGGAGTGCGGTTCTAATTCATTGGACTATCCCTCCGCCCATAATGCCAAGATTGAGAAATTCAATTCTCTTAGTATCATTTAGTGATATGTGAGCATCATTGATGAGTAGTGGCTATGAACCCAAGGATAATTCTTCGCGGTTTCATGCCACAAACTCCTACATGGTGGCTTCGGCCACCATCCTCTCATCATTCGAAGAATTGGCTCTTAGCTCGGATTTATTTGGTACTTTGATGAACATTTCGAGAGTTTTCCATGGTTGTCTTAAGTTTTCACAGTATGTCATCTTAACCCAAGCCCTCTCTCAGTCTTGAAAACCCTCTCTATCTAATATATGTCCCCATACACACACCTTGGAAGTATTTTGTCGAGGAGGACCGGAGTCTCCGGTGTGTTCACACCGGAGTCTCCGTTGTAGACCGGAGTCTCCGGTGTGGACCAGAGTCTCCGGTCTGGGCGGTTTCTGTCCACTTTAAGGGAGGACGGGGTGAACTGAAACAGCAGTTTCATTCATCCACCCCCGTCCTCCCCTCTCTGCCCCCGTTGCCTCCTCTCCCAAATCTTCTCCCCGGAGGTCAAGAAGCCCCCGGGATCCGCCGTGCTGCTGGCCCATCATCTCCTTTCCACCTTTGGGTGATTCCCATCGGTGGAATCTCCTCCATGGACAGATCTGGTACCTCTCCTCCTCTTCTTCACCTAGGGTTCTTCCCTTACCTTGTTTATGACGATTGGTACTAGTTTTGACCACTGGAATTCCTTATTTGCGTGCACCTGAGTACTTTATCATTGTTACCATGGCCGATCTGCTGGATTCAACCCCATTGGAGCCTCCCTGATCTTCCCTCGAGTCTCCAGACCGGAGACTCCAGCCCGTAGGCTAGAGACTCCGGTCCTGTGGACCGGAGACTCCGGTCTGAGCCGGAGACTCCGGTCCTGTGGACCGGAGACTCCGGTCTGAGCCGGAGACTCCGGTGTGGACCACGGAGACTCCGGTGTGGTTTGAATCTAACACATTTTTTCATGGTCTCAATGATTCTGTGCTGCCTCCATGGGACATATATACTTACCTTCATGCTATCTCCCTCGCTGCTGTTCACAGGCTCTAGCTCTCATCGTCCTCCTCACACCAAGGCCAAGATGAAGAGGGGGGGTCCTCTCTATGATGAGTCTGAGGGTCAGTACATTGTGCCCCCATCCAACCGCTGACAGCTAGCCCGTGATGCAGCCTATATGCAGTGAGAGCAGGAAAGGGCTGAGGAAGAGAATCGTGCCAAGAGGGCAAAATATGACAACATTCAGTCGTTGGCTCGCATGTCTAAGCAGGAGTATCATGAGCTACGGAAGATCAATTTCTATGAATTGCCTCGCACTAGTGATGACCCCTGTTATTGAAGGAGCAAGCTGTCTTCATGAAAGAAATTTACAGTGTGCTCAAGAGATCTCCTGTATGCCCCCAGAAGTACTTGAGTGTTGAGAAGATGAGGAAGAGCCCCTACTTCTCTGATGCTCTGTGGATTAGTGAGAAGTTGGGGCTGTTCAACTTGATGGAGATCCGTGAAGACTACAACATCACCCTCGTGCAGCAGTTCTACGCCACAGTTGTGTTTGGGACTGACAAAGCCAGGACTATGACTTGGATGACTGGCAACCACCGCTGCTCTGCCACGTTCTATGACTCTGCTGAGGCCATCTTCGAGACTTTTCAGGGGGTATCTACTCATGTTGGAGTTCGCATGCACTCAGCATCTCTTGGGGTGAACAAGAACAAGCTTGCCCCTTTATATGGTAGTGAAGGGGTTGTGGGAGGGTCCAAGGGACTCAAGCCTCTCTACAATCTGATGTTGAGGATCTTCCGCCAGACCATTTCCCCTAGTGCTGGGAATGATGATGCCATCAGATGTGGTTTGGTAAACTTGTTGTATCACACCCACAAGACTTACATGGCTGGCCCCAACGCTGATGCTGATCCTATTGATGTGATGGACTACATATTTGAGGAGATGTATCTTGCCATCTTGTACAGGAAGGCCCCTCCATATGCACCTCTGGTCATGAGACTCATCAACACTCAGCCACATGGTTCGTCACTTGCTATGCCTCCCAACCTTACCGAGCACACTCTCGTATCTCTATAGCAGAAAGGGGCTATGAGGGCTCCTCCTAGATGCTCCCATGCACATGTGGAAGAGGAGATTTCAGAGACTGACAGGGGCCCCTCACCTCCTAGGGCTCGAAGGAAGAATGCTTCCAATGCACCTCTTCCACCCATGACACGTGACTATGTCCATGAGAGGGTCAAGAAGGCCTCATTCTGGGAGAGGACCCTGTGCTGCATGAATGTGGACATCCGCAAGCAACAACATGATTCCTACAAGAGCAACCACCGCATCGAGAAACTACTCAAGGAGATCAAGGCTCAGGGTGAAGTGTATGATGAGGAAGGTGAGGATGAGTAGACTAATGAGCATGGGGCTCAGCCGTCCACTGAGTCAGATCACACTCTTTCGTTTGGGGCATGGAATGCACATCAGGACAGCTTGGTGGATTGGAAGACCTTCTCTGATGTCACATCTGGGTTTGGGTATCAAGGAACTTCCTCTTCTCACCCTCATGGCAATGGGCCTGCAGCTCCAGATAATGATGAGGACTATGATGATGATGAGGAGGATCAGGATTTGGATGAGGAGGACGAGGAGGATGATGACGAGGACTACTGATCCGTTGGGACGCTAGCTTAGGTCTTTTCCCTTTTTCGGTGTTTCGATGCCAAAGGGGGAGAAGACATTGTCATCGGGATTTGCATGGGTTTGGGCAACTTGATTCGCATTGCCTTATCGTTTCTATTTGCCTTATGTTATTGTGGGACACTGTTTGCTATTTGGGTGTGTGTGTGACTCTGTGGGTGCTCCAACTTTATTGTAACTCATGTGAGAACCATGTGTTTTATCCATGCTCTACCTACCTTGCCTGCTTTACTTGTTTATCTTTATGCACTTAGACAGGGGGAGCATGTCCATACCTTGTAACAAGTAATTGCGTAGTTTTGTTCATGCAAATTCACTAGTTGTCATCGAACACCAAAACGGGGGAGATTGAAAGGACATTTACTGTCATAATCACTTTTGGCGTTCGTTAACAACTAGTAGACCCTTTTTACAGTTTGCTATTGTCTACAGGTTGATATTCTACAAAGGAAAAAGGACCATTGGCCTGCGGATCATTCCATGCATGTCCTCTTATATCTTGGGGATTCCAGACCGGAGTCTCCGGTCTTCACAGACCGGAGTCTCCGGTGTGGCCTCTGTTTCCTTGCCTGGGTCAGTCTGTGAGGTGGTCTGGAGGTTGGTCCGGAGGCTAGTCCGGGGTCTCTGGTCCCTATCTCAGGCCGGAGTCTCCGGTGTAGAGGGACTGGAGTCTCCGGTCCACTTGGCTCCCCAGTGCGTTGGGTCATTCTGTCAAGGGGTCCGAAGGCTGGTCTGGAGGTTGACCGGAGTCTCCGGTGTGGTGACCGGAGTCTCCGGGCTGCTTCTTCTCCAACAGGCAGAAAAACGGTTCGCTGACCGAAGGGCTATAAATAGGGGACCTTATCCTCTTGTTCCTGCTGCTCGTCCACCTCCAGAACACCATGTCCATTTGAGCCACCAAATCAACCAGATCTCTTCATCCAACCATCCAAAATCCTTGATCTTTGGAGAATCGAAGGAGGAGGCCTTGATCTACAGCTTCACCAAGAGAGATCTTCATTTCCCCCTCATTCACTTGAGGGCCCCCATGCTCTAGTGTTTCATTGGAAACCCTAGGTTTTGATTTCGTTCTTACAAGCTTGTCTTTGATTGTTTGAAAGCTTGCTTGTATTTGGGAGCCTCCAATTAAGTTGTGGATGTGTGCCCCGAACTCATTGTAAAGGTGTCGGCTTCCACCTCCAAGGTTGCCGTATAGTGGAAGAGGTGAATCAAACCCGTTGGGGTGAGGTTCATCCAAGGGAGGCCTCTCGTGGCGTTGGTGGTTTGAAACCACCCCCTCTCCAAACGTAGACGTACTTCCCCTCAAAAGGAAGGAACTACGAGAAACAAATCCGTGTGTCTTCTGTTCTCCACTTTGGTTCCTTCTACCCTTTACCTCTATTTACTTATCTAGTTATGGTTTAGTTTGTGCTTGTGTGTCATATAGGTAAATTTACCATAGTTGCAGAATCTAGAGAATTTACCTTTCTTGTCAAACCCTAATTTAAAAGAGGAGTAAAATTTGAAGTAACACCTATTCACCCCCCTCTCTAGGTGCCCATACGATCCTTTCAATATAGAAAATGTATTAAAACTAGTTTAGCAGTGCATTACAATTTCACAAAGTCACGTCTGCTTCAAACTAATTCAGAAAAAAGATCCGGAGTAGCCACCTCGGAATGAGCCCACAATCGATCCTTGGTAGGTCGCTAGCAACGTCACGTGCGCACTGGAGGCGGCGGTGAAGCTCTGGAAGGCACCACTCGTGCCCCGGCACCGCGCCGCACGAGCTTCGGCCTTCACAGTACCGTCCGGGCTCCGACCGCCACCATGCCGACAGTGCCCCGGCCGCACCGTGTCGTCCACCAGAACTCGCCGCGGAACAGTGTCCTAGTCGTCCGACATGTAGCCGCAGTGGCGTGCAGCGCGCCGTCAGGCATGCAGGAGTTCCCGAGCTCCGGCTAGCCCCCGCCGCTCGCGCTAGGGCACCGGCGCACCCTCGCCCCCATGCCGTCCCTGTGTCGGCCTCTGCCGATCGCCCGCGCGCCGTGACCACGCTAGCCGCTGCCAGCGCTCCGAACGTCTTCGAGATCGCGCTTCAGCCACCGCGGCGGCGCTCATCCCTGCGCCGGCCTCCTCTGCTTCGGCGTTTTCATGCCATTTTCGTTTTGGTGTTTTCATGCCCTTTTCGTTTTGTTTCATGGGTGTTTACTTCTTTCGAAACCGTACTAATTTTTGAAAAAAGTGAAACTAAATATTTGAAACTGTACTAATTGAGTGTGTTTCAAATATATTCAATAAAACTTGATTCGATGAGAATACTTGAACGAGGACCAGTATCTTTTTTAGTTCTATGTATGTGTACTGGGCATTAGCACATGGTGCCATGTCCCGTAGATACATAGTGTGTTGCAAGGAGGTTTTCTTCCCGCGCGAGATAGTGTGAAGTCCAGTTTTGTCAGATCTAGTTTCGACTGCTAGATCTACGTGAATGGAAAGAAACCCATCTAATAGAATAAATTAAATTACAAATTATAAAAGGAGATAGGAGTGTTCACCTTGAATAATTTAATTAGAAACTTACCGTGCAAATGGCAATTAGGAGGAAACGGGCTGTTTTTTCCATTTAAATCTATTCAACATGGTTATGTTCTTTCATTTATTCTTGGGTGGTAGTTTCAACTGTTTCATGCATGTTTTTATGGTTTCAAATATTTTAAACATTGTTTTGTGGTTTTAATTTATTGAAACATGGTTATGTGATTTAATTTGTTCTTAGGTGGTGGTTTCAATTTATTGAAATATGGTTATGTTGTTTCATTTGTTTTTGGGTGATGATTTCAATTGTTCAAAACATTTTTTGTGGTTTGAATTTTTTCAAACAGGCTTATGTGGTTTCATTTGTTTTTGTATGAAGTTTTTAATTGGTTCATACATATTTTTATGGTTTCAATTATTCCAAACATGATTTTATGGTTTTAAATTATTGAAACATGGTTTTCTGGTTTTATTTGTGTATGGTTTTAATTGTTTTGAAACATGCATGAGGTGCAGTCTTATTCATATATGTTTCAACATGGTACGATATGGTTACAGTGTTTTCAATAAGGTTCAATTCGGATTCAAAAAATAATAAATACTTACGATGTGGTTTCGAATTATTACAAGATGTTAGTTTTGGTTTCAATTGTTTCACAAGGCGATGGTGGTTTTAATTAATTTAAACTACTATTGGTGATTTCAGTTGCTTCAAATATTCTTGTGTGGTTTCAATTTAATGAAACATGGGTTTGTGGTTTCAATTGTTCTGGAAAATGCTTGTGAGGTTTCTTTTTGTTAGAATAAGTTTCAGCATAGTTCGATATGGTTTCAAAAAATGTCCAATTTAGTTTCAAAATAATGGTAAGAACTTGACAGGTTGTTTTAAATGATTGAAAGATAACATTTGTGGTTTCAATTGTTTCAAAAAGGTTACTAGGGGTCCCAAGAATGTTCACAAAACCTTCTGTGATGGTTTTGGTTATTTTAAATACCTTCGTGTTGTTTCAATTGTTTCAAAGATGCTTGTGCAGATTCAATTTATTGAAACATGGTTTCGTGGTTTGTTTTTTTGTTTGGTGTGGTTTCAATTGTTCTGAAACATACTTGTGAGGTTTCGCTTTGTTTGAAACATCTTCTTGTGGTTTAAATTGTTTGAAATGTGTTGGTGTGCTTTAGGTGGTTTGAAACATCTTTTGTTGGTTTGAATTGTTTCAAACATCTTTGTGTGGTTTCAATCTGTTGAAATATGGTTTTGTGGTTTCATTTGCTATCTGTGGTGGTTTTAATCGTTTCAATCATCTTATTGTTGTTTCGATTGTTTTAAAATAGGGTTTCATGGTTTCAATGTAATGAAACGTGATTTTGTGGTTTTATTTGTTTCTGGGTGATTTTTTTTCAATTGCTTTTACATATATACTTTTTTGGTTTTGATTATTTCAAACATGATTTTGTGGTTTCAATTTATTAAAACATGGTTTTGTGGTTTCATTTTTGTGTGGTTTCAAATTTTGAAACGTGCTTGTGAGGTTTCGATTGTTTTAGTCATGTTTTTGTGGCTTCAATTATTTCAGACATGATTTTGTGGTTTCAAATTATTGAAACATGGTTTTGTTGTTTCATTTGTGTGTGGTTTCAAATGTTTTGAAACATGCTTGTGAGGTGCCGTTTGATTTATATATATTTCAACATGGTACAATTGAAACGACAATATAAAAAGAACCGAAACTATAAGACCAAGTTTCATTTAATTGAAACCACAAAACCATGTTTGAAATAATTGAAACCACCACTTCAAACACTTGGAACCACTAAAACATGTTTCAAACATTTCAAATTACTAATACATGTTTCAAACAATTACAAACGCCACATAAGAAGAATCGAAACCACAGGACCAATTTTCATTTAATTAAAACCATAAAAGCATCTTTGAAACAATTGAAACAACCACTTCAAACATTTGAAACCACTCAAACATGTTTGAAACATTTAAAATCACTAATACATGTTTCAAACAATTGAAACCACCACATAAGAAGAATCGGAACCACACAACCAAGTTTCATTTAATTGAAACCACAAAACCATGTTTGAAATAATTGAAAGAACCACTCCACACATTTGAAACCACTAAAACATGTTTGAAACATTTGAAAGCACTAATATAAGTTTGAAATAATTGAAACCATCACATAAAAAGAACAAGAACCACAAGACCAAGTTTTATTGAATTGAAACCACAAAACCATGTTTGAAACAATTGAAACCACCACTTCAAACATCTAAAATCACTAAAACATGTTTAAAACAATTTAAACTAATTATACATGTTTGAAACAAATGAAACTACTAATACATGTTTGAAACAATTAAAACCACCACATAAGAAGAACCGGAACTACAAGACCAAGTTTCATTTAATTGAAACCACAAAATCATGTTTGAAACAATTGAAACCACCACTTCAAAAAGTTGAAACCACTAAAATATGTTTGAAAACTTTGAAACCACTAATACATGTTACAAACAATTGCAACCACCACTTAAGAAGAACCGAAACCATAAGACCAAGTTTCATTTTATTGAAACAACAAAACCATTCTTAAAACAATTGAAACCACCACTTCGAACATTTGAAACCAGTAAAACATATTTGAAACATTTGAAACCACTAATAATTGTTTGAAACAATTGAAACCACAACGTAAGAAGAACCGGAACAACAAGACCAAGTTTCATTTAATTGAAAGCAGAAAACCATGTTTGAAAGAATTGAAACCACCATTTTAAACCACTACAACATATTTTAAACATTTGAAACCATTAATAAATGTTTCAAACAAATGCAACCACCATATAAGAAGAACCGGAACCAGAAGACCAAGTTTCATTTAATTGAAACCACAAAACCATGTTTGAAACAATTTAAACAACCACTTCAAACATTTAAAACCACTAAAACATGTTTGAAACATTTGAAACCACTAATAATTGTTTAAAATCATAGAACTGGAACAATAAGACCAAGTTTCATTTAATTGAAACCACAAAACCATGTTTGAAACAATTGAAACCACCACTTTAAACACTGTAAACCAGTAAAACATATTTGAAACATTTGAAACCACTAATACATGTTTCAAACAATTGCAACCAGCACATAAGAAGAACCGGAACCACAAGACCAAGTTTTATTTAATTGAAACCACAAAACCATGTTTAAAACAATTGAAACAGCTACTTTAAACATTTGAAACCACTAAAACATGTTGGAAACATTTGAAACCACTAATAATTGTTTGAAACCATTATAACCACAACATAAGAAGAACCTAAACAACAAGACCAAGTTTATTTTATTGAAAGCATAAAACCATGTTTGAAAGAATTGAAACCACTACTTTAAACACTTTAAACCACTAAAACATATTTTAAACATTTGAAACCATTAATACATGTTTCAAACAAATGCAACCACCATATAAGAAGAACCGAAACCAGAAGACCAAGTTTCATTTAATTGAAAACATAAAACCATGTTTGAAACAAACACTTCAAACATTTGAAATCACTAAAACATGTTTGGAACATTTAAAACCACTAATAATTGTTTAAAATCATAGAACCGGAACAATAAGACGAAGTCTCATTTAATTGAAACCACAAAACCATGTTTGAAACAATTGAAACCACCACTTTAAACCAGTAAAACATATTTGAAACATTTAAAACCACTAGTACATGTTTCAAACAATTGCAACCAGCACATAAGAAGAACCGGAACCACAAGACCAAGTTTCATTTAATTAAAACCACAAAACCATGTTTGAAACAATTGAAACAACCACTTCAAACATTTGAAACCACTAAAACATGTTGGAAACATTTGAAACCACTAATAATTGTTTAAAATCATTGAAACCACAACATACGAAGAACCAAAACAACAAGACCAAGTTTTATTTAATTGAAACCACAAAACCATGTTTGAAAGAATTGAAACCACCAATTTAAACACTTTAAACACGCCTAAAACATATTTTAAACATTTGAAACCACTAATACATGTTTCAAACAATTGCAACCATCACATAAGAAGAACCGGAACGAGAAGACCAAGTTTTATTTAATTGAAACCACAAAACCATGTTTGAAACAATTAAAACAAACACTTCAAACATTTGAAACCACTAAAATATGTTTGAAACATTTGAAATGACTAATACTTGTTTGAAATAATTGAAACCACCACATAATAAGAACCGGAATCACAAGACCAAGTTTTATTTACCTTCATAAAGAGGGTGAAACATTTGTATGGTTTTAATTGTTTCAAAGAGGGTTCTGTGGTTTCATTTGTTTAAAAGAGGTTCAATGTGTTTACAAATAATCCATAAAAAGTAGTAGGGTGGTTTAAATCCAGATAGAGCACGATATCTGGACAGAGCACGGTAAAAAATTTAGAGCACGCAATTTTACCGCGTATGCTGGAGCGGTGTGTGGAGTCTCCCATGCTGCAAATGGGCGGGGTTTTTAGCACACACATTTAGCACGATGGCTGGAGTTGCAATCTTATATCCAAATTAATTGACTTAGATTTATCTAGATTCAGATGTATCTAGCACTAAAACATGTCTAGATACATCCGAATCTAAACAAATTGGAGTCAATTAATTTGGATCAGAGAGAGTATTTTGATTTCCATTTGTTATTTCAATGCAAAAAGGATGAAAGAAATATTGTCAATTTTTAGGAAAAAAATAGGGCGTTTTTTATCTGTCTTACAGCCCCATTGAAGAAGCCAATATAGCTGACATACAAAATTTCAGACTCAAAATAGACAAATTTTTAAAACTAAAAATTAAACAACAAGACTGAGCATATAAAGCTACCGACTAGCTAGTAGGCACACAGGCCGAATGGAATAAATAAATAGAGATTGAATCAAGAGATTTTTCATGAACCGAAGTTCTGGAGAGGTCAGTGCCACAACCACTGTACATCGTCGTCTTGGCCGCACCGTCGCCTTGAGCTAGTACCAACTCGCAGCAGGTCACAAGTCTGTCGTCTCGGCCGGCATGTTGCCGCGACCTCGGGCACGAGGGAGCGCCAGAGCGGAAAATCAACGATGGCCGCACACGGGCAGAACAGAGTCCCCATTGGCTGCCAGGTCGTGCTCCACCTCCAACCAGCCCAGATCGAACACGGCAAGCCGTACGTGGCCTCGACGACGGGGCAGAGGTCGATTAGCCAGAGCCTTGCAGGCCGTTGCTCGGACCAGGGCGAGCCGTGGTAGCTAGAGCTTTTTCTCGCCCTCATGGTGGTGTTCCCTCTCGCACTCGTTGGTGAGCTCGCCGCCGATTAGTCCAGCCGCGCCTCCATCAGAACTCCCTCCCGCAAGCTGGCGTTCCGGCCACCGCCTCGTCCAGCCGCGCCAACGCCCTCCCTACCACGAGCTCGTGTTCTGGGCGACGCGAGCCATGGCCTCTGCCCGGGTCTGGCCGCCGCTCGGAACAGCTGCCCGCGCCGCTCGCGTCTGGCCGCCGCCTGCCGGGACCTCGTGCGCAGCCGAAGCTCCGCGCCCCCGCGGCGGCAGCAGCAGCTCGTGCGCCCTCGGGGGCCGGAACTCGCACACGCGGCAGCCGGAGCTCGAGCACCCTCGGTGGCCAGAGCTCGCGCGCTGGCGGCGGCCGGAGCTCGCGCGCCAGCGGCGGCTGGAGCCCCGTATCCCGCCGGCGGCGTCCGTAGCCCTCTCTTGCGCAAGCCGTGCCCACTCGACTGCCATGGATTGGATAAGAAGCTTTTTAGAGAGAGAAGAGAGACCACGATGTCTACTTGGGAGAGAGAAAAACGGTGTCAGATTTTGTAGTGGATTCGTACAACTGTTGGCAGAAAATGGAGCGAGAGAGGCAATTAAACGGCAGCACGAATCTTAAATTATTGAACGGTGGATGCTACTCCTTTACGTACCGGCGCCGGTAGAAACTAGTTTTCGTGATTGTGATGACATGTGGTCAAGAACAGGGAGATTCAACCGGCGCCGGTACATACCGGCACAAAATCAACCACACAACTCCAGTTTCGAGATACGTGCCAAGATGACTCTATTAAGTTGATGTTTGGTCTTTCCATCATTGCTTTTTCGGTGGTCCCCACCCGCATGCACAACCCTGTTTATTTGTTACGTCATCAATTCCACTCGGTATGCTATTGTACTACTCGCGTTTTTTTGAATGTTCGGAAAACTAGTACTAATTTATGACGCCAAGTTGACAGTAGTATTTATCTACAAAACATTTTTAGTTTATGAAACAAGATAAAAAAGTACTCCCTCTGACCTATATTAGTTGACTCAAATTTATCTAGATTCGGATATATTTAGTACTAAAACTTGACTAGATACATTCGTTTTTGATGAATCTAAGTCAAGTAATATGGGTCGGAGAGAGTATTAATCTACGAAAACTTCTTTCTAAAGAAAAACGCTACGTACCGGCAATTGATCCACTGCACGAGCGTCCACGATTCGTCTTACCATTTCGTTGTGCGACAGGGCAGCGGCCAGAGCGCGAGTTGTCCGAAACCTCTGCTCTCTCCTGTCCGATCTAGATTGATGACAACCGGAGCACGAGACGACGGCGTCGTGCACGATTTCGCGTTGACCAGCCGCCACCGCATCGTCTTCCCCGACCTGCTCCTCTAGTGCCCTGTTGTCCACGATGTCGACCACGTCATATGGTTTGCCGCGGCGCGGCCCAGACGGCGTCACCGTGCACAAGGCCCTGGTGACCCGGCGACGAGCGGCGTGCGAGACGCGGTCGTGGCCGTAGCGCGTGGTGGTGTCCTCGCCGTTGAGCT
Source organism: Avena eriantha (assembly GCA_910589775.1). Lineage (NCBI taxonomy): Eukaryota > Viridiplantae > Streptophyta > Magnoliopsida > Poales > Poaceae > Avena > Avena eriantha. Next base: position 293,791,214 of record OU342743.1, on the reverse strand, counting down.
CCACGACAGCACTGTCGAGCTCTGCGTCTTTGTCGTCGAGCTCCGTGTACCCGCCATCGAGCTCCGCTTCAGGAAAGAGAGCGTTTGCCTGGAATCCCGGTTCCGATCCTCCTCTTTGTCATTTCTTATCTTGTTTTTTTGGATCGTGCTCTGGGCAGTACATATTGGACCAGTTCTTTTCCAAAAGTTTTTGAGGTTTTGACTTAATACATGAGAACCAAATATAAAATAAAATTGAACTATGAAGCTACGAACGTTACAGCTCTAGTTATGTCTCTATATTGATTTTAGTTGAAAGAGATCTAATTTGGTATGTATACATGGGAAAGTTTCTATCTTATGTGATTCAGACCGTGTTTCTCTATTATTCTCCAGATTTTTCGTTGATACATGTGAAATATTCGATTGAAGAATTATGAAAATACAATAAAATAAATGAAACATGTGGTGGTATAATGGTGTTTTATAAAAATGTGTTTCACTATTCTTTGGAACCGGTGTGAAAAGGAATTTTTCTAAACAAGATTGGAAAGACATGTGATGCTAGAGTCAAACATGTAAAACATGCCAAATTGTTCGTAAAAACTTGAGTGGTGGTTTCAATTGATTGAAACATGTTTTTTAGTTTTATTTGTCTGTGGTTTCAATTGTTTCAAAAATGACTGTGTGGTTTCAATTGGTTCGAAAATGTTTCAACAATGTTCGATTTGGTTTCAATAGTTTCAGTAAGGCACAATATGGTTTCAAATGATTGATAAAAAATTGCGAGGTGGTTTCAATTGATTAAAAGACATATGTTATGGTTTCAATTGTTTGAAATAGATTCGTTGGGGTGCAAAATTGTTCAATTTCTTGGGTGGTGGTTTCAATTGATTAAAATAGTTTTTTATGGCTTCTATTGTGGCATGAAGCATTGGCGTGGTTTCAATTGTTTCAAATAGGCTTCCGTGGTTTCAATTGATTCATAAAAGTTTCAACAAGGTTAAGTGTGGTTTTAATTGTTTCAGAAAGGGTGAGTGTGGTTTCAAAAAAATCATAAAAAGTAGCAGGGTGTTTTTAATTGTTTGAAACATGTTTTTATAGTTTCAAATGTATGTGGTTTCAGTTGTTACAAACATTCTTGTGTGGTTTCAATTGGTTCACAAAGGTTTCAACAAAGTTTGATTTGGTTTCAATATTTTTAATAAGGTTCAATGTGGTTTTTAAATTATTGATAAAATAGTTGCGAGGTGGTTTCAATTGATTAAAAGATGTTTGTTGTGGGTTCCATTGTTCGAAACAGCTTCCTCCGGGTGACAAATTGTTCATAAAATCTTGGGTGGTGGTTTCAATAGTTTCAAAGATGTTTTTTGTGGTTTCAGTTGTGTCATGAAGCATTAATGTGGTATCAATTGCTTTAAAAGGGCTTCTATGGTTTCAATTGAATTACAAAGGTTTCAACAAGGTTCAATGTGGTTTCAATTGTTTCAAAATGGTTTGGTGTGGTTTCAAAAAATTCATACAAGATAGCATGGTGGTTTCAATTTATTTGAAGCTGGTTGATGTGGTTTCGGTTGTTTCAAAAAGGTTTCTTGGGGTGCGGAATTATTCGTAAATTCTTGGGTGTTGGTTTCAATTGTTTAGAACATGTTTTTTGGTGGTTTAAATTGTATGTGGTTTGAAGAGTTACAAATATGCTTATGTGGTTTTAATTAGTTCATAAAGGTTTGAACAAGGTTCAATTTGGTTTCAATATTTTCAATAAGGTTCAATGTGGTTTCAAATTATTGAGAAATAGTTGCGAGGTGGTTTCAATTGATTAAAAGATGTTAGTCGTGGTTTCAATTGTTTCAACACGTTCCTTGGGTGCCAAATTGTTCATAAAATCTTGGAGTGGTGGTTTCAATTGTTTTAAAGATGTTTTTTGTGGTTTCAATTGTGTCTCGAAGCATTGGTGTGGTATAAATTGTTTCAAAAAGGCTTTTATGGTTTCAATTGTGTCATAAAGCATTGGTGTGGTATCAATTGTTTCAAAAAGGTTTCTATGGTTTCAATTGAATCACAAAAGTTTCAATAAGGTTTAATGTGGTTTTAATTGTTTCAAAACGGTTCCTTCTGGTTTCAAAAAATTCATAGAAGGTAGCGTGGTGGTTTCAATTTATTCGAAGCTGGTTGATGTGGTTTTGATTATTTCAAACAGGTTTCTTGGAATGCGTAATTATTCGTAAAATCATAGGTGTTGGTTTCAATTGTTTTGAACATGTTTTTTGGTGGTTTCAATTTATGTGGTTTCAATTGTTAGAAACATGCTTATGTGGTTTCAATTGGTTCATAAAGGTTTCAACGAGTTTTTATTTGATTTCAATATTTTCAATAAGGTTCAACGTGGTTTCAAATTATTGATAAATAGTTGCGAGATGTTTTCAATTGATTAAAAGATGTTTGTTGTGGTTTCAATTGTTTCAAACACGTTCCTTGGGGGTGCCAAATTATTTATAAAATCTTGGATGGTAGTGTCAATTGTTTTAAAGATTTTTTGTGTGGTTTCAATTGTGTCATGAAGCATTGTTGTGGTATCAATTGTTTCAAAGTGGCTTCTATAGTTTCAGTTAAATCATAAGGGTTTCAACATGATTCAATATGGTTTCAATTGTTTTAAAAAGGTTCAGTGTGGTTTCAAAATATTGATAGAAGGTAGCATGGTGGTTTCAATTTATTCGAGCTCGCCGCTGCCTCCGCGTGCTCGCCGCCGCCCCGGCGAGCTGTCCAGATCTGACGAGAAAGGGAGGAGAAATCGAAGGAAAGAGAGGGACCGAGTCACGAGAGCCTGTCACACGTGGGGTGCGGTTGTCACACCTGTGGGTCCAGCCTCGATCGCGAGTTAAAGGGACAGCAACGGCGTGGTGGATGGAGAAAAGGGAGTCACCAATCTCAATTCGCGTGTGCGGTGGATGCTACTCCTGTATGTACCGACGCCAGTAGAAAAGAGTTTTCGATGTGGTCAAGTCAAGCCTGCAGGCACTAGAAAAAGGCATCGATGAACGCGGCCGGTCCGGCCCCCCGACCCCGATGATAATTTCTGGCTGCATAGACCGCCCGAGTTTGGCAAGCTAGCTAGGTAGTTGCTAGCTTGCTGCTGCTGTCCTGTGTCCTCGTCATATGCTAGGTGCAGCTCTTGCTGCCTGCTAGCTACAACATCTATCCACTATGGCCAAGAAGGAGAAGCTCTCGCACAGGTTCTTTTCTGCCCTTCTCTCCTTCCTCCTCCACGGGAGGACAAGGCCTCCGGTTTGCAATCGGACAACTGCCACCGCCATGGCCGCATCACCACCGCACCCGTACACGCTGCACCACCACCGCAACGGGTCCGCCAATCCTCCCATGGCGGAGAAGCTCGCCGCCGCGCGAACCCTCGTCCTCGACGTCGACGCCGGGCTGCTCCTCCCGTCGCCATCCCTCTTCCCCTACTTCATGCTCGTGGCGCTGGAGGCCGGCGGGTACCTACGAGGCCTTGTGCTTCTCCTCCTCTACCCTATCATCTTCTACATGGGCGGCGACAGCGACGCGGCAGCGAGGGTGATGGCCATGGCGGCCTTCTGCGGGCTGCGCGCGAGCCGTTTCAGCGTCGGCCGCGCCGTGCTGCCCAAGTGGTTCATGGAGGACGTGGCCGCGGAAGGGTTCGAGGCGATGAGGATGAGCGGTGCCTCCGGCGGGAGGAGGGTGTGCGTGACGAGGAGGTTGCCGAGGGTCATGGTGGAGGGGTTCCTGTCGGAGTATCTCGGGGCGGAGGCGGTCGTCGGGAAGGAGATGAAGGTGCTCTGGGGGTTCTACACCGGTCTCGTGGAGGAAGAAGACGAGGTGGTGTCGGAGGAGACGAAGAAGATCGTGGCGGAGTGTGGTGATGCCGTGGGGTTCGCTGGGTCTCCGGAGTTTCTCCACCATCCTCTCACACGTCGTTGCAAGGTACGTAGTGCAACATACACAACTCTTTGGCAAATAAGAAAAATCATATCATAGTATAAATTTTAGTCTTCACAAATCAGTGGAGGATATAATTAAGCTCAGAATTGTAACATGAGTTCCACCTAGTGTTGCATGCGTATTATTCCCTTTTTTGACCTCTCTTTGTAGTGTGTCATCAATAAGTTTCAAAGATTATTTGTCTAGATACGCCACTTATCTAGATATATCTATGACACTTGTTTGTAAACGACGGAGAGAGTACGTATTTATATTTTAACACATGGCCACACCATATATTCTTTCTTACTCGCATCCATGTATTTGTGTGTCGTAAACGGCGAAAGAAATACTCCCTCTTTCTCAAATTAAGACGCATATTAGTTTTGGTCAAAGTCAAATTTAATAAACTTTGACTAAATATTTAGCAAAGAGTATGAACATCTACGACATCAACTCAATATTATTAGAATCATCATGAACTATATTTTCACATTATATGCATTTAATATTAGAAAAGTTAGTATGTTTTTACATATATTTCATCAAACTTTATAAAAATTGACTTTGACCTATGCATCCTAATTTAGGAAAGAGGGAGTATCTCTAAAAAGAAACATCCAAAAGGTAGTAGCACCAGCTAGTACTAGTACATGCATAGACATTTCATTTGTCAAATATAGCTGCTGCCGTGCTCGTCATGCAATCGTTCATGATCTAAATGCCTTTCTACCTGCTCATGATGAATTCATGCCATCATAATAATAACAAGGCCCCCAAAGTGTACATAACATCTGTCACCACACTTTGACGTACGAGTTGATCGTGTACCGGTTGGTCACGACTCACGAGCTTTTATTTACCCAATTGTCATGCATTCACAAGTTTTCTCTTACATACATAGATTTTCCATTAGTACGACACTTACTTCCAAATATGCATCCAAAATGATGCAGAAATCTGTCAAGGTTCAATGAAACATGAGGCAATTAATTTGGATCAGAGATTGTACTCGATCCCCAAATTTTAAATTAGTGTGTATGGAAACGCATCAATTGATTTTGCTACTCGCAAAAAAAGGCATTGGATTGCTCACCATTTTCTCATATTGTAAATTTGTATATTTCCATGCAACATTTACTCTGTTTTCTCGCTACGTACGGTCGAGCAGGATATCTACCTCGTGACGCGGGAGGACAGGGCCGCCTGGCAGGCGCTGCCGAGGAGCAGGTACCCCAAGGCCCTGGTGTTCCACGACGGCCGCCTCGCGTTCCGGCCAACCGCCGGCAGCACGCTCGCCATGTTCATGTGGCTGCCCTTCGGTCTCGCTCTCGGTGCCGCCCGCCTGGCCGTCGCGCTCACCGTCCCATACCGATACTCCACGGCGATCCTGGCGGCCACCGGCATGTCGTGGCGGCTCAAGGGCGGCGAGCGGCCGCCACTGCCGGGCGCTGACGACGAGCAAGGACGCCGGCGCGGGCAGATGTTCGTGTGCAACCACCGCACGCTCATCGACCCAGTGTACGTGTCGATGGCGCTGGACCGGCCGGTGCGTGCCGTGTCGTACAGCCTCAGCCGCGTTTCGGATTTCATATCGCCGATCGGCCGCACCGTGCGGCTAACACGAGACCGGGACGGCGACGGCCGCGTCATGGCCAGCCTCCTCGACCGTGGCGACCACGTCGTCGTCTGCCCCGAGGGCACCACCTGTCGCGAGCCGTACCTTCTCCGGTTCAGCCCGTTGTTCGCTGAGCTCAGCGACGACGTGGTGCCCGTGGGCGTCGCCGTAGAGACGGCCATGTTCTACGCTACCACGGCCGGCGGGCTCAAGTGCCTTGACCCGTTCTACTACGTGATCAACCCGAGGATGTGCTACACGGTGCAGTTCCTGGAGCGGGTGAGCACGGCGGCGGTGAGGGAGGGGAAGGTGCCCAGCGTCGACATGGCTAACCTCGTGCAGAGGAAGATGGGGGACGCGCTCGGCTACAGCTGCACCATGCTCACCAGGAAGGACAAGTACCGCATGCTCGCCGGTAACGACGGCACATGCTCGTCATGGAGGAGGAACCACAACTCATGATGAAATACATCAGGTAGACTAGTGTGTTTACCCGCATATTAATCTTGTCTTAAGTCAAAACAAATGTTTGCTCAAGCTTATAGAAAAAAATATAAAGATCACCGTTACATATTGTACGTATTAGTTTGAGTGATGTATTTTCTATGAACTTGATTACACTTACATGCTTTTGCTATCTAACTCTCGATTGTTTTATTTTCATCAAAAGTCAATTTTTTCTATCGGATTTGCTAGTTCTCAGACGTCTAAAAATTTGCTAAATCTCGATCACTTTTCTTATCATTGGATTTGCTTCGTGATTCGGACAATCAGAGAGTTGCACATGGATTGCAACGGAGAAAAGTACACTTGTCACATTACATTTTTTTAAGAAAAAATATTAAGGAGTACATAAAATCATTTGTTATATGTCTTAACATTGATGTATTTTGTTATGGGAAACCGGGCACACTGATTAGCCCTTAATTGGAGATAAGCACACACCTAACATGGTCTAAAAAATGGAGTGTAAATGTAGAACTTCACCGGACGGATCATTGTTCTTGTCTGAAGGAAACATATGCCCAAACATATATGGAGGAAACAACATACTTCTCAGCTTTATCCTAGGATGAGACAGTTTCTCCTCTTAGGAGAGAAGCTCTCTCTTAGGTTGAGAGTGTCTGTCATGAGTGTGGTTATTAGAACATCGGTCGCAAATCAAAAAACATAGAAAACCCTCAACTTGAAGGAAAACTACATCCCAAAATCAGCCAAATCTTTTTCCACTGTTATTAATATGGGATACACCAAGTTCTTCTCTATAGACAACTCGTGGATCCAAGGCGTACCCACCTTATGCCAACCGTGGTCAAAGGACACGGGTAAAAATTGATGCCTTTGGTATGTTTCATTCATTTCCATGTGTGACACCCCCAACTTTAGGTGAAATATTGTGTGATTAGACAGTGACACCAGGTCATTTTTGCCACCCCTGAGAGGATCTCCTATAGCAATATATCATAGATCTCGGATATTGTCGGAGATTGTCCCTGTAGGGTACCTCTCGAAGTAGGATGAAATAGAACACAAGGGGCTGAACACGACCTCCGTAAAACTCCTGGAGAGCCTGGCGAGGAAACAATAGAAAGCATGGCAGAAGGACATAGAGAGTTTACCCAGATTCAGACCATTGTGCGGTGTAAAACCCTAGTCTGGCTTGTCTAGATTGCTTGCACTGCTTGGCGTGGCTTATAGTACAAGGTGCTGATCAGGCGATCAGATCTATGGTTCCTAGCTAGAAGAAAGCTAGGGTTTCCTAGGGTGGAAGAAAGTTGGCCCCCTCTACGGTGATGTCCTGCCCCCATTTATAGGCGCCCTGGTCCTCTTCCCGTGATAATGGCGGGAAGGGTTTCCACATGACGACAAATAAAGGGGCAGGTAGGTTGCAACGGTTCTAGCCTATGGACCCGGTTCATGGTGAGAAGATGTCGTGAGCATCTTCCCATCTGCCTCCTGCACGTTCTTCCTCCACCAGAGAGAGAGAGAGGGAGGTGGTCCCCAGTGGTGTAGGTGTTGTCAGCCTCTCCTGGTTTGGAGAAGAGGAAGGTCCCTTCCTTGTGGAAGGGGTAGGTTAGTGGTCCCTCTTGGTCTTATGCACTGGAGCGCTGTCGCCCAAGTGCGCTTCATGCGATCCCTCAACAAGAGGAGCTCCTCCTTGCAGGTATCTTTCAGAGATGCCTCCCCAAGTAGGAAACTCATGGAGGATTCTTTCCGAGCCTTCGAGCGCTATCCCTCCTGGAGTGGTTAGCCCTTTGAGCTAGGCCTAGCAGCAGGTGGGTCGTGGTACCCTGGTAGCCACTAGTTTGACAGTAGCCCCCGGACGCCTGGGTCGCGCACATCTTGGAGGTGAAGGGCTAGGGGACCTAAGAGCTGTTGGGCCCACTCAGCCATGCCCGATGGTTCTGCCCCGGGATGGCCTATTGTCGTCGTGAAGACCAAACGACAGGGAATCCTAAGATGTTTGATGTGGAAACTGTTGAGCAAATGGATGCTCCTCGATAACTGCCCCGTGGCGCTTCAAAAACAGAGCTTGAGGAACTAAGGGTTTTCTCTTCCCAATTCCTCCACTACCACTTCTCCTTCCCGAGTTAGCCCTCCACTTGCCTCCTGTGCTAGCACATTTCCTCTCTTCGCCACCTTTCTAGCAATGGCTCCGAAGAAGGGGAAATCTCAATAGGTTGAGGAGGAAGAGGAGGAGTAGCCCACGGATATCTTCCCCACTATCGGTGAATCATGGGTCGACACCGTGAAGAGCATCCGCAAGTACCAGCACTTGATGGCCAGGGAGTATAATGAGCACGGAGCCACCAAGATTCACCATGGCGTGGTGAACGCTTAGAACCGTGTAGCCCCCATGACTCCCCTCTTCATGCACACCATTTACGCGGGGTTGATTCATCCCTTCTCCTCCATCCTCCTCGCCCTCCTAGCGCACTACAAGATCCACTTGCTGCATTTGCATCCCAACTCCCTCACCACTATCACCATTTTTGCCTTCTACTGCGAGGCTTTCCTCGGGATCAAGCCCTTGGTACGATTGTTCCACCATTTTTATAGTTTGCACCTTACCGCACGTGGCCAATGCTCTGGGTGTGTCTCCTTTTGCACAGAGCATGATATCCTTGCCATGGAGTGGTCAAAGAAGGTGGAGGAATACCGCTGGTGATGGGTGTAGGTAGATGCTTGCGAGGTGAACCCGCTGCTCGTGATACCTCTGGATCCAGTGACGAAGATCCCCGAATGGGTTAGCGAGCCTTTCACCTATCGGGAGGCAGAAATAATTGCCAAGTGGCTTGGGGTTCTCCATGAAAGCGGCTTGAAGGCGGAGGTGGTTTTCCGGGAGTTCCTCTGGCGGCGGATTGTGCCCCTCCAAGACCACCAGAATGGGATGTGGGCGCACTCTAGTGACATTGATCGGATGAAGCTTCAAGGGGGCTCCTAGAGGAGTCCCTCGTGACCAAGGCGATGAGGACTCTGTTAGTCGCACCTAGGGCGGACTATCCTCTGGAGAGTTCTCCTCCACTATACTGCTGGCTACCGGAGGAGAGGGCTGAGGTCCTTGGAGGGAGTCCTCGCTTCGATGAGACGGGGCTGCTTGCCTAGAGCCAACAAGCGAGGGAGCTGCAACGGACGGCGACTCATCTTCCACCTCGAATCCCGACGGGGTAGCCGTAGCTAAACAGGGCGATGTGGTAGGCGAGCAGCCCCTGAGGCGTAAGCAAAGCTTATGCAAGAAGCTTCCCACTCCTTTCGGTGATGAGAAGGGTGTCGGTGAATTCTGCATCGAGCCCTCCCAAAGCGCCCTCAAGGAAGAGGACCTCGCCGAGCCAGCCGATGGGAGAAAACTCCCCGAGGAGCCCACCGCCGAGGGCCATAAGGAGGGGAGCTCCCTAGAAGATAAGGGCCTCCGCGTGGAAGTTGTCACCAGAGAGGGCGGCCTACGCCTCACGAGGAGAGTTAAGCGAGGCGCCTGAGTGCCCAGTGATGAGTAAGATCCACCACGATCCGCTCCCTTCACGATGCATTTCTAATGTTGGAAATGGTTTTCAAGGAGCCCCACAGGCGAAGAAGGTGAGGACGGAAGACGACCGGGTTGTGAGCCCTGCTAAGGACGCCTCATCGATTGATTCACATCTTGCACCGGGGCCGGTAGTGCGGACAGGGTTGCACGGGCACGGAGGATGCTTCCTCCGAGGGATCTACGCAGGCTAGTGACTGGCATGGTGCTACTAGAGGGACCGCGCCTGAAACAGCCAGCACGCCAGTCGACGGCGAGACAGAGGCAGCTGCCGCCGAGGACAAGCGCGAGGGGAGAGGTTCCCGGAGGCACCCCTTCTGGACAAGGCTTCCTGGCTCCTGACGATGAGAGGGGGCCCGGGTGCCCCTACTACTTCCTTTTCCAACGCTATCAAGGACACCGCCTCGAGCCTCACCCGCTTGAGAGGGGACCTGGCTAGGGCGGAAGACAAGGTCGTGGCTGAGCATGCTCATCTTGATGCGGATTGGTCACAACTTTATGATGCAATGGCGGCTGGGCATCGCTCCACGAGTCTTGCACGCCTCCTCCAAGTGGAGGCCGAGAAGATCCTTGCCTGGGAGAAGGAGTGCGGGGATGCACTTATCTCTCGTGAGGAGGTCGACTCCTAACATGAGCGGGAAATAGCGGTGGCTGAGGAGAAGGTGATGTCCAGGCAACAAGAGTTATCACGGTGGGAAGGGGAGATAAGCACTAAACAGAAGGAGATCCTGGAGTGGGTGCAGGCCGTCGCCTCTCATGCGACCAGCCTAGAGGCCAAGGAGAAGGAGCTGAGTGAGGAAAGTAGGCTTCTTGCCAAAGAGAAACCCCATCTAGTAGAGAGCCAGTGGAAGCTTGAGGAAGCGAACGCAGGGCTTCATTACCATCTACAAGTCTAGGAGAATCGCCTCCTCAAGGAGCAGAGCGCTTCTAGGGAGGTGAAGGAGAAACTTGAGGTGGAGCTTTGGGGTGCTTGGCCTGATCTCGAGCAGGCGATGCTGGACGGCAAGCAAGCGTATGAATACCTAGACCATCTCATGTCTGAGCTTGATCGTGCCATCGAGGAGGAGTGTCGCGGCCTGCTGGGTCTGGCCGACAAGCGCATCTTCAGCAATCGTCTTCACCTTATCCGCAAGCTCAACCTTGCGACCATGCTCAAGCCCATCAACCACAATGTGGCGGGTACCCTCGTGGCCAATGCGTAGGAGCACGTGGATTCCCTATTGAAGGATTACCATCACAAGGTGGTTGACGGTGAGGCTTCCGGTGAGGGGGGCATGACATGGAGCCATATGTTGCCCACAAGAGCATGGAGGGTCACACTCCTCAGGAGTAGATGCTTGTGTTATGCATTGGATGTAACAAACTTGTGTTTTCCAAGCCTTTCCCCTTGCGAGCTTGTTAGTGTACCATATGTATTTTGTAGGTATAATGAGCGCTCGGTTCCATACTCGTAACCTCATCCCCTCTGTGAAAATGGGGACAACAAGCTAGAGAGGAGAGTGGCACAAATCAGATCATACTTATCTTTAGCTTTGGCGAGGAGTCACTCCAGCGAGTTGTGCCTTGTGACGCGACACGTGCCAGAGATTGGTCTCTCGTGAGACATGGAGAGGGCACTGAGTGGGACTTGGCGAGGACCTCTCATTAGATCTCGCGAAGCACATCCCACGATGGCCTTGGTGGAGATAGGTCTCTAGTGAGACGTAGGCGAGGGCAATGTGTGGGCCTCGGCAAGGACACCTCGTGGCGCCTCATGAAGCGCATCTCGTGATGGCCTCCCTGGAGAATATGCCTAATGTTTTGTTATATTAACAAAGGCAAAACCCCTTCTGAGGGCACCTTGTGGGCCTCGAAGTGGTCCTCTCGTGAGGCCCGTAGGGCCCTCAGCAAGGACACCTCGTGGAACCTTGCAACACGCGTTTCGTGACGCCCCATGGAAATAAACCCCTTGTGAGGTGATGACCCACAAGTATAGGGGGTGTACCGTAGTATTTTTGATAAGTAAGAGTGTCGAACCCAACGAGGAGCAGAAGGTGTTGACGAGTGGCTCGGAGCAGGAATTCTCTGTAAATACTTAGCAAATGGATTTTTGGGGGTTTTTGATAATGCAGATAAATAAAGTATGAGTGAATGAAAGACAATAATAATAAATGCAGCAAGTGGCCCAATCCTTTCTTTAGCAAAGGACAAGCCGGTTGTATTACTTAAGATGACCAAATGTTCTCGAGGACACACGGGAATATCGTCAAGTGCTTTCGCTTCATATAGTTGATTAATCTTCTTTAGTTTGATAAGTGTTGTGTGGGTGAACCTGTGCTAATGTACTGACCTTCCTAGGACTAATACATACTTGTGATTATACCCCTTGCAAGCATCCGCAAGTACAAGAAAGTAATTAAGATAGAAACCTAACCACAACTTTAAACTTTGAGATCCTACACTCCCTTGTGTAAAGGTTTCCTAACGGGGGTTTAGGTTTCTTTCACTCCGGCAACCCCTACGATTAGTAGCCAAATACACAATGCATTCCCCTAGGCCCATAAAGGTGAAGTATCATGTAGTCGACGTTCACATGACACCACTAGAAGAATAACACCAAAACTTAATTATCAAACCATTGAATCTTTCTCAACATAATTCCACTACTAACAACATGACTTCTCCCATGTCCTCAAGAACTAAACGAACTACTCACAAGACATCATACGGATAAAGATTAGAGATGAAATAATGATAAGTAACAATCTGAATATAACAATGATTCAACGGTTCCACTCAATAGCATCAACTACAACAAGTAATCAACACCGAGAAAGTTTCCCCTAAGAACTATGCAAGATTCAACCCAATTGTTACAGTGGTCTGGACTGGTGATGATGGTGCTGGTGGAGATGATGATGATGATGATCCCGATGAAGTCCAGCTTGATGGTGGTGTTGATGGCGACTATCTCCCCTCTCCGGGAAGGAATTTTCCCGGCAGATTTCTGCCTGCTGGAGAGCTCTTTCTCTCTCTGCAATTTTCCGCCCTGTAGAGGCGGCGGAATCTTTCTGTGGTTGCTCTCCGAGTATTAGGGTTTTGCGGGAATAATATACGCCAAAGGGGAAAGCCAGAGGTGGGCTAGGGTGCCCACACCACCTGGTGGCACGGCCAAGGGTGGCCCGCGCCAGGGGGTGGTGTGGGTCCCCTGTGGCCCATCTCCGATCCGCCTTCTGGCATCCTTCATCTTCTGGAAAAATAGAATTTTCCGTATATTTTCTAGGATTTTCCGATCTTCGTGAATTTCACCTCCAAACAATGCCTTTTCCATCAGAATCCTGACTTCAGCGGTCCATACTCCAAAAGTCATCAACCATGCAAAAACAGATGAAATAACATAAGTATCATCTCTTAATATGAAATATATCAATGAATAATTGTAAATTATGATATAGAATAGTGATGCAAAATGGACGTATCAACTCCCCCCAAGCTTAGACTTCGCTTGTCCCCAAGCAAAAACCGAGCTCAATAAACATGACCTCAGGTTTATTGAGTGAAGAGTCGATAAAAGAATACAGACAAGAAGCATCACATTCATCAATACACAAATCATAATAGAAGAGAACTCACTATTATATAACTTAACTTGCAATAAGTAAAGGAAAGACAATAAAGATACACAAAGTAAATCATAATTGGTAATGGCAAACTTTGTTCTCGGTCAAAGAATAGTTAACAATTCGCAGGAGTTCTAACATAATGGCATTTTCAAATGATAGCTTTCAAAGTAATACTCACTAAGATAAGAGCAATGTGCAAAACAAGGAACATAAGAAACATGATTGAATAAATCATCATATGCATGAATGAAACACAACAACTCAAAATACTTGCTGAGATAGAAGGGAATAGGTTTACTGACTCAACTAAAAAGTAAAAGATAAGCCCTTCGCAGAGGGAAGCAGGGATTTCAAGTTCCATAAAGAGCTTCCAAAAATTATGGTACTTATTAGCTTTCAGCTCTCATTGCCCCTATCATAAGCATCTTGAGGTGATTAAGGTTAAAGTGAACAAATATGAGGATATGCTTGACAAGTTATAAGTTGAAAATCTCATGCCCCATGCTTACGAGTACCAGACCTCATGCTACTCAACTTTAGTCACGAGTAAGTTCTTGTCATTGTAAATACATGTGTATCATTGAGAACCGCCAATAGGGTACCCCTTGCCCGATGATATGGAAGCATTCCCATATCAAAATGGCAAGGCAAGCAGACAATGAGCATCTCAGCGATCTTTTTATTTGCTATTTTCATAGGTTTTTATTGAGGATGCTTCACAGATTGCTCACTATGGTTATGCTGCAAGTTTCCACCATGATTAGGCATGGCTTAGATTAGCGGCCCAGGTGTTTCTCTAACACATATACAAACTCCATGAGCTTACAAGCTCCCCTTTTATTTCACACCGCCGGGATCCATAAGCAAAATAATCATGATATCAACTAATTAAGTGCAATGTTGAAAGCGTTCCCCATGATAACATGGTTTTGCTAACTCTCAACTTATAAAGCGCAAGCATATACGCAACATATATGGGCACAATGGTTCAAGTTTATTAAGTGCAAGAAATTAAAGTGTGCCATCAAGTTCGTGAGAGCTTTAATCACTAATTTTCACACAACAAGTTTAATTCGGAAGGTAGATAAAAACATGAATTTACTTGGGATAGCAATAATGCTAATATGGAGGTATGGTGGATACAAATGGCATAGGTTTTGGTTTAAGGATTGGATGCACGAGAAGCATTCCCTCTTAGTACAGGTTTTTGGCTAGCAGGGCTGGGTAGCAAGGATAAGAGTTGAAGGAAACAAACAAACATACAGGTGATAAAAACAAACATGCAACCTTCCTTGGAAGCACAAAAGATCTTAACCACAGAATACTGAGCTTATGAGCCAATCAAGAAAGAAAGATGATGAGATTATATTTCTTAAAAGTACTTTTCTCTTTTTCATTCAATTCTCAAATAGTGTTGCTACTGACCAGAGCCACATTTGCTAAAACCAACTAAATTTACTCCATGATCCCAAAGTGATACCAATACTAACAATAAGATCAATCATATAACAGAAATTGAAACTAATATAAGATATGCAAAAGAGTGAATGATAGACCTTCTCATTAATATTCCATAACGGCAACTCACACCAAGGGATACATAAATAACTAACTAGAGGGGAGACACTTCCATAATGCAAACCATCCTATATGATAACTTCTTTATTCATGATATGACTCTACTAAAAAGTTAAAAAGATAGAAGATAATGATGTGATACCGCGACACTCCTTCAAGCTTGGAACAAACCAAGGGGATGCCAAAACTTGATGACGAATTACTCCTTCGATGGTGGTGGTGTTCTCTTGATTGGAGCGAGAAAATATTCCAGCATCTTACGAAGCCTGTTATTCTCCTCTTGAAGTATATCCACATTCCTCCTCAGGTCTCGGTACTTGTCGCAGAACACATCAGTTACTCGTAGAGCTTCCACTGCTGCAGGGCGGGAACTGAGGTCTAGAGTTGGAGGTATCAGCCCCTTCATTCCTGCTAACATGTCCTTTACTTCCTCTCCGATGTTCCGATCCATGTCTTCGCACCTAGTTGCGATCCTTTCTTATTTCACCCATCCCACGAGAGTCTCCTGCTCAAGATTGCGATGGAGCTCGCGACGGTGTCGCATCTCGTAACCCTTTGAAGATGAATCCTGGAACGACATCTGGACAGAACAAATCGAATCAAAAACACGACGAGAACACGATATATGAACCTCGAGGGATCCAGGGGATTATATATTACGAAGTTTTACAACGAAAGGAAAGTACCGGGAGAAAACGGGTCGGAGACGGGCTCCGGGGTGGCCACACCCCTTGGTGGCGTGGCTAGGTGGGCCCGTGCCACGGGGTGGTGTGAGCAACCCTGGCTCCGTTTCCGTCCCTCTTTTGCCTCATCGCTTTCCATGTTAGATAAAAACTGCAAAAATATAACTTGACAGATTTTTCGTGGAACTTTTCTTACCAGAACTGTTACCGATTCGAAAAAGGACTCTGCAGGTCTCCGAACTTGGTTTTTAATAAATTCTTCCGTAGTCACCACTTGAATAACATCAATTTTTTCATCTTTATAAACATATTGTTTGAGTCATTTAACCATTCACCATCTTGTTACACCATTTTCTCCTACAACCTGAAAATTTCTTTCACACAAAACTTCACACAATTCTCATTAGCAACATTAGTGCATGCAAGATAATAAACCTTTAAGTTCAATTTTAACTGAAATCCATCAAAACATAAGCTACAGTAGCAACTCCTTCCAAAATCCCAAAAAGGAAATCAATTTAAGAGGCAAATGCAAGAGTGGCAAAAATCTGTCAAAACAGACCAGCAGGTAAAGATCATTTTTTTTGGAGATCTTCTATTGCTCAAATCAAAAAGTGAAAAACTAACGAAAGTTAAATAACAACCTGGGGCAGAAGCAAAAAAAAATTACAGCTCAATCCAACGTATAGAGATTTTTCATGAATTTTTAGAGTGAAGCACAAAAATCTGTTTTGGGACAGTGACTTTCCCAAATATTACTTCTCTCTCATTAGAGGTTGATCTTGACACAAAAACCAAACAAAAATGATAAGGAGAGGTTATTACCGAAGTAATAACTTTCAAAACTCAAATAAACAAAAACAAACTGAAAACACGAATATATTGGGTTGTCTCCCAAAAAGCTCTTTCTTTATAGCCATTAAGATGGGCATGATAATTCCAATGATGCTCACATAAGAATATGAATTGAAGTAAAAGAGAGCATCAAGAAGCAAAAGTACACATGTTTAAGTCTAACCCACTTCCTATGCAAGAGAATTTTGTAAGAAAATAAATTGAAACCAGAGGCTGCTAACATAGGAAGGCAAAACAAGTGCAACATAAATACTTTCATCATAAAGCAAGGAAACTTAATATTATTGAGATGCATAAGAACAGTCTTCCCTCTCTCATAGTAACTTTCAATATCGTGCATAAATTTAACGATATAACTATCACCTGAACTATTGTAGCAATGATCACTTTTCTAACAGAAAACACAGGAACACTAGCCCTCATAATACTAGTTTGTGAAATAATATTAGAGGTATCCTTACAGAGGATAGTGTGTCCATCCTTTACATATTTAGTGACAAAGTTCTTCTCGTTTGTTATTACAAGTTCAACGGATATTTGTTCATTAGGTCAACAGCTCTATTTGTACTTTCATTAACCATACTAGCTATCATAGAATGTTCCTTTATCTTAACTGGGAAATGCATTTTCTCAATGTAAGGTTCAGGTAAAACATGATTAGCAGTATAAACTTCAGTATTTCTAGCAGGAACACAATTAGCAATATCTTTATATGGCTCATGATACTTATTCCATTTCTTTTTAGGAATTTCAATATAAGAAGCAAAATCCTTAAAGTAAGTTGCAATACTTTGAGAATCAAGACCATAAGCATTACTAATATTTTGGAAGTCATCAGTTCCCATAAAAGATTCAATGCATTCACAATCTTAATTTATACCTGACTTTCTTCCTTTATCATTCTCGCATGCTTCAGCATTGTCTTGAATACAGTCTAGAAGATCCCATTTAGCTTCGTCTTTCATGCGTGTAAATGATCCAGCACAAGAAGCATCCAATAGATCCTTATCATGAAGATAAAGTCTTGCATAAAAGTTATTGATCATAATATTGTTGGGGAGCTCATGAATAGGACATTTGAGCATTAGTAACTTCAATCTCCCCCAAGCTTGAGTTGTACTCTCTCCATCAAGAGGCCAAAAGTTGTATATTTGATTCTGATCTTTATGAATCTCGCTAGGAGGATAAAATTTTGAATAAAAGAGAGGCACTACTTCCTCCCATTCAAGAACTTGACCATTCTTCAGCAGCTTATACCATTCTTCAGCTCTTCCTTTCAGTGATAATGAGAATAATTTCTTCTTGACTTGATCTGTTGTAATACCTGCACACTTGAACAACCCGCCTAATTCGTGCATAAAGAGCAAATGATCACCGGGATGGACAGTTCCATCTCCAAAATAGTAGTTATCCATAAAACGATCAACAATTCTTGTAGGTATTTTAAAAGTATCATTTTCAGCAGGTGGTGGTTCATCTACTACCTTAGAAGTGGTAGTAGCATTACAAAATAAGAAACTAAGTGAGTTATCCATATTGAAATAAAGTAACTAACAGAATAAACAATACTCAGAGTAGAAGTTTCCTTTACCAGTTCCACTCTCCAATAGTGCTTCACTCCCCTATAAAATAGTCTTGATTACCCACAAGTATAGGGGGTGTATCGCAGTATTTTAGATAAGTAAGAGTGTTGAACCCAACGAGGAGCAGAAGGTGTTGACGAGTGGCTCGGAGCATGAATTCTCTATAAATACTTAGCAAACGGAATTTTGGTTTTTTTTGATAATGTAGATAAATAAAGTACGAGTGAATGAAAGACAATAGTAATAAATGCAGCAAGTGTCCCAATCCTTTCTTTAGCAAAGGACAAGCCGATTGTATTACTTAAGATGACCAAACATTCTCGAGGACACACAGGAATATCGTCAAGTGCTTTCGCTTCATATAGTTGATTAATCTTCTTTAGTTTGGTAAGTGTTGTGTGGGTGAACCTATGCTAATGTACTGACCTTCCTAGGACTAATACATACTTGTGATTATACCCTTTGCAAGCATATGTAAGTACAAGAAAGTAATTAAGATAGAAACTTAACCACAACTTTAAACTTTGAGATCCTACACTCCCTTGTGCAAAGGTTTCCTAACGGGGGTTTAGGTTTCTGTTACTCCAAAAACCCCTACGATTAGTAGCCAAATACACAATGCATTCCCCTAGGCCCATAAAGGTGAAGTATCATGTAGTCGACGTTCACATGACACCACTAGAAGAATAACACCACAACTTAATTATCAAACCATTGAATCTTTCTCAACACAATTCCACTACTAATAACATGACTTCTCCCATGTCCTCAAGAACTAAACGAACTACTCACAAGACATCATATGGATCAAGTTCAGAGATGAAATAATGATAAGTAACAATCTGAACATAACAATGATTCAACGGTTCCACTCAATAGCATCAACTACAACAAGTAATCAACACCAGGAAAGTTTCCCCTAAGAACTATGCAAGATTCAACCCAATTATTATAGCGGTATGGAGTGGTGATGATGGTGCTGGTGGAGATGATAATGGAGATGATGATGATCCTGATGAAGTCCAACTTGATGGTGGTGTTGATGGTGACGATCTCCCCTCTTTGGGAAGGAATTTCCCCAGCAGATTTCTGCCTGCCGGAGCTCTTTCTCTCTTTGTAGTTTTCCACCTCGCAGAGGCAGCGGAATCTTTCTGTGGTCGGTCCCCGAGTCTTAGGGTTTCGTGGGGATAATATACGCCAAAGGGGAGAGCCAAAGGTGGGCCAGGGTGGCCACACCACCTGGTGGCACGACCAAGGGTGGACTGTGCCAAGGGGTGGTATGGGCCCCCTGTGGCCCATCTCTGCTCCCCCTGCTGGCATCCTTCGTATTATGGAAAAATAGGATTTTTCTGTATATTTTCTGGGATTTTCTGATCTTCGCGAATTTCGCCTTCAAACAGTGCCTTTTCCATCAGAATCCTGACTTCAGCGGTCCATACTCCAAAAGTCATCAACCATGCAAAAACAGATGAAATAACATAAGTATCATCTCTTAATATGAAATATATCAATGAATAATAGTAAATTATGTTATAGAATAGTGATGCAAAATGGACATATTATGAGGCTTAGGAGAGGACACCTTGTGGCGCCTCGACAATGACCTCTCGTGAGGCCTCACAGAGCACATCTCATGATAGCCCCCTTGAGGACTTTCTTCTGCTCTATTTTGCTAACTTAGGAAAGTTTCCGATGAGGACACCTTGTGAGCCTCGGGTGGGACCTCTTGTGAGGTCCCTAACTACTTCCTTGTGGAGTAGGACCATGTTTGTTCCTATGGTTTAGGAGAATCGGCATGCCATCAAGGCTACAAATGGGATGAATGTATGTGCTTCTTTGGTCCAAGTATGTGTGTTACACAAGGACCTCAAGTGCCAAGGACTTTAGCGAGGTGACATGTGCGGGGTGATTAGTCCTGCCAGTCAGAGATCAAATCACTTGGGCTCTGGCGGTGGGGCTGGCCTGAGCATGTGCACAGTGCCCAGTCTCCATTCGTGTGAGACATAGTAGAAATAACATGAGCACATACAGACATGAGTAGATTTATTTTATTGCTTGCCTGAGTCTATTCATTACAAGTGCTCTATGGGGTGGGCATAAACTCTCGCGTACTGGTGTCGATTCTTAGGAGATGTTTCACGAGTAAAACTTCTAGAGGTGTTGTATGTCTCACGGATTCTCCACCGGGACCCCCTCTTCTGTCTCAAGCTTGATGTGCCTGACTGAGAAACTTGCACAACCCGAAAAGGGTCTTCCCACACCGGTGATAGCTTGTGCAGGCCTTCTCGGGAGAGTATCCTTCTAAGGACAAGATCACCAACCTCAAGAGTGCAGCGGTGGATGTTGCGGTTGTGATAGCGAGGTATACCTTGTTGGTACCATGTGGCACGAACAGCGGCCTGGCAGCGCATCTCCTCCATGAGTAGCAACTCTTCCTCCTGCAGGCCCTCTTGGCCTGACTCGTCGAAGGAGAGGACATGGAGACCCATGACTGAGCTCCATGGGAAGGACCACCTCCACCCTGTAGACGATGGAAAAGGGTGTCTCTCCAATGGGCTTGGTTGCCGTAGTGCAAACCGACTAGAGCATTCAGGGGAGTGCATCGATCTAGACCTTGACGTGGCCTTTAAGATTGTTGAAGCTCTTGGTTTTGAGTCCCCTGAGTACTTTAGTGTTGGCAGGCTCGGTTTGGCTGCTGCTTCGTGGGTGTGCGACAAAGGCGTAACAGATCTTGATGCCGAGGTTGGCACAGTAGGACTTGAATAAGCCACTGGTGAATTGAGTGTCGTTATCAGTGATGATGCGGTTGGGCACGCCAAAGCGACTGGTAGCTGGAGAGTGGGGATTGGGATCCTATGACGATGCACGACATCGTCTTCATCTCCTGGTAGCCCCCACCTTCTTCCTCGGGGAGGTTATGTAGGGGTTCCGCGTATGAAAACAATAAATTTTACCCTACGCCCCTGAACCCCTGAAGCTGCCAGGTCCTATCTATTAGTAATACAGTAACAGGAGGGGCTTTTCGCGAACTTACCCTTGAAGACCGAAAAGAGTTGTCAACGCTCAGGAGAGCGTGGTTGATGTAGATGAGCCGAAGCCGACCTCAAGGTCGTGATGAAGTCCTTGCGCTCCTTGGCTCCAACGACTTGAGTGCCTCAAGTACGATACCTTGTGGGGAGTTACACACGTCTGGTGCCTGACGATGACTCCCGCTTTCCTGATCCAGCAACAGTTGCGGAAGTAGCTCCCGGATCCGAATCCTGCAGCGCGACGGCGCTCCGCGGTGAAGATGTCTCTCTTGTGCAGTCCATACTTGGGACCACGGTCACGAGAGAGAGAGAAGGAGAGAGAGAAAATATATCAATTAGAGGTCCTCCCCAAAGTGGCGAGACCCTTATTGAATATTGGTGTATTTATCTTGGCCAAATACCCCCACTATATATAGGGGAAGGAGGGGGTACACCCTCCCTCAAAGTCCCATGGTGGGACTAAAGGAGAGGAGGGGGAGGGTTGGCCACCGGCCACCCTAGTGGGCCCCGCGCAGGGGTCTAGGCCCAGCAGGCCTCCCCCTTGGCCCCTCTCCCTCCTGAATTGGCCCATTAAGCCTTTGACCATTAATATGATTTTTCTCTTTATTAAATAATTATGGATAAAGGATTAAATCAACATTTAACATTCATTCACACATTATTCAATCTCCGTGGTTATGGAACACCTTCCACTTCCACTTCGGACATCCTCCGGACTTACCGAAACCCTTTCGGTTTTCTCCCTATTCTTCTTCGGTGATTCCACCGATCCTATAAACACTCTCTAAGCATCATCAAGCCCTTAAGCGTGATACCCCACTGTTCGGGAACACTCCAGACATGGTCGGGACACTCCCGCACCAATGATCGACAGAGGGACCTGGATGGCCATGTGACCCCTATGCGTTCCACGAAGATCTTTTGTCGTTTGAACCGGGATAGTCGTGTCTTATTCCCTTTGTCACTCGATACTTGCATTGCCCGAGATCTGATCAATGACATCACCATGTCGTGTTCAATCTCGTCACTGAACAACGCTACTTGACTCGTTCCGACAAGTGATATCCCTGTGATCAAATCACATGTTGTGCAGCTATTGGATATAACTTCTCCGAGTGGGCCCTTGAGTATCTTCCCGTCACATGGACGGACAAATCCCGCTCTTGACATATATTGCCTCTACGGTTTCCTCCGAGTACCTGAACACACCTTTATAACCACCGTATTACCAGATGGCATTTGATGCTATCTAAGCACTCTCGGGAGACAGTGATTGATATAGCCTCATGGTCTAAGGAATAGTCTACGAGGATCCATTTCTAATCATTGTAACTTGAACTTCGTGACATGATTGGGTCACGATGTTTAGGTTGGGTATTGGTTCATCATCTCATTCTCAGAATGAGATGACCTCATTTCCAACTGGCATAAATGCCACATGATCAGGAAACTTGATCATATGTTGACCAATGAACCAGTGACTAGAGTTTTACTGGGAACCCCTGGTTGTTTGTATATCACACGTGTATTGATGTTTCCACTCAATACAGTTATAGCATGATATAAAACTTAATCATAAACTATATGAAATATAATAATAGTCCTTACCACTATTTGTCTCTAGGGCATATTTCCAACAGTCTCCCACTTGCACTAGAGTACAAATACACTAGCTGCATTTGTTCTCAATCTTTGACACCATATATCCGGTACCCTGAACATGCTTGCTCATGGAAGAGGTTGAGTCTTGGCTCTGTCCTTTACAGTCCCAAATCCTTTGCAACTTACTAATGTCACCTTGATTGACATTAATACTTTGTCATCACATGACAACATCTATGTGTATGCATCGTCGCTATGGCAGCAGAACGAGGCCTGATTCCAGGAGCCTACAGTGACGTTAGATCAACCTCGAGGGCTTTCTCATGGGCACTGTGCCCTGGGACACATCATTCTATGTTAAAAGCGAACTAGCCCCACCATAACATTATACAACACTTTAGATGGTACCCTTATCTATTATTATAAATGTATTCATCAAAACACTAGTGCACTCTGTGCAATTTTCGATGTTTTGTTCACCTCGCTTCCTACTTGACTTTAATTGGTATTACTGGAGTTTCCAACATATTCGCTTATAACACAACTCTTTATGCTTTAAGATATGTTATCCTTTATGGATTTGGAAAATATGTCCACAGTTCTCTACTAGACACAGCGGACAAAACTCAGCTCAACATTCTGTGATTCGAACTTAATCACTTTTAAACGTTCCTTATTTGGATCACATATTATGCTAAGTTATCATCATGGTTTATTAAGATAGAACCTATGTCTCAACTTAGTGACGATCATCCTTTTCTTTCTTTTAACCATTGATGTTAAACTTAATGCTATTCCTAATTTGAGTTATTAAGGACTAGTTCCTTAATCAACTTCTATTCCGAAACCCCTTTCAGAATCCCTTAAGGAATACTACATAATATCATAATACACTTATTATCAACTTCTGCATCTTATAAATCATTATTCATAAGTATTTGCACTTTCATCCTTCACATACTTAAGAATTACTCCTATAAGCTCCCACTAAAAATATGTTCCTACACATTTGAATTTGAGTCTTATATTGCTCCACTTAAAATATGTCAACCACATATTGTTTTAGGAAGACTTTCATAGTTCCCACTCAATTTTATGCAAATTTCATATCTCCTTACTATTTTGAACAACTTCAAAACCTTTGATCAAATATCAAACTTGGAGTTTCACTATGAGATACCAGTACTATTACTAGTTTTAAATCCTCTAGACATTTAGCACATTTGAATCAAATTCATTTGAATTTTTCCAACACTTGACAAATTGTGCTTTTGTCATTTACCCCCCTTTTTCCTACTATGGCTTTGCAGTCATTTGGGAAAATTCAAGTAACCCCTTTTACTTGTGATATTCAGCAACAAATTGCTTTCTAATCTCAAAGGGAATTTTGCTTCTAGGATTTCTCATAATTTTGTTTACCATTATTTCCTTTGTAGTCTGTAGGTATGTCATATTCCAAGAATCAGGACAAATGATTCAAAAATGTCTCCATACAAGATATAGATTACATTTTGAATCCTACTTCATGTAGTGAAAACACCAGTGGGGAAAACACAATGATCAATATCATTGATTCTTTCCTTCTGTGAAGAGAATTGTTCAGGAACGTTTTCCGTTGTGCTTCTCTACACTCTGATGCAGGGTTTTGAATCCTCATCGTGTTTTTACACTATTTTCCATTTGCTCCATAATTGAAAAATATTACTAAAAAGTGAGCTTTCTCAAGAATGCACCAAAATCCAAGCAATACAAGTTTTGCTTCTCTTTCGGTTTAGCTATGGATTTTGTATTCAAAGTTTTCCAATGAATACGCTACAAGGAATTATTCGCTATTGTTTTGGTTATATCGAATAACCCCAAAACATTGATGAATTCAAATGGATCACTACAAATTCTAATTGAGTGCTAACTATTTAACTAATGGTCTCTACATCTACACTACAACGATTTATTTGGTGCCTTCTATTCAACCCATTTGATATCTAATATCACATTGTGACGCTTTGCATTTTGACGTTTCAAAATGTTTTGCATTTCACAATTACTTTTATGCCATTCTTATAAATTCGAATTTCATTACTATTGATCAAATCATATTAATTAGATTCTCTTTTATCTTTATACCCATTGTTGATGAAACATCTTGATCAAATCAAATAGTTTCATATTCATGTTTCCTTTGGTAAACTACTTTACACATTTAAACAATCATACAATGATAATTACCATTTTCGTTAAAAGCCCAATACATCGAATATGTATTTACTTTAACAATTCTTCAAACACTTTGTATTCAAGTAATACATGGTGTTCAAGCTATTTTGCTGAACTTAGGCATGATTTGTATGTGACAACAAATCGAATGACTTTCACATATTATCACATAACTTTGAATCTAAACAATGGTTTTTCATTCATTAATGAACATATCATTAAGTTGGGTATTTTTAAATAAGGCATTTTAATGTTTTAAAAATGTTCATGCATTATCAATTAGTTTCAAAATAATAAGGATAATTCACAAGTAATCAAAAAAGATATGAACACGAATAGAAATCATTCATAAAAGCAGAACAACTGTTTGTTACAAATTCATATGAATAACCGTCTCACGAAATGTGAGACACACTAAAGAAGTTCACAATCTCTTGATTACAATAATCATTCTAAAATATAAACTAAATGATAAATGTCGAGGGAGAGTGTCGTCGGCCATCATCATCATGCTCGCCATCAACACGCAACGTCACCTCCTCTCCAGCAAGCACCTCTCATGCAGAAGGACCTGTTTTCAGCAAAACAGAACAAGTATCAGATATACTTAACACTGCAAATGTTTTTGCAGGATTATAACATTTATAAACTATATATCAAATATATACCTTTGTCATTGATGACCTGAGTGACATCTGGTTCAGCGCACACATTCCTGAGATGTGTCACAAACCGGTGGAACTCCATTGATTCCACGTCGCCCCTCATAACGCAAGTCCTGACTTGTGCATGGTAGCTTGGTGGCAGTGACAAGCAGCACAACGGTGTTTGCAAAAGAGCCCGTCATCCAGATGTCCAGGAAGTATGCAGGCCTCATGTACACATCATGCATGTGCTCCAAGTGGTTGTCCAGTGATGAGTTCTCCTCCATCTTAATGGAGAGGAAGTCTCCCATCAGCTCATGCTCCCAAATGCGTGTCTGCTCCATGAAATATAGGAGGCCATCTCACGACGGAGATAGCGGTCTTTCCGCTGCTCTAGGGTCTCTAGGTCTGTGGGTGATACATTGCAAATCTATCTATAATTTTTGATGTTCCATGCTTGGTTTTATCTACTTTCTTGTGTTTTGTCCACACTTTGGAGTACTTTTCATATGATTTCTTGGACTAACCTATTAACAAGAGCCATAGTGCTAGTTGCCTGTTTTCTGCTGTTTTTGGTTCCAGGAAGTCATAAAATGAATATTCTCGGAATTGGACGAGACAAAAGCCAAAGTTATTATTTTACCGGGGGACACTTGGAGCCAGAATACGAGACAGAGAGGGGTTGGGGCCTGGCCACACCACCTGGCTGCGTGGTCAGGCCTGGCCCGTGCAAGGCACGGTCTGGATGCCCTAGGCACCCCCTCGGCCTCTCCTTCCGCCTATGTATTGCCTCTGTTACGGAAACCCTAAGTACCCGATCAAAAATCAACGAAAGAGTCTGTAGCCGCTGTCATCTCCATCCCTAGATCGGGAGGGATCTGAAGCTCTTCCCGGCACCCCGCCGGAGAGGGGAATTCACCCTGGAGGCCTTCTTCATCATCATGCAAGCCTCCGGTGTGATGCGTGAGTAGTTCATCTCTGGATTACGGGTCCATGTAGTAGCTAGATGGCTGGTTCTCCTCCTTTGTGCTTTCATGTCTAGATCTTGTGAGCTCCGTTCATGATCAAGATCATCTATTTGTAATTCTGCATGTTGTGTTTGCGGGGATTCGATGGATATTGATATGCTATTTCAGATTGATTATTGATTCTATCATGTCTTTGTTATTTATGATCTTGCATGCTTTCCGTTGTTAGTAGCTATCTTGGCCAAGTAGATGCTAGCAACTCCAAGAGTTAGTATTTATGCTCGATAGTGGGTTCATGCCTCTGGTAATTTGGGGAAGTGACAGAAATCTCTAAGGTACTATATGTGCTGTTGCTACTAGGGAGAAAACAACAATCCTTTATTCATAGAACAATTGTATTGTTTACTTTACACGCAATTTCTAAAGCAATAATTTGTTGCTTGCAACTTAATACTAGAGGGGGTTCGGATGATAACCTCAAGGCGGATTATTAGTCATAGATGCAGTTGGATGGCGGTCTATGTATAATGTTGTAATGCCCAATCAAGTTCCAAAGGAGTCAAGATGATTATTATATGCTTGTATGCTTTCTCGATGTTTGTCAATTGCCCCGCTATAATTTGTTCACCCAGCATGTTATCTATCTTAAGGAGAGCCACCTCTAGTGAACTATGGACCCCGGTCCTTTCTTTTACATACAATGTACAAACTATTTACCGCTTTGTGTTTACTTTCTACAAACTATTACTTCCTTCCATTCGATATGTTTAATCCTTTGTTTTCAGCAAAACCGGTGAGATTGACAACCTCATCGCAAGTTGGGGGCATAGTTATGTGGTTGTGTTGTGCAGGTCTCCATGTTGGTGCTGGCACCGGTAGTGCGCCCTGCCAACGTTCAGCTAGCTACACCTTTGGGGTGTTTCCTTGCTCCTACTGGATTGATAACCTTGGTTTCTTATTGAGGGAAAACTTGCTGCTGTGCTCATCATACCTTCCTCTTGGGTTTCCCCAACAAGCTCAATATATTTGGGCCATCAAGCTCTTTTTCTGGCACCGTTGCCGGGGAGTCAAGGACATCTTCACAAGGGGAGTCCCACATAACCAATCTCTTTACTTTGTTATTTTTGTTTTGCTTAGTTTACTTGTTTGCTTGTTTCTTTATCAAAAACCAGAAAAAATTAGTCTTACTAGTTTGCTTTCTTTATTAAAAACAAAAAAAATGAGTACTCTGGAAAACACTAAGTTGTTTGACTTTACTAGCACCAACAACAATGATTGTATGAGTACACCTATTGCTCCACATGTTCCTGAAGCTACTTTCTTTGAGATTAAACCTGCTTTACTCAATCTTGTTATGAGAGAACAATTTTCAGGTATTGGTAATGAAGATGCTGAGGCCCATCTAAATAACTTTGTTGAACTTTGTGAGATGCAAAAGCATAGGGATATAGATGGAGATATTATTAAGCTTAAATTGTTTCCTTTCTCTTTGAGAGGAAAAGCTAAAGAATGGTTGAACTCCTTAACTAGGAATAGTATTGATTCTTGGACTAAATGCAAAGATTCTTTCATTGGAAAATACTATCCTCCTGCTAAGATTATATCTATGAGAAGTGAAATAATGAAGTTTAAACAATCTAATAATGAACGTGTTGCTCAAGCTTGGGAAAGAATGAAATCTTTGGTAAAGAATTGTCCCACTCATGGACTGGCTGCTTGGATGATCATCCAAACTTTTTATGCAGGATTGAACTATTCCTCAAGGAATCTATTGGATTCTGCTGCTGGAGGTACCTTTATGACTATTACTTTGGGTGCTGCAACAAAGCTTCTGGATAATATGATGGTTAACTACTCTGAATGGCATACTGAAAGAGCTCCACAAGGTAAGAAGGTAAATTATGTTGAGGAAACCTCCTCCTTGAGTGATAAGATTGATGTTATTATGTCTATGTTTGTTAATGGGAAAGCCCATATTGATCCAAATAATGTTCCTTTAGCCTCTTTGGTTTCTCAAGAAGAGCAAGTTGATGTGAACTTTATAAGAAATAACAACTTTAGCAACAATGCCTACAGGAATAATTTTGGTAACAATAATTATAAGCCATATCCTCCCAACAATGGTAATGCTTATGGAAATTCCTACAACAACAATAGGAGTGCTCCCTCTGAATTTGAAGTTATGCTCAAAGACTTTATTAGTAAACAAACTGTTTTCAATAAAACTATTGAGTAAAAACTCTCTAATGCTGAAAGAAATATAGCATCACTGGCTGAAGCTCAATCTTCTTTGAATAAAATGGCTGCTAAACCTGAAACTATTGATAATCCCTTTGCATCTACTAATGCCATACAAGTAAAAATTGATGAAAATGTTAGACTATTAGCTGAATTACATGCTAAGTGGGAAAGAGAAGATGAAATTGCTAGAAACATTAGTGTTTCTACTATCACTACCACTAGTGTTAAGGATAGTAATAGTTCTACCACTCTAGATGATAATTTTGATTTTGATCTTGATGGTTGCAATATCTCTGAAGTTATTAAGTTCCTACAAAAGCTTGCTAAAAGTCCTAATGCTAGTGCTATGAACATGGCCTTTACAAAACATATCACTGATGCTCTCATAAAGATTAAAGAAGAAAAGATGAAACATAAAGCTTCTATTCCAATAAAGCAAGAAGATGGTTGGGAACCCATCATTAATATGAAAGTGAATGATTTTGATTTCAAAGCTTTATGTGATCTTGATAGTAGTGTTTCTATTATGCCTAGAAGGATTTATGATATGCTTGATTTGCCACCACTTGAAGATTGTTATTTGAATGTCCCACTTGATGATACTGCTAAAAAGAAACTCATGGGGAGTCTTAATGATGTTCTTATTATGGCTAACAATTCCTATGTCCCCTTTGATTTCTATGTTTTGGATGTTGAATGCAATGCTTCTTGTCCTATTACTTTGGGAAGACCTTTTCTTAGAACTGTTGGTGCCATTATTGATATGAAAGAAGGCACCATTAAATATCAACTCCCACTCAAGAAATGTATAGAACACTTCCCTAAGAAGAGAGAGAAGATTTCTTTTGCCTCTCCTATGAAAACAAAATTTGCTCTTAATGCTTCATCATTTGAGAACACTTGATTCTTTTTCTTGCTTCTTATGCCTAACTTAAAGGCGTTAAAGAAAAGTACTTATTGGGAGATAACCCAAAAGTTTAGATGAGTCTTGAAAGTTATTACCTCAGTAATAACTGCTCCGTATCCTTTTTATTTGCTTTTTGTGCCAAGAGTAACATTTAATGAGAGAGAAGTAATGATTGGGAAAGTTGCTGTCCCGAAACAGATTTTTGTGCTTCACCGTAAAAATTCGTGTAACATCTCTATATGTCCTTTTGAGGCGTGAATTTTTGTGCTTCTGCTAAAGGTTGTTATCTAACTTTCGTTCGTTCAACACTTTTTGATTTGAGCAACATAAGGTCTTCTAAAAAAATTGTCTTTACCTGCTGGTCTGTTTTGACAGATTTCTGCCATTTTCTGCATTTGCTTCTTGTTGGTTCCTTTTTGAGTTCTTTTGGGGAATTGAGCTTTTTTAGGGAACTGCTACAGTAGCTAGTGTTTTAATGGAAGTTTTATTGGTGTTGGAACTTAACCTAAAGACTTATTATTTTGAGTGCACTAATGTTCCTAATAAAGATTGTGTGAAGTTTTGTATGAAGGAAAAATTTCAGGTGTATGGAAGGAATGAGTAATGAGATGAAGGATGGAATAAAGCTCAAGCTTGGGGATGTCACGCGTGTCACCCCAAGAAATATCCAAGAAGTACAAGCGTCAAAGCTTGGGGATGCCCAAGGCATCCCCCTCTTCATCAATAAAAATCTCAGGTTTCTTCCAAACGATTCATTTTTATTGTTTCATGCACAGTTGTATTGTTCTTGGAGCGTCTTCTTTTTTGTTTTCGTTTTGGTTTTTAGTTTGCTTTGTTTTCTGAATAAATTGGTTGGACCCCCTCTTTCATACATTGGTTTTCAAATAGTTTGGTTTGGTTTGGAAAAGAGTAGGAAAGTTCATGCTTAAGTGGTAAAGAGAGCTTGTTTTTGACTATGGCTTATGCTTTGTCATGCCATGCTTGATATTGTTTTGGATCTATGCTTAGTATTCTTTGCTGTAGCATTACTTGTTATAAACAATTGAGATTTCTTAATGTGCCTTGGATGAATCATGCGTTGTTTTAGCATATTAAAGCATATTATAGTGGTATTCTCCTTTGATGCTTTATTTGGGTTGACTTGGCGCAAGCTCACACCATGTTATGACTATCTCAAGTCATCATAAGCCTTTATGATCCTTTTGTTTTCAACTTGCAGTATCACTTTATGCTTTGATCAATGATGTTTTGTCGCTTTGCATGATTATGGCCATTATTGCTCTCTTAGTTTGTCGCTTGATACATTGCAAATGTATCTATAATTTTTGATGTTCCATGCTTGGTTTTATCTACTTTCTTATGTTTTGTTCCAACTTTGGAGTACTTTTCATAGACTTTCTTAGACTAACCTATTAACAAGATGCCACAGTGCCAGTTGCCTATTTTCTGCTGTTTTTGGTTCCAGGAAAGTCAGAAAATCAATATTCTCGGAATTGGAGCGGACAAAAGCCAAAGTTGATATTTTCCCGGAAGACTCACGAAGCCAGAAGGGGAGTCAGAGGGGGGCCACAGGGTGGCCACACCACCCCATGGTGCGGGTGCCCCCAGGTCGCACCACGGCATGGTGTGGGCCCCCTGGCCGCCCACCGATCTTGCCCTCTGGCCTATAAGAAGCCTCCCGAGACATAAACCCTAAATAGTCAAGCCTCCAGCCACGAAAAGTTCCACAGCGCCGCCGCCACCGAAGGGGAGATTCGGGGGACAGAAAGTCTCTGTTCCGGCACCCTGCCGGGACGGGGAAGTGCCCCCGGAGCCATCTCCATCGATCTCCCCCACCATCTCCACCACCATTGCTGATTCCCATGATGAGGAGGGAGTAGTTCTCTCTCGAGGCTAAGGGTTCTACCGGTAGCTATGTGTTCATCTCTCTCTCTATGCATGATCTTATTGTGATCATGAGCTTGTAATGTATAGATCTACCTTGCTACTCAAGTGCTTTAATAGATCTCTGCTCTCCCCATGTGTGTGAAAGTGACAGCGTGCAGAGCATGGTGGCACTTATGCTAGAGATTACAAATACTTGTTATGAGTTATATTTGGAGTTGGATGTCTTTATGAAATTGTGGTGTTTCTTGGACTCATCTAGTACTCAAGGTGACAGTGTGGGGTTTTCTACATGGGAAAGGCTTACTTTGAGGTGTGCTGTTATAGCCCTACCATCGATTAGAGTGTCCAACCGGAGAGTAGTTAAGAGTAGTATCATAAAGAGATGATATTTATATGAGAGTGTTCACTAGTGAAAGTATGATCCCTAGGCCTTGTTTCTAAGCATTGATACAGTATTTGCAATTAGATCTGTTACATGTTTGCTTGCTTCCATCTTTATTTCAGTTTGCATTTAGTCTCTTCCACGCCATCAAGTTATTTTTTATCACCGTTACCATTATCTTATATCCATACCACTTGTATTTCACTATCTCTTCGCCGAACTAGTGCACCTATACACCTGACAAGTGTATTGGGTGTGTTGGGGACACAAGAGACTTCTTGTATCTTGATTGCAGGGTTGCTTGAGAGGGAATACCTTTGACCACTTCCTCCCTGAGTTCGATAAACCTTGGGTGATCCACTTAATGGAAAACTTGCTATTGTTCTACAAACCTCTGCACTTGGAGGCCCAACAACTGTCTATAAGAATAGAAGTGTGTAGACATCAAGCTATTTTCTGGCGCCGTTGCCGGGGAGGTAAGGTAAAAGGTATTCACACCGGAGGATTAAAGAAGAAGAACCTCCCACGGCAAACACCTATTTTCTGGCGCCGTTGCCGGGGAGGTAAGGTAAAAGGTACTCACATCCTCTTGTGTGAGTGCTTGAAGTTATTTCCTTTAGATTCTGCAATTTTGTCTTTTTGTTTCTTGTTTTCACTAGTTAGGATTAATGGAAAACAACAACAAAATTAGAGAGCTTTATAGTATTTATCTTGAGTTAGGACATGAAATGTTTGAAGAGAAAATTAAAAAACCCATGGAACTTTATTTGCATGCTAATAGAAATGTTGTTAGTATGAATTCTTTGGACACCATTATTACTAATGCCATGGAAAAGTCTAAGCTTGGGGAAGATGGTTTTGATGAAAATGATCTTTTTAGTCCCCCAAGCACAGAGGAGAAAATTTACTTTGATGATACTATGCCTCCAATATATGATGATTACAATGATGAGTATGATATTTTCAGTCCACCTACTATTGAGGAGGAAATTAATTATGATTACAATATGCCTCCTATGTTTGATGATTATGGTGATGAAAATAATAATGATAGCTATTTTGTTGAATTTGCTCCCACTACAATCAATAAGAATAACAATGCTTATGTGGAGAGTAATAATGATTATATGCATGTGGCTCATGATAAGAATGTTTTATGTGATAGTTATATTGTTAATTTTATTCATGATGCTACTGAAAGTTATTATGAGAGAGGGAAACATGGTTTTATGCATCTCAATAATATTAAGTTTCACTTGTTTTGCTTAACTATGCTTGTTGCTTTGTGCTTTCATGATTTGTTTCTTTACAATATTCCTATGCATAGGAAGTGGGTTAGGCTTAAATGTGCTTTGAATTTGCTTCTTGATGCTCTCTTTTACTTCAATTCATATTTCCTATGTGAGCATCTTCTCAAACTATCATGCCTAACTTAAAGGCGTTAAAGAAAAGTACTTATTGGGAGATAACCCAAAAGTTTTAGATGAGTCTTAGAACTTATTACCTCTGTAATAACCTCTCCTTATACTTTTTATTTGTTTTTGTGCCAAAAGTAACCTCTAATGAGAGAGAAATAATGATTGGGAAAGTTGCTGTCCCGAAATAGATTTCTATGCTTCATCGTAAAAATTCGTGTAAAATCTCTGTACGTATTTTTGAGGCGCGAATTTTTTTGCTTCTGCCCCAGGTTGTTATCTAACTTTCGTTAGTTCAATACTTTTCGATTTGAGCAACAGAAGGTCTTAGAAAAAATTCGTCTTTACCTGCTGGTCTGTTTTGACAGATTTCTGCCATTTTCTGCATTTGCTTCTTGTTGATTCCTTTTTGAGTTCTTTTGGGGAATTGAGCTTTTTGAGGGAAGTGCTTCAGTAGCTAGTGTTCTAATGGAAGTTTATTGGTGTTAGAACTGAACCTTAAGACCTATTATCTTGAGTGCACTAATGTTGCTAATAAAGATTGTGTGAAGTTTCGTATGAAGGAAAAATTTCAGGTGTATGGAAGGAATGAGTAATGAGATGAAGGATGGACTAAAGCTCAAGCTTGGGGATGCCACGCATGTCACCCCGAGAAATATCCAAGAAGTAGAAGCGTCAAAGCTTGGGGATGCCCAAGGCATCCCCTTCTTCATCAATAAAAATCTCAGGTTTCTTCCAAACGCTTCATTTTTATTGTTTCATACAAAGTTGTGTTTTTCTTGGAGCGTCTTATTTTTCGTTTTCGTTTTGGTTTTTAGTTTGCTTGGTTTGCTTAGTTTTCTGAATAAATTGGTTGCACCCCCTCTTTCATACTTTGGTTTGCAAATAGTTTGGTTTGGTTTGGAAAAGAGTAGGAAAGTTTATGCTCATGTGGTAAAAAGAGCTTGTTTTGACTATGGCCTATGCTCTATCATGCCATGCTTGATATTGTTTTGGCTTTATGCTTAGTATTATTTGCTGTAGCATGACTTGTTATAAACAATTGAGATTGCTTAATGTGCCTTGGATGAATCATGCGTTGTTTTAGCATATTAAATCATAGTATAGTGGTATTCTCCTTTGATGGATTATTTGGGTTGACTTGGTGCATGCTCACACCATGTTATGACTATCCCAAGTCACCATAGTCTTGATGATACTTTAGTTTTCAACTTGTAGTGTCACTTTATGCTTTGATCAATGATGTTTTGTCGCTCTACATGATTATGACCATTATTGCTCTCTTAGTTTGTCGCTCCCAGTCTTTTGCTAGCCTCCACAACCAAGTATGAGTTCCACTCATGCATCCAACTCCTTAAAAAAAGTTATTACAAAGAGTACACCATACCTACCTATTAGCATATGCTATTCCAAGTATATTCATATTTTTGTTTACCCAGATTAAACTTGTTATGAGAAAACTAGTGATTAAAGCTCTCACGAACTTGATGGCACACTTTAATTTTCTTGCCCTTAATAAACTTGAACCATTGTGTCGTCTATGTTGTATATGCTTGCACTTATTTGTTGGGAATTAGCAGAACCATGTTGTCATGGGGAACGCTTTCAACATTGCACTTGGTACTTGTACCTAGTTGATATCATGCTCTTTTGTATATGGATGTCGTCGGTGTGAAATGAAAGGGGAGCTTGTAAGTCCATGGAGTTATGTATATGTGTTAGAGAAACACCTAGGCCGCTGGTCTAATCCATGCTGACATGGTGGAAACCTGCAGCGTAACCATAATGAGCTGTCTATGAAGCATTCTTCTTATAAAAAAAGAGTCCTATATTGAGAAAAAAGAGAAAAAGAAAAAAGAGATTATGAAAAGAGGAAAGAGAGAAAAAAGCACCATATTCCCATCGTAAATAAGAAGATTGCTGAGATGCTCGTTGTCTGCTTGCCTTGTCATTTTGATATGGGGATTCTTCCGTATCGTCGGGCAAGAGGTACCCCGCTGGCGGTTCTCTATGATACACATCTACTTACGATGACAAGAACTTACCGGTGACTAAATTAGAGTAGCATGAGGAGCGGCCCTCGTATTCAAGAGACATGAGATTTCTAACTTATACTTCATCAAGCATGTACACCATAGTTTGTTCACTTTAACCTTAATCACCTTCAAGATGCTTATGATAGGGGCAATGAGAGCTGAAAGCTATAAGTACCATAATTTTTGAAAGCTCTTTATGAAACTTGAATCTCTGCTTCCTTCTATGAAAGCCTTTCTTCCACCATTATATTGAGTCTCCACCTTCTATCTTTATGCACCTACTTTGAGAGCATAGTGGACATTCTTAGTTCTATATGCATTGTCCCAAGACTTGTCGATTGATGCATAACTTGATATTGCTTGTTTTAAACTATTTGTATCTAGTCACTCTTATGAACTTTGAAGGTGTCCTATGCATTTATATTTGCTAATCTATGAGGGACAAGCTGAATACTATTATGCTATGTTTTCTTTATGTGAAACAAACAAACGTCTTGCAAAGCATTGTTATTCATGAATCTTTTGTTTGTGCCTTTTCATGTTGCATCATAGTTTATTTGTCTTATTGCTAGAACTTTGTCTTTCATGTTATGATTGAAGTACTATGATCCCAGCTTTGAATGTTTTACAAATACTTTGATCAAGTCTTTCATGGTGCATGTCACCTCAAAAATTATTCTTTCTTTTTTATCACTTACCTACTCGAGGACGAGCAGGAGTTAAGCTTGGGGATGTTGATACATTGCAAATGTATCTATAATTTTTGATGTTCCATGCTTGGTTTTATCTACTTATGTTTTGTTCCAACTTTGGTGTACTTTTCATAGACTTTCTTGGACTAACCTATTAACAAGATGCCATAGTGCCAGTTGCCTGTTTTCTGCTGTTTTGGTTCCAGGAAAGTCAGAAAATCAATATTCTTGGAATTGGGCCGGACAAAAGCCAAAGTTGATATTTTCCCGGAAGACTCACGGAGCCAGAAGGAGAGTTGGAAAGGGGCCACAGGGTGGCCACACCACCCCCTAGCGCGGGTGCCCCCAGGCCGTGCCAGGGCATGGTGTGGGCCCCCTGGCCGCCCACCGACCTTGCCCTTTGGCCTATAAGAAGCCTCCTGAGACATAAACCCTAAATAGTCAGGCCTCCAGCCACGAAAAGTTCCGCAGCGCCGCCGCCATCGAAGGGGAGATTCGGGGGACAGAAAGTCTCCGTTCCGGCACCCTGCCGGGACGGGGAAGTGCCCCCGGAGCCATCTCCATCGATCTCCCCCACCATCTCCACCACCATTGCTGATTCCCATGATGAGGAGGGAGTAATTCTCTCTCGAGGCTAAGGGTTCTACCGGTAACTATGTGTTTATCTCTCTCTCTATGCATGATCTTATTGTGATCATGAGCTTGTAATCTATATATCTACCTTGCTACTCAAGTGCTTTAATAGATCTATGCTCTCCCCATGTGTGTGAAAGTGACAGCGTGCACACCATGGTGGCACTTAGGCTAGAGATTACAAATACTTGTTATGAGTTATATTTGGAGTTGGATGTCTTTATGAAATTGTGGTGTTTGTTGGACTCTACTAGTACTCAAGGTGACAGTGTGGGGTTTTCTAGATGGGAAAGTCTTACTTTGAGGTGTGCTTTTATAGCCCTACCATCGATTAGAGTGTCCAACCGGAGAGTAGTTAAGAGTAGTATCATAAAGAGATGATATTTATATGAGAGTGTTCACTAGTGAAAGTATGATCCCTAGGCCTTGTTTCTAAGCATTGATACACTGTTTGCAATTAGATATGTTACATGTTTGCTTGCTTCCATCTTTATTTCTGTTTGCATTTAGTCTCTTCCACGCCATCAAGTTATTTTCTATCACCGTTACCATTATCTTATATCCATACCACTTGTATTTCACTATCTCTTCGCCGAACTAGTGCACCTATACACCTGACAAGTGTATTGGGTGTGTTGGGGACACAAGAGACTTCTTGTATCTTGATTGCAGGGTTTCTTGAGAGGGAATACCTTTGACCACTTCCTCCCTGAGTTCAATAAACCTTGGGTGATCCACTTAAGGGAAAACTTGCTGCTGTTGTACATACCTCTGCACTTGGAGGCCCAACAATTGTCTACAAGAATAGAAGTGCGTAGACATCATTGCTCCCAGTCTTTTGCTAGCCTCCACAACCAAGTATGAGTTCCACTCATGCATCCAACTCCTTAAAAAAAGTTATTACAAAGAGTACACCATACCTACCTATTAGCATATGCTATTCCAAGTATATTCATATTTTTGTTTACCCAGATTAAACTTGTTATGAGAAAACTAGTGATTAAAGCTCTCACGAACTTGATGGCATACTTTAATTTTCTTGCCCTTAATAAACTTGAACCATTGTGTCGTCTATGTTGTATATGCTTGCACTTATTTGTTGGGGATTAGTAGAACCATGCTGTCATGGGGAACGCGTTCAACATTGCACTGGTACTTTGTACCTAATTGATATCATGCTCTTTTTTCTATGGATGTCGTCGGTGTGAAATGAAAGGGGAGCTTGTAAGTCCATGGAGTTATGTATATGTGTTAGAGAAACGCCTGGGCCGCTGGTCTAATCCATGCTGACATGGTGGAAACCTGCATCGTAACCATAATGAGCTGTCTATGACGCATTCTTCTTATAAAAAAAGAGTCCGATATTGAGAGAAAAGAGAAAAAGAGAAAAAAAGAGATTATGAAAAGAGGAAAGCGAGAAAAAAGCACCATATTCCCATGGTAAATAAGAAGATTGCTGAGATGCTCGTTGTCTGCTTGCCTTGTCATTTTGATATGGGGATTCTTCTGTATTATCGGGAAAGGGGTACCCCGTTGGCGGTTCTCTATGATACACATGTACTTACAATGAGAAGAACTTACCGGTGATTAAACTTGAGTAGCATGAGGAGCGGCCCTCGTATTCAAGGGACATGAGATTTCTAACTTATACTTCGTCAAGCATGCACACCATAGTTTGTTCACTTTAACCTTAATCACTTCAAGATGCTTATGATAGGGGAATGAGAGATGAAAGCTATTAAGTACCATAATTTTTGGAAGCTCTTTATGAGACTTGAATCCCTACTTCCTTCTATGAAGGCCTTTCTTCCACTTATATATTGAGTCTCCACCTTCTATCTTTATGCACTTACTTTGAGAGCATAGTGGCCATTATTAGTTCTATGTGCATTGTCCCAAGACTAGTTGATTGATGCATAACTTGATATTGCTTGTTTTAAACTATTTGTATCTAGTCACTCTTATGAGCTTTGAAGGTGTCCTATGCATTTATATTTGCTACTCTATGAGGGACAAGCTACATGCCATTATGTTATGTTTTCTTTATGTGAAACAAACAAACGTCTTGCAAAGCATTGTTATTCATGAATCTTTTGTTTGTGCCTTTTCATGTTGCAACATAGTTTCTTTGGCTTATTGCTAGAACTTTGTCTTTCATGTTATGATTGAAGTACTATGATCCCAGCATTGAATGTTTTACAAATACTTTGATCAAGTTTATGATGGTGCATGTCACCTCAAAAAGTATTCTTTCTTTTTATCACTTACCTACTCGAGGACGAGCAGGAGTTAAGCTTGGGGATGTTGATACATTGCAAATGTATCTATAATTTTTGATGTTCCATGCTTGGTTTTATTTACTTTCTTGTGTTTTGTCCACACTTTGGAGTACTTTTCATATTAACAAGAGCCATAGTGCCAGCTGCCTGTTTTCTGCTGTTTTTGGTTCCAGGAAGTCAGAAAATGAATATTCTTGGAATTTGACGGGACAAAAGCCAAAGTTATTATTTTATCGGGGGACACTTGGAGCCAGAATACGAGATGGAGAGGGGCTGGGGCTTGGCCACACCACCTGGCCGCGCGGCCTGGCCTGGCCCACGCCAGGGGGTGGTCTAGCGGCCCTAGGCACCCCCTCGGCCTCTCCTTCCGCCTATATATTGCCTCTGATAGGGAAACCCTAAGTACCCGATCAAAAATCCACGAAAGAGTTTGTAGCTGCCGTCATCTCCATCCTTAGATCGGGAGGGATCTGAAGCTCTTCCCGGCACCCTGCCGGAGAGGGGAATTGACCCTAGAGGCCTTCTTCATCATCATGCAAGCTTCCGGTGTGATGCGTGAGTAGTTCATCTCTGGACTATGGGTCCATGTAGTAGCTAGATGGCTGGTTCTCCTCCTTTGTGCTTTCATGTCTAGATCTTGTGAGCTCCGTTCATGATCAAGATCATCTATTTGTAATTCTGCATGTTGTGTTTGCGGGGATCCGATGGATATTGAGATGCTACTTCAGATTGATTATTGATTCTATCATTTCTTTGTTATTTGTGATCTTGCATGCTTTCCGTTGTTAGTAGCTATCTTGGCCAAGTAGATGCTAGCAACTCCAAGAGTTAGTATTTATGCTCGATAGTGGGTTCATGTCTCTGGTAATCTGGGGAAGTGACAGAAATCTCTAAGGTACTAGATGTGCTATTGCTACTAGGGAGAAAACAACAATCCTTTGTTCATCGAACAATCGTATTGTTTACTTTACACGCAATTCGTAAAGCAATAATATGTTGCTTGCAACTTAATTCTGGAGGGGGTTCGGATGATAACCTGAAGGTGGATTATTAGTCATAGATGCAGTTGGATGGCGGTCTACGTATAATGTTGTAATGCCCAATCAAGTTCCAAAGGAGTCAAGATGATTAGTATATGCTTGTATGCTTTCTCGATGTTTGTCAATTGCCCCGTTGTAATTTGTTCACCCAGCATGTTATCTATCTTAAGGAGAGCCACCTCTAGTGAACTATGGAGCCCGGTCCTTTCTTTTACATACAATCGACAAACTGTTTACCGCTGTGTGTTTACTTTCTGCAAACTATTACTTCCTTCCATTCGATACGTTTAATCCTTTGTTTTTATCAAAACCGGTGAGATTGACAACCTCATCGCAAGTTAGGGGCAAAGTTATGTGGTTGTGTTGTGCAGGTTTCCATGTTGCTACTGGCCTGGTAGTGCGCCCTGCCAACGTTCATCTAGCTACACCTTTGGGGTGTTTCCTTGCTCCTACTGGGTTGACAACCTTGGTTTCTTACTGAGGGAAAACTTGCTGTTGTGCTCATCATACCTTCCTCTTGGGGTTCTCCAACGAGCTCGATATATTTGGGCCATCAGTGGGCTGATCCAAATCCATCCCGTCGAGTATGTAGTCGACCATGTCATTCTCGTTAAGAAGAACATGGAGACGCGCAACCCATATGGAGAAGTTCGATCCATCTAATCTGAGCTTTTGTCCTTCTAACCAATAAATCGTCAACACAAAAGGAGGTATCTACATTTATAATTGCAAAAGGAATTTAGACTAAGTTTATAATTAAATGAGTTATTAATAACTCCACTTAGAAACACCTATCCCCAAAAGGGTTCCTAGTGATAACATGACCCCTATTAGCCACATCTCCCCCGATTGATCACGGCCATCGATGTGGGTTCAAAGGTGGACGCTAAACATCGGTCACATCATCCATGTGACTTGTGCTCGATCTTTCGACCATCTATGTTCCGAGGCCACGCTTCTGTAACGTGCTAGGCTCGCCAACTCAACCTTAGTGTATTCGATGTGCAACATGGCTTACACCCACTGTATGCGAACGTAGATATGTCTGACACCCAGGCCTGTAACCCTGGATTGCCTCATACCGAAGAACTTTCTTGGTGGTGCACACTAAGGGGGAACACAATCGTTGGTAATTGTAACAAGGATCATCTTATTAGGCTACCGTCGAGTATCTAATACTAGCACACAATAAGACATACAAACAATAACATTGAATGTAAATGCTATGTGATATGGTCCTTCACGTCGTGATCTCCATCCGCCGTCACCGGGTTCCGACGCCGTAGACACCAGGGTACCGGTGTCATTCTGGCGTGGTAGTTCATCACCTCCATGACTATCTACTACTATGTAACAAAAGGTAATCACTTTACCTTTGCCACAACCATATCACAAAGCAACGCCCCCCTGCAAAACAAAGTTAGACGCCTCTACTTTATCTTTGCATGTTTTACGTGGCTGAATGGGCTTTCGCACAAGAACCGTTCTTACCTACGAACTTTTAGCACAACGCTGATCAAGTAGTTGTCTCTACTACACCCCTTTCGTGGCCCTCCGTTGCAAATTGTATACCAACTAATGCGAGAGAGACATACACCCCCCTAAGCCACTTTA
This sequence comes from Avena eriantha, assembly GCA_910589775.1. Classification (NCBI taxonomy): domain Eukaryota; kingdom Viridiplantae; phylum Streptophyta; class Magnoliopsida; order Poales; family Poaceae; genus Avena; species Avena eriantha. Next base: position 293,749,752 of record OU342743.1, on the reverse strand, counting down.
TATGGTACAAGCCGTATGTCAAGCGTGGACCAGTCTCGCGAATGAACGCGTAAAGTCGGTTGGGGGCCGCTTCATCAAGCATTAATGCGGTATGCACAAGTACACATGGGAGGGTAACAAATAAAAGATCAATGCCCTCATGCTACATCTCGTGTGTTCTACCCGTACTAGCATTACTACGCATAGATCTAGCTCTAATACCACTGTAGGGGTTCCGCATATGAAAACAATAAATTTTACCCTACGCCCCTGAACCCCTGAAGCTGCCAGGACCTATCTATTAGTAATACAGTAATAGGGGGGCTTTTCGCGAACTTACCCTTGAAGACCGAAAACCGTTGTCAACGCTCAGGAGAGCGTGGTTGATGTAGACGAGCCGAAGCCGACCTCAAGGTCGTGATGAAGTCCTTGCGCTCCTTGGATCCAATGACTTGAGTGCCTCAAGTGCGACACCTCACAGGGAGTTACACACATCTGGTGCCTGACGATGACTCCCACTTCCCCGATCCAGCAACATTTGCGGAAGTAGAGCTCCCGGATCCGAATCCCGCAGCGCGACGACGCTCCACGGTGAAGATGTCTCTCGCTCACGCAGTCCAGACTTGGGACCACGGTCACGAGAGAGAGAGAGGGGGAGAGAGAAAATATCAATTAGAGGTCCTCCCAAAAGTGGGGAGACCTTTATTGATTATTGGTGTATTTATCTTGGCCAAATACCCCCACTATATATAGGGGGAGGGGGTACACCCTCCCTCAAAGTCCCAGGGTGGTACTAAAGGAGAGGAGGGGGGAGGGGCGGCCGCCGGCCACCCTAGTGGACCCCGCGCGGGGGGCTAGGCCAAGCCTGCCTCCCCCTTGGCCCCTCTCCCTCTCTCCTTTCCCGAAATGGACCCTCTCACTCCGGAATTGGCCCATTAAGCCTTTGACCATTAAAATGATTTTTCTCTTTATTAAATAATTATGAATAAATGATCAAATCAACATTTAACATTCATTCACACATTATTCAATCTCCATGGCTATGGAACACCTTCCACCTCCACTCCGGACATCCTCCGGACTTACCGAAACCCTTCTTGTTTTCTCCCTATTCTTCTTCGGTGATTCCGCCGATCCTATAAACACTCTCTAAGAATCATCAAGCCCTTAAGCGTGATACCCCACGGTTCGGGAACACTCCATACATGGTTGGGACACTCCCGCACCAATGATCGACAGAGGGACCTAGATGGCCATGTGACCCCTGTGCGTTCCACGAAGATCTTTCGTCGTTTCAACTGGGACAATCGTGTCTTATTCCCTTTGTCACTCGATACTTGCATTGCCCGAGATCTGATCAATGACATCACCATGTCGTGTTCAATCTCATCACTGAACAATGCTACTTGACTCATTCCGACAAGTGATATCCCCGTGATCAAATCACATGTTGTGCAGCTATTGGATATAACTTCTCCGAGTGGGCCCTTGAGTATCTTCCGGTCACATGGACGGACAAATCCCGCTCTTGACATATATTGCCTCTATGGTTTCCTCCGAGTACCTGAACACACCTTTATAACCACCGTATTACCAGATGGCGTTTGATGCTATCCAAGCACTCTCGGGAGACAGTGATTGATATAGCCTCACGATCTAAGGAATAGTCTACGAGGATCCATTTCTAATCATCGTAACTTGAACTTCATGACATGATAGGGTCACGATGTTTAGGTTGGGTATTGGTTCATCATCTCATTCTCAGAATGAGATGACCTCATTTCCAACTGGCATAAATGCCACATGATCAGGAAACTTGATCATCTGTTGACTAATGAACCAGTGACTAGAGTTTCACTGGGAACCCCTGGTTGTTTGTATATCACACGTGTATTGATGTTTCCACTCAATACAGTTATAGCATGATATAAAACTTAATCATAAACTATATGAAATATGATAATAGTCCTTACTACTATTTGTCTCTAGGGCATATTTCCAACAGGTTATTGTTTCCTTTGTCGTGGTGAGGTTGAGCAGTGTTGGCCTCATGGTTTGGCTGGTATCCATTGTTGTTTTTGCCATTTTCGCGATTGTTCTAGCGAACACCACCTCGGCCACCACCACAGCCGTATACACGACCGTTTCCATGGTTGTTCCTTTGGTAGTGGCGCTCGATGTGGAGCTTCTCGAGCTCGAAGTAGTCCTCGGTGATGTAGGAGTGCATCTTGTGGAAGATGCAGTAGGGATGATCGCCCCTCTCCTCATCATCATTGTTGCATCTTTGCTTGCTCTCATGCTCGGCTACAAGCACCTCTAGAGTCATGTGCTTGGGTTCCTTAGCCTCCTTCTTATTATTGGCAGGCACGGAAGCGGTAGCCGCGTCGGCATCGCTGTGCTTGAACAAGCGCCCCTCATTGGCCTTTGCACATATGTCAACAGTCTCGAAGAGCTCGACTGTCGAACTGAGGTCGTCGTTGATGGGGAGCTTCTCGGGTATCCAGATGTCCGTGACACCTGCAGAGAAGATGGAGATGATGGAAGCCTTAGTAGACCAAGATCAGGGCTAGACAAACCCCAGACCTTAGTCTGACATAAGCATAACCTAGAGCTCGAGGATATACAGTGAGAGAATCGGTAACACAATAGTGACCCTACGACACAAAATTATTACAGCAAGCTCATAACTAAGCAGAGTACCAAATTATTACAATAAGAGGTCACTGACCACAAAACTACAGAAGGCAAATTATTCTATTGAGTATATCAAACTTAACAAATGGCCTAAGAGGCCTAAAGCATAACGATGACGTCCTAGCCCATATATCCTGTCGGGAACCCCAAACTACTCGTCGGTGTCGATGTCATACCAAACTCATCTTCATGGAACACTTAGTCTGCTACAAAATTATCAACAAAGCCAGGGTGAGTACAAGGTGTACTCTACAAGACTTATGGCTGGTGGAGCTATTTTGCATAAATCTATCTTTTTTTATAATATAAGAGCGAGTAGAAGCTCGTCTAATCAGAATATTTTCTAAAGGGGATAAGAGAGCGACTTCTCCAACTAAATTGATCATCATCTTTTGATATCCTACAAATCATCATCACAACCTATCAATTAGGATCACCCCCCTCGTACCCATTAGGAAGCATCCTTAAGCACACATTGATCTACCAAGTTTTACGATTAGGTTCATGTTCTCTCTGATTTTCACATTCATTCCCAAGTCGTGGTTTTGAAGGCAAGAACTTGGTTCCTAGTGGTGGCGAGCATGAGACTACAAAAACCACATCCCACTATGGCCTCCCATACAAGCCTTAGCATGTTTACTCTTCACCTTTGCTCTCAATATATCACATTCTACTGTCATAGTAGATTCTTTGCATCTCATACATCATTAGGATGAACCAACACCAACAACTAAGAATGGAGAAGCACAACACATATATAAGCTCTAGCGATGCGCACAAGCCAAACCTAGTTACGCTAGGAGCAGTGAATCAGGTAATATATGTTTCAAAGGGAATGATGCAACAAATAGGACACTTTATCTATCGATAAAACACCACATAGAATCGTATGCATCATGGCAAGAATTTAAATACTTTGAAAGCATGGGATTGTATCATGGTGGGGCCATGCTTGCCTTTGCTCATTGATAACCAATAAACAGATCTTCGGACACCTTGTAGTTGACTTGATTACATTTGTTTAAGTATAAATCTTTGATCTTCGATGGTGTTCACCTATGACTTCCATCTTGGACTTGATCTTGAATTCTACCAGGAAGAACCAAAACACCGAAAAGAAAGGAAAACAATCAACACGTGGCAACGATGCAATGCTCAATCAGGAATGATGATATGACAAGTTAAATAGTATTAAAAGAAAAACCTAGTACATGCTTGGTAGGTTAAACAGGGTCAGAAGGACTAAACCCTAATACAGGAAAAACCTACGGGGGTTCACCATGTTCTTCTAATAAACTTGTTAATTGAGGTTGCTAAACAATGCATGATTTTGATGTTAAATAATAGATATCATTTTTTTGAATATTTTGATATATTATACATATTTTCTGAATTATTTTATGATTTTTCCCAATTTAAACCCATTTTAAACCATTTTTAAAACAATTAAGCATTTTTGGAATATATATAAATTATTTCTCAAATGGACCCACATGTCATATTTTTATACTTTTTGGAAAATGATTTAGGAAATTCTTAAAATCCTGACATGTCTGGTCCACAAGGATTTTCTATTTTCCATAAAACATTTACTAAAAATGATTTAAATAAGAAAAGGAAAAATTATTGTGTCATGCTGACGTCACTATGATGTCAGCAATGGGGAACCTCTAGGTCGTGCACGGAATCGACACAGGAGGGCGTGCGGGGGTATGTGAGCAGGCTTGTTTGACGCAGTGCTTTGCGCTGAACCATTTGCGGTTGCGCCGCTCGCAAATGATTGTCGGAGCCTGGCCGGTGACGAGCTTGTGCGGCGAACTATGGAGGCGCACATTGCAGGGTCGATTCAGGAAGCAAGAGAGGATGTGGAAAGCACCATAGTGCTCAGGGGCTCACCGGGATCGTGATGTGGAGTTTGGATGGCCGAGGCGTGGCCGTACGGTGGTGATTTAACAGCGGCCGGAGATCGGGAAGGATCTATCGATTGGGCGTCTGAGGGCTTCTCCAGCTCGTGTGTCTTGATGGAGAGGATGCAGGCGACACGGTGATCACGATGATGGCCTTAGATGGGCGAGGGGAGGTCAGAGACAATAGGTTGGCGGAGCACCTGTGGCTAGAGTTTTTGACAAGCAAGAGGAAGAAGAAGATTGGGGGAATAGGCGGCTAGGGTTCATCCAGCGGTGGCCAAGGCTACTTGTAGACGACCGAGGGAGGTGGCGGGAATCTTGGCGCTCAACTGTGGCGGTGGACGGCGGAATGCACGCCGGCGAGCTGCTCTCTCATCACGGACAACGACGCGGCCAGGCGATCGAACCGGTATCGGGCCTGGGTTGTGCTAGTTTGGGCCGTAGTTGGGCCACGGGAAAGATTGAGAGGAAGAGAGGTAAGCTGGGCTTCGGCCTGGTTGCGCTAGCTCACCTTCTTTTTTGTAAACATTTTCCAATTTTTGAAAATATTTCCCTTTTGTATTTCTCCAACCCTTTGTATTTGAATTATTTCAAAAATACCAGAGAGTAATAAAATAAATTTAACCACTCAGGGGCCATTTACACTATTTGGGCTACATATAATTTTGGGTTTTCAAAATATTCAAAACCATTTGATATGTTTTCAAATAGAGGAAGAAATTAGGGTTCAGGGTTTTGCATATGTTTCTCATTTGCATTCATTTTTCTTTAGCAAAAATACATGATGCTCATGAATGCACAACCAACCCCTAATTACATAACTAATAAAACTAGGGTTGTTATAGCTCTATCCCCCTTACGAGAATCTCGACCCAAGATTCCTAAGGTAGGAAGAAAGAAGGAAACAGGGTTACTCTAAGTATAAGAAGGAACACACCTAACAACACACCGAGTATCTCATGGTCAAGTCATGAAAGGAGTGTTCGAAGCAACTCTGAGGTGATGCACATGAAACACAACAAGGTAGCGGAGGAAACAAAATGTGAAGGTTTCAAGTTGTTATATAGTGATCTTCATAAGAATGAATACCATGGAGTTTACAAAAGGTTTTTAACTTCCGAGGAAAGGAGGCTTCCAACAGAAAGAGCATGACCACATACTTCGAGAGGTGAAACTCTACTAGACGACTTAAGTAGAGCTTTCATGGATGCAAATATATGGATCATCAAAACCAAGTTGTTGAACTAATTTTGACACAGAAGGGTCAGTCTTTCGTTCAACAGAAGGTCAGGGTAGAAAGGTTGTTTTGTGGGATGACTCATAAGATTCAAAAGGAACATGTAACAAGAGAAACTTCTGATCACCAAAATCATAGTCACTCTTCGAACATGATTGGATAGAATGGAAGGAACTCTTTATTCATCCAAGGTTATCAAAATCTTTTCCAAAGATCGTGATATCACTTTGCACCACCAGGATGAGTAGATAACATGGTTCTAGATAACACGAGAAAAAGAAACTTCATTCTCGTACTTCAATTACATGGCACAAAAAAACATCGTCAACATAAGAGGGTCTGGAGGATCGATGGAGAGAAATTTGGCAACACTACTTTAAATGTTCTCCTTGATGTTCGAGATACCAATATCGGACTACTAACAATTCTTCAATTAGTCATCAAGTAAATTTCAGACTTCAGATACAAAGGAAACCATAAGCGCAACTCCTAGAACAAGTCATAAAGAAGCCTCATGAGTGGTTGTTATTGCTGAATCAAGAGAATATGGCAATAGGCCTTCCAGCTAGTTGTGTCAACCACCACATCAACCTTGCCGGATTTTCGAGAAAACCTATGTCATAACCTTGAAGAACACCAACCAACATATCTACTTGAGATTCATATTTGGTTAGGTGGGATGATACTTCATACTCGGCATGTCTGAATAGAAAGTATGCAACATTTACCACAAAGGTAAAGTTACTAGATTCTCAAGACTTGGACTACAATATCAAGCTTCAAAAGACTAAGCTAGATTGCTAGACCCATGTATTAGCAACTTGTTAGAGGACAAATTCATACACATGAAGTACTGTCAATGCAATGTTGTGTCCTTGAGGGTACAAAGATAACTCTACTCGAATCCATGGTGACATCTTTTGACTATTATATGTGAACTAGAGAAGGTCATTTCTCACATCTAGAACACATACTTCGAGATGACCCAAAGGTGGTTCTCAAAAATTTCCAACATTAATGCCAAATGTTCCATATGAATCAGGTATAGCATGGAGAAGATAAGGATGTCATGGATGGTCTCCACAACAAAATTATCGAGATACTCCAAGATGATGGACTCATATGTTACGTGAACAAGGCAAAAGTATTGGTCAGACCAAAGGACGTGAGGATGTACTCAAGTGAAATATCACAAGTAACAACGTCATCAAGATAATCCTTGGAACTGAGTTTTTTATTTGACGATAACCAAAATCAAATCAAAGGTAGGGAAGATAACATATCCACAAAGGAAATAATATCTTTCTTCAACATGAACAAAGATAGATATCACTTAAGAATTAACTAAGTCAGATAGAACATTTGTCTTACAACTCTCCAAATGTTGTTTAAGCTCAACCAACTAGTTCAGGGGTATCTAATACGGATCCTTAGAGAAAGGAGTAGTTCAGAGAACTGACTCGCTCAAGAACTTGACAACATGATCATGTGGAAACATGACGATACTTCTAGTAGACATCTAGAATATCATGAAACACTAATACATCACTTAGTTCGGGAGGAAACTTGCTTGGTAAGGTAAGAAGACATAATCTCAAAGCTTTGGCACGAGCCTAACTCTTTGACCGGAGAGAGTGCACCAGAATAACGGACTTGGTAGAAAAATCATTATTTTCTTAGTGATTAGATAACCAATTATGCTAGGAATGACACAAATGTCCTTAGAGTTCAAAGCAGTAGAAATAGATAAGAATCTTAGATGACCACATTACTACACACACACATCATTGACGAGCACGAAAGCTCAGAGGAAGGATGGGTAAATATGTGTAAGATCATCACTTCATTAAGAGGGTTATGAAACTCAACACGCCCTCTTAGTATAGAAGGGTGTGATACTTTAAGGTAGAACAGAATATAAGTTAGTCAATGCCTCTGGATCTGCGGACTACAACACTTTTACCTGGTCTTAGAAATGACGAGGTACTGGAGTTTGTTTCTCCTGACATCCCGAAATGGTTTGTCTTGACGGACCACAAGAGTATCTTGCATCGGAAGACACCAATGTGCATATACTACTTGGCTACCGACTGGTAGACAAAGGTCAGAAACAACAAAGGGGAAAGGAACATGCTCAGGATAGAATCCCGAGATGTGGATGTATAGATTATCAATCTTATGAAAACAGATGCAAAGAAGGGAGGTGTGGCAGAGTCATGAGTATAGATGCGAGACTCACGAAGAGCACTCTTCCCGTGATATTTTTGGTTCCATTAAAGAACATATTTCATAGCTAGTGGTAGGGAAAGTCCTTAGTTTTTGCAATTCAATCATGTTAACAACCACAGTATCGAAGGATATACTAGAAAGTATTAGCCATCCTAAATTAATGTGCAAATATTAACTACAAAGGTCAAATAGGATGGATCTTGGGTCAAAGGTCATCTTCATGTACAATATTCACAATACTAGAATCTAGCACAATCCGAGACCTTTGGTTCAATTCCAAGGGCTAACACCTAGAGAAATAAGTAACTACTACTTGAGTGACATAGTGAACATTGCAGGGTAGTAATCACTAGGTATCTTCCAAAAGAAGAAACAACTTCTGAACTACCCAAATAAATAAAAAGGTGGCATACGAGGCAAAAGGAAACCTCAAAGCCTAAAACAGAACAATGTGGAAACTAAAATATAATACTGCGGCCCATAAGATAGAGAGATCATGATGGAAAATAATCTCTCAATGGAAAAGGAACAAACGGGAATAAGGAAAACACAACACACAACTCTATAGAACTTAAAACTAGGTGAACTGGTTGAGAAACAACATGCCTAGAAGGAACCTAAGCTTTGAAATACTAGAAGAGATATCAAAACTTTTCGAAATCAACACAAGATAAGATGACCCATAGTTAGAGAGGGATATCAGATAAGGAGTAAAAGAAGCATACTAGTGTTTTCACAAATACTTTTCATCTTTGAAATTGTTTTCACAAGCACTAGACTCAACATCAACCAACAACAAGCTTTTCCTATGGTCGGTATTTCTCTGATACCAAAAACATGTGACACCCCCGGGACAGGGCTAGACAAATCCTAGACCTTAGTCTGACATAATCCTAACCTAGAGCTCGACGATATATATAGTGAGAGAATCGGTAACACAGAAGTGACCCTACGACACAAACTTATCACAACAAGCTCATAACTAAGCAGAGAACCAAATTGTTACAAGCAGAGATCACTAACCACAAACATCAAACAACGGAGGGCAAATTATGATATTAAGTATAACAAACTTTCAAAAATGTCCTAAGAGGCCTTAAGCATAACGATGACGTCCTAGCCCATAGATTCCAGGTTGTCGGCTGGTAACCCCAAGCTACTCATCGGTGTTGATGTCGTACAAAACTCATCTTCATGGAACATTTACTCTTCTACAAAAGCATCAACAAAGCCAGGATGAGTACATGGTGTACTCCGCAAGACTTATGGCTGGTGGAGCTATTTTGCATAAAGCTATCTGTGCTTATAAAACAAGAGGAAATAGAAGCTCGTCTAATCATAACATTTCCAAAAGGGGATAAGAGAGCGACTTATCCAACTAAATTAATCATCATCTTTTGATATCCACCAAATCATCATCAGAACCTATCAACTAGGATCACCCCCTCGTACCCATGAGGAAGCATTCTTAAGCACACATTGATCTACAAAGTCTTACGATTAGGTTCATGTTCTCTATGATATTCACGTTCATTCACAAGTCGTCCATAACCGTGGACACGGCTTTTCAAAAATATTTAACCATGCAAGGGTGTACAACTTTATCCACACGTATGAACCAACTCTCTTGATGTCAGTACATTAGCCCTCTTCCTTGGAAGGCCGACAGAGGGTGTTTTACCACAACCTTTACCTTGCATTCTATGAGACCATGACTCACTCTCTAAGGATGGTTCCGCCGTAATAGGTCAAATTCCAAAGCCGGTCCCTAGAGATGTGAGATGAGGTTGGTTTACCAGAGGCTCTCCGCCTCAAGCTACCCCAACAACGCTTCCCTACATGTTATGATGTACCTCCTCCATCTCTTTTCAAAATGTTTTAAATGCGTATGCCAAATGGAATGCCAGAACTATGTGACTCATGTAATCTACTAGGCAAGTTAGTTGGTCAAGGGGTTTTCCAGGCCTCGTGTGGTTATACGCTCATCTTGGTTCCGAAGGAAATAGCTCGGTTTCTAGTGGTGCCAAGCATGGGACTATAAAAACCACATCCCACTATGGCCTCCCAAACAAGCCTTAGCATGTTTACTCTTCACCTCTGATTTTAACATATCATGTTCTCCTACTATACTAGATTCTTTGCATCTAATACATCATTAGGATGAATCGGCACCAACAACTAAGCATGGCTAAGCAGGACATATATATAAGATCTAGCAGTGCACACAAGCTAGACCTAGTTATACTAGGAGAAGTGGATTAGGTAATGTAGGCTTCAAATTAATAATGCAACAAATACGGCACTCTATCTATTGATAAAAGACCATAGTAAGATCGTATGCATCATGGCAAGAATTGAAATACTTTGAAAGCATAGGATTGTATCATGGTGGGGCTATGCTTGCCTTTCATCATTGATAACTAATAAATAGATATTCACACACCTAGTACTTGACTTGATTACAGTTGGTCAAGTATTAATCTTCGATTTTCGATAATGTTGATCTCTGACTTCGATCACGGACTTGATCTCGAATTCTACCGGGAAGAACCAAAACACCGAAAAGAAAGAGAAATAATCAACACATGGCATAGATGCCATGCTCAAGCAAGAATGATGATATGAAAAGTTAAATAGTATTAAAATGAAACCCTAGTACATGCTTGGTAATTTAAACAGGCTCTGAGGGTCTAAACCATAATACAGGAAAACCTCAGAAACACCTAGGGGTTCATCATGTTCTTAGAATAAACTTGTTAATTTAGATTGCTGAATAATGCATGATTTTGATGCTAAAGAATAGATCTCATTTTTCATTTTGATATATTGTACATATTTTTGTAGATCAATATGAATTAGTTATGAATTTTCCCAATTTAAATCCATTTTAAAACATTTTTAATCAATTAAGCATTTTTGGAATACATAAAAAATATTTCTCAAATGGACCCACATGTCATATTTTATTCATTTTGGAAAACAATTTAGGAAATTGTTAAAATGCCGACATGTCTGGCCCATGGGGATTTTCTATTTTCGATAAAACATTTACTAAAAAGATTTAAATAAAACAAAGGAAATTACTGTGTCATGCTGATGTCACTATGACATCAACAATGGGGAACCTCCAAGTTGTGCAAGGAATCAATGCAAGAGGGCGTGCGGGGGCGCGGGAGCAGGATTGTTCGACGCAGCGCTTCGCGCTGAACCATTTGCTGGTTGTGTCGCTTGCAAATGGTTGCTAGAGCTTGGTCGGTGACGAGCTTCTACAGCGAACGGTGGAGGCGCATAATGCAGGGTCAATTGAGGAAGCGGTAGAGGGAGTAGAGAGCAACAGAGTGCTTAGGGGCTCACCGAGATCATGATGGGGAGGTTGGATGGCCGGGGCAGGGTCGAACGACATAACAACGCCTAGAGTTCAGGAAGGAGGTGTCGATTGGACATCTGAGGGCTTCTCCAGCTTGTGTGGCTTGACGGAGAGGATGAGGACGACACAACGGTCACGACGATGGCCTCAGATGGGGGAGGGGAGGCCGGAGACGAAGGGTCGGTGGAGCACATGTGGCTAGGGTTTCGACCAAGCGAGAGGAAGAAGAGGATTGGGGGAACTGGGTGGCTAGGGTTCGTCTAGCAGCGACCAAGGCTACTTGTAGACGGCCAAGGGCGGTGGCGGGAATCTTGGTGCTTAGCTATGGCGGTGGACGACAAGAGGCACGCCAGCGAGCTACTCTCTCGTTGGGGACGAAGACGGCGATGGGGCCAGGCGGTCGAACCGGTATCGGGCATGTCTTGGGCTAGCTTGGGCTGTAGTTGGGCATGGGAAAGGTTGAGAGGAAGAGAGCGAAGTTGGGCTTCGGCCTGGTTGCTCTGGATCACATTTTTTCTGTAAAAACATTTTCCAATATCTGAAAATATTTCCCTTCTGTATTTCTCCAACCCTTTGCAATATTTGATTTATTTCAAAAATACCAGAGTACTAAAATAATATTAAACACTTAGAGGTCCTTTACACTATTTGGGCTCCATATAATTTGGGGTTTTCAAAATATTCAAAACCATTTGAGAGGTTTTCAAACAGAGGAAGAAATTAGGCTTTAGGGTTTTGCATATGTTTCTTGTTTGCATTCATTTTTCTTTAGAAAAAATAGATGATGCTCATGAATGAACAACCAAACCCTAATTAGATAACTAATAAAACTAGGGGTGTTACACTGGCTGAAGTGCTAGATGTATTTCCAGATAGTCTCGCCCGGCTAGTGGCACACAACATGGAGGTCTTTGAGCGTAAGTGGACGGTCATACATTCCCTTGAAATTGGCAACGAATGTATCGCACAAATCCTTCCATGAGGTGACCGATTCCTCGGGGAGCTTGTTCATCATCCAGGAGCGAGCTACATCCTTGAGGGCCATTGAGAACCAATTCTCCATGACCTCCTCCTTCCACCTTTACGCCCATGGTGTAGCCCTTGTTGTCTTAGCGCGGTGGAAGATCTAGCTTGAAATTGAGGGGCCACACCATGGTGCGTAGCTTCTTGGTGAAGGCGAGGTAGCCACTATTGTACCAGGGCGTGCCACCAACAAGAGAGGCGCGGTTGTTCTTGCCCGCCCCTGTAGCCTCTGCGACTGTACACTCTTGGGGCTTGCGGTGCTTCTCGATGGAGACACGAGCGTCCTCCAGAGATCTCCAGGTGACATCGTTGGGGCGTGGAGTGACATGTGGCGAGGAAGCTTTGTGGGAGCGAGGCGGGGGACCTCTGGTGCTTCCGCCTACCGGAGGTGGTGGTGGTGGTGGAGCGCCATTTTCCACATGGACCACCGGCGGGATCTACGTTGGTGGCGGCATCATGGAGCGAGATTGCATCGAGGAGACACCAGCGATGTTGACGAGCTCAGAAATGCGTTGAAGCCATGCGTCCTGCGCAACTGGATCTATCCGGTAGCGTAGCAGGTCTTGTGCCATTAGCAACACAACCTAAGGCGAGGGGTTGCTATTGTGTCTGCCCCTGGAGACAGACATGGTGCGTGTGTGGGTGCGTTGTTGTTGTTCGACAAGGACGGACGCATGTGCCTCGTCATTGCTTGCTCTATGTTCTTGGTGAGGAGGGTCACTGTTGTCACGGCGTGGGTTGTCGTTGTCGATAGGTTCTGCCGGCACGGCGGCTCAGCGATGGGTGCGCTCACTTCAGGTTTCATTAGCCATGTCAATGAAAGGGGTGAGAGATGCGCCTCAACCCCCTACCTAGCGCGCCAAATGTCGGAGATTGTCCCTGCAGGGTACCTCTCGAAGTAGGATGAAATCGAATACAAGGGCTAAACACGATCTCCCTGAAACCCCTGGCAAGCCTGGCGAGGAAACATTAGAAAACACGACAGAAGGACACACAGAGTTTACCTAGGTTCAGGCCACTGTACGGTCTAAAACCCTACTCCTGCTTGTCTAGATTACTTGCACTGCTTGGCAAGGATTATAGTACAAGGTGCTGATCAGGCGATCAGATCTAGGGTTCCTAGCTAGGAGAAAGCTAGGGTTTCCGAGGGTGGAAGAAGGTTGGCCTCCCTCTACGATGTTGCCCTGCCCCCTTTATAGGCGCATTGGTCCTCTTCCTGTGATAATGGCGGGAAGGGTTTCCACATGACGACAAACAAAGGGGTAGGTAGATTGTAGCGGTTCTAGCTTATGGACCCGGTCTATGGTGAGAAGATGTCGTGAGCATCTTCTCGTCTGCCTCCTGCACGTTCTTCCTCCGTGAGAGAGAGAGGGGGAGGTGGTCCCCAGTGGCGCAGGTGTTGTCAGCCACTCCTGGCTTGGAGAAGAGGAAGATCCTTTCCTTGTGGAAGGTGTTGGGGATATACTTTCCAGGTATCCTCAACGTTCCTCACTAACCAGGGTGGCCCACTTCGGGTTAGAGCTTTGCTTCACGGGCGGCCCGGTTAGAGAGAGAAGACGGAGTCCCATCCGGCTACGAGAAGGCCCAGAAGACTTACCGACTTAGGCCCGTAATGTTACTTGTAGTTCAAGATGTACTCTGTAACCAACTCTTAGTCGTAGCCGGATTGATCTCTCCTGTAAACCCTAGGCCGGATATCTATATAAGTCGTCCTAGGGAAAGCCTTTAGGGCAACACTAGAAACACCAGACGACCAATAGTCTACAATCTCAACTCGCATAGGCGAAACCCTTGTAACCCATATTCCGGCTTTGCCGTATTACTGGATTGATAGCAGGAGTAGGGTCCCTCCAAAGCCGACGGATTCGAACCTGGGTAAACTTGTGCGCCCACCGTCTCGGAACATCGTACGCCTCACACCCCTCTCTTCCGCACGCCTCGAGGACCCCCTCATGGCGTACTTGTCATCAATCCGACGACAGTTGGCGCCCACCGTGGAGAAAGTGAGCTTCGGATCTACGTTCCGAGTGGAATCTGCAAGAATCGGAATCGGCGAGACCATCGTCGTCGGTCGCATCCTCTACGCCAGCGACGTCCCTCTCATCGTTCTCGACGAGACTTGGATTCCGGCTAAGGAGGCCGTGACTGCCTATACAATCATGTCTTTTGGCGAGATTGATGTTTACATCGGTTTTGCTGAACCTGCCCAACCCACCCCAGCAGTGATGATAGAGGCAGAAGAAACTTCTGGGTCCCCTTTGTCCACGGAGGCGGTAGAGTTCTGGATCAAGTTATCGATTCTACGGCAGGCTCTGAACTCCTCTGTTTTCTTGACGCATATTCCGGTTATCACCAAATCCGGATGAAGGAATCTGACAAAATCAATACTTCATTCATAACCCCTTTCGGAACCTTCTGTTATGTTACGATGCCCTTTGGGCTGAAGAACGCAGGAGCTACGTACCAGCGCACGATGCAGCGTTGCCTCCATGATCAACTCGGGCGCAATGTACATCCATACGTGGATGATATCACGGTCATGTCCAAAAAGAAGGAAACATTGGTTTCCGACTTAGAGGAGACGTTCGTCAATTTACGAAAATACAACATCATGCTTAACCCGAAGAAATGCTTCTTTGGAATACCAGCCGGAAAATTGTTAGGTTTTATTGTGTCTCAACGAGGCATAGAGGTGAACCGTGACAAGATCAAGGCTATTCTCAATATTTCCAGGCCAACTCGCCTGAAGGATGTACAAAGACTAACTGGTTGCATCGCCGCGGTCAGTCGATTTGTAAGCCGGCTTGGTGAAAGAGCCGCACCATTATACAAACTCCTGAAGAAAACCAAGGATTTCGTCTGGACTGACGAAGCCGAAGCTGCACTACAAGACCTGAAGAAAGTACTCTCATCTGCTCCTATCCTTGCAGCACCGGAATCTCAGGAACCGATGTTGCTTTACATTGCTGCGACAAATAGGGTTGTCAGTATAGTTATGGTGGTAGAGAGACCAGAAGAAAATCAGGAGCACCTGGTGCAGCGTCCGACGTACTTTGTTAGCGAGGTCCTGACAGAATCAAAACAGCGATATCCGCACTATCAAAAGCTGGCTTACGGTGTTTTCCTGGCATCTCGTAAGTTACAACACTATTCTCAGGAGCACCCAATTACCTTGGTGAGCAAAGCTCCCATGAGAGATATAATCAAT
The DNA here is from genome assembly GCA_910589775.1 of Avena eriantha. Taxonomy (NCBI): domain Eukaryota; kingdom Viridiplantae; phylum Streptophyta; class Magnoliopsida; order Poales; family Poaceae; genus Avena; species Avena eriantha. The sequence goes on along the minus strand of OU342743.1, from coordinate 293,734,108 downwards.
AACAGCGATGCTACAGGACGCGTCGCCAAATGGGGCATAGAGCTTGCAGCTTTTGATATTGAGTACAAACCCCAGACAACAATCAAATCCCAGATCCTTGCCGACTTTGTCGCTGATTGGACAGAGACCAAGGAGAACATGGTCCTCCCAGAGTCGGAATATTGGACCCTCTTTTTTGATGGATCCAAGGCTAGGGGGGCTAGGGGGCTGGCGTGGTGCTCAAATCACCCCAAGGAGATAAACTTTTATATGTGCTGCAGATCCACTTCACAGCGATAAACAACATTGCTGAGTATGAAGCACTGCTGCATAGAATCCGGATTGCTAAGGATATTGGCATCCGACGTTTGATGTGTTATGGAGATTCGGATCTTGTTGCTCAGCAAGTGTCGGATATTTGTAAAGCAAATAAACACATGGCAGCATATAAAGCTGTCGTGGATGATCTATCTAAATCGTTCGAGGGGTTTGAAGTTCAACACATCCCTCGAGCAGAAAACAAGGAAGCAGATGCACTATCTCGAATAGGTTCTGCGCGGAAAGAGGTTCCGGATGGCGCATTTTTAGCGCACCTCAAAGTTCCCTCGATAAAAGGAGTAGATGAGGACTATCCGACCAAATCCGACTCACCTTTAATAGCAGTTCTGGCTGTAATTCCCAGCTGGACTCAACCCTACCTTGATTACTTGGTAGATGGCAAATTACCCGAAGACGAGGTGCTGAGCCGGCAGATTATCCGACGAGCAAAAGCCTATACTATTGTTAAAGGTGAGCTCCATAAACGGAGTGTTTCTGGGGGTTTTCAGCGCTGTGTATCTCCGGAAGAAGGAGTGGAAACCTTAAGAGAAATCCACGAAGGCGAGTGTGGTCACCACGCTGCAGCCAAATCTTTAGTGGCAAAAGCTTTTCGACATGGTTTTTTCTGGCTCACAGCTTAGGCAGATGCCGAACGATTAGTCAAGACATGCAAAGGCTGCCAAAAGTACGCCAAGCAAGCTCATGTTCCGGCTGATCAGCTGCGAACAATACCTATAACATGGCCTTTTGCGGTCTGGGGGCTTGATATGGTAGGAGCTTTTAAAAGAGCTCCAAGTGGATTTACTCACCTCTTAGTGATGGTGGATAAATTCACGAAATGGATCGAGGCTAAACCTGTCACTAGTTGTGATGGAGCAACAGCCAAAAGATTTGTCGAGAATGTTATAATCCGGTATGGTTATCCGCATAGCATTATCACGGACAACGGAAGTAACTTCTCTATGGGAGAATTGGCTGAATTCTGCGACGAGCAAAATATCCGGCTTGACATTGCGTCAGTCGCACATCCACAGGCTAACGGACAAGTCGAAAGAGCAAATGGTTTAATTCTACAAGGCTTGAAACCAAGACTCGAAGCACCACTGAAACGTGTTGCGGGGGCTTGGGCAGAGGAATTACCCTCTGTAATTTGGAGTTTGCGAACAACTCCGAACAGGTCAACAAGATATACACCTTTCTTCTTGGTCTATGGCGCAGAAGCAGTTCTTCCTAGTGATTTGATTCATACTTCTCCTAGAGTGGCCGCGTATATTGAAGAGGATGCTGAGGTTTCTCGACAAAATGATCTCGACTTAGTCAAAGAAGTTCGCGTCGTTGCTGAAATAAGATCTACAGCCTATCAGCAGAAGTTACGCAAGTATCATAGCCAGAGAGTCCGAACTAGATCTTTCAATAAAGGTGATTTGGTTCTCCGGCTTGTGCAACAAAGAAAGCACAAACTTTCCCCAATATGGGAAGGGCCCTTTTTGGTTAGTCGAGTATTGCACAATGGGTCGTACTACTTAACTAACATGAGGCCAGTCAAAGAAAGACCTGCTACTAAGAAGAGAAAGAGAGGTGGAGGCAGTACAAATCTGGAAGAATTAGACAGACCATGGAATATTGCTCAGCGACGTCCCTTTTATTCTTAGTTTTATCTTTCTTTGTAATTATGCATATGTACATGCTCTGTGAGAAATACAAGTTTTGGTTACCTCAAAGTTTTCCTGAGAATTTTTTACCATCTTATTTCCTAATGATCATGTCATAGTCGAAAATCCCAGAATGCTTGAAAGTACTTTATGCTCATGTTCATTCTGGTTTAGATTTCTGATTCTAAAAACTGCTACCTTCGGGTATAACTCTAAAAAAAACTCTAGTCTTTACTTGGGTTATTTGTCTGATTGCTGGATGCGGGTATCTTCCGAGTAGTGAATTGTTGGTACTGGAAGCCGGCTTTGTTTTCGAGTTTAAACTGGTTTAGCAATTGAGCTCCGTTGCTCGGCAAAGTTTCCGGGTGAAGGTTTAGCCGGCTCACGAAAGGGACGAGGCGGAAAGCCAGATAAACGATAAGTAGAGGCGGAAAATTCCAAGTGCTTATGCAAACATTTCAGGCACACAAATAATCTAAGACAAAAGTGCTGAATAGATAAAAAAACTTGGCACTAGCAAAAGTCATAATACTTAATATTTACAAAGCGCATCATGTCTTTCCAGAATAATACATAGTTTTTTGATCTATGATGCAGGAGGAGATGAAGGAACTGTCGGATCGCTGGTTACTCCGCCTTGATATCGTGCCGAGATGTCCGGATCCGAGGTGGTCCGTTCATCGTCGGAAACTTCTTCAGCGTCTTCTGGAGGAGGTGGCGGAGTATCCACGCGGGTGAAGAAGGGCGTCTCGTAGCTGGTCAAATCAGCTACGTGACACCCATATCCGGCCCAGGAGTGCATGATGTCTTGAAGGTCTTGCTCCTGGCCGTCTTCGTCTACTTTCCAGTACCCTCTGGTCACTTGCCATATCTCCATGTTTCCATGGTGGCTCATGACCATGGTGAGAGCGTTCTGCGCAGCGGTCCGCGCGTACGACATGTTCCAGTCCCGAACAAGCTGCGGCATCTCCTTGGCCTTCTCCCGCACTTGGAAGTCCGACATGCTTGGCATGTCCAGAATCCTAAGAGATTCGCCAATGTCCTCAAGGGACTGGCGATAGTCATGAATGAGATCACCGACTTGAGTAAGCCGGTGAGTGCGGGGTTCGGATGAGGAGGAGTCCGTCAAGTTCAGAGGACCTACACACAAAACAATTCAATGAAAATCCGACATTGATGAAAGTCGAAGAAAGAATAAATCAGATAGATGGAACATACCAAGAATGACGTCGTCAATCTTGGTTTTCTCCTCCCGGAGACTCTGGAGTTCAGCCCGGAGTGCCTGGGAGATATCCTTCTCTCTGCTAACCTCATTCTTGAGGTTCGAGATAACCTTATCTTGAGCGGCAATCTTGAGATCGCGCTCTTAAGTGCCATGGAGGAGGACTCGAGAACTTGAGCTATGCTCCTTTCATGATCAGCCTTAAGCTTATCCAGCTCTTGGCGAAGTCCCTTGTTCTCCACCACTAAGGTTTTGAGGTTCTCGGCCTCTTCAATCATAGCGATAGATTGTTTCACCAACGCTGTAAGTCAAAAAGAACAACAGTTCAGAAAAATTCGATATTGGAAAAGTAAAAAGACAAGGTTTGAATCTCGAAATGTTACCTTCGGCTTCATCCTTGGCTAGCTTGAGTTCAGCATTTTTAAGCCGGAGAGCTTTGATTTCTCTTCGCTTATCACAGACATTTTTTAACAATTCCTGGTTATAGGAATACACTTTCTATAAGTCAGAATACCCAAAGTCAGAAAGCTACTTAAGACTCGGGCTAATTTTTTTGCTAAATATCAGCACGAGCCTTGGGGGCTACACTAGTTCGTTCTTTGGCATCCTAATGAAAGCATAAACTCGGATTTTTATATCCTACTTCATGCTTGGGGGCTAGAGGATATGATATAACATAAGGTAAAAAACAAGAGTTGGAATTCTGACTTACATATTGCTCGCGGGTGAGTTTGTCTAAACCCGCGTTCACCTCAACTGCCACCTTCTCAGCGAGAGTAAGAGGAATTACTGGGGCTGTTGGAAGCTCTCTAGTCCTGATCCTCTCGTCGCGAAGGCGGACTTGGGCGAGAAGGTCAGGGAACTTGACGTCCTCTGCTTCTTGCGCTTCCTCTTTGGGAGATAGATGGCTTTTGTCCAGGACTTGCCTGGCCAGCCGCTGGATCTCCTCTGCAGATTTCCGGGATAAGCCAAACTTGGCAAGTCCGGGATTGCTGAGGAGGTTGTCGGCGAAGACTTCAGCCGAGGGATCATTACCCAAAGAGGGTTCACCCTTATCTTGAGCTGACGCACCCATGGTGACGTCAGTGTGCGATCCAAGGATCACAGGCGCCGTTGCAGGAGCCGGATCTTCTACAACAACCGGAGAAGGAGTAATCGCCGGTGTTGCAGAAGGTTGAGGGGCAGGAGTCGAAGAGCCGTGGCAGGGGAAGCTATGGTAAGCTTCGCCTGTCGCAGGGGCTTTGCAGGAATCCCCTTCCCCTTACCCTTGATGAGAGGCTTTGCTCTGAGAGTGTAATAAAGTCGGAAACATTACATCTCAGAAAGGAATTCGAGAAAGGTACAAAGGCGGAAATTGTGAATGAAAGTTACCTCTTCACAATGGGCACTTCCTTTGTGCCTACTGCCACTGTCGGAGCTTTGCGCTTCCTAAGCGCAAGGTCCGGCAATGGGACCACTTCAGCTTCCTGAGAAAACTCAGGAGGATATCCTTCGAGTGGAGCAAGCTTCGACTCGGGGAGTTCGGCAAGCTGAAAACAAGAAAACATATCAGCATTACAATGTATGGCTTAAAAGATTGAAACACGTAAAAGGTGTACTGATGGAAGCTTACCGCTACCACGGGGTTTTCCGTCGTGTGCATGTCCAGAGAGATCTCCGGAATTTTTCTCTCGATCCGCTCTTTAATCAGCCATTTGATCTGGCTTATATAGCCTTGGCTGGTGTAGGCCTTGGGGCTGATGCGGAGAGAATCTTTTTTGGAAGACGTGATGGAGTGCATCAGTCTATCCCCGTGGTACTGAAGTGGCTGGATCCGACGTGCGACCCAGCACTGAACTAAGTCGGATCCCCTCAGGCCCTTGTGCTTGATAAGATATTCGATCCGCCTCTTAGCGAGGATCAGATCATCCGTAAGAGCCAGAGCAGCCTCATCCCAGGAAGGCTGGGCTGTGGCAGCTCCGTCGACAAAAGCCGGCAAAGCAGTAGCTTTGCCGGGAGCCGGAATATCCCTATGATAGAAAAAGGTGGCTAGCCATTGTTTGACCGAGTCACTGGCAGCGATTTTGGGATAGGACCGGTCTCGTCTAACAGAAAAACTAATAGTACCAGTGATATAAGGAACACCGGCGGTAATAGAATTTCTCCGGACATGGAAGTAATACCGGAAAAGGAGCAAACTCGGCCTAATGCCGAGAAAGCCCTCGCAAAGCGCAGCAAACGCGCTCATCTCTAGAAGGGAGTTGGGAGGAAGATTATGGAGTTGAACTCCATAATGGTCGATCACCTCGGAGAAGAACTCCGAGGGAGGAAAAGACAAACCTCGGTCCAGATGGGTGCCGAAGTGGACGCGCTCGCCCTCACGCGGATTGGGGATGGTTTCGCCGGAACCGCTCCACCAGTCGCCGGCGGTGAGAAGCCCCTCCTTCTCCACGCCGCCTCGTCGAGGGCGCAAGGGATCCAGATTCCCCGGAAACTTTCTTTTTCTGCAGCTGCTTCTGCCGATGCTGCCGCCGCCGCCGCCAGAGAGGAAGAAGAGGATGAAGCCATTTCTCTCCGGTGGAAAAGGGGTGACCCTAAAGTGGCGGCGCTAGGAGCTCTGTGGGAGGAAAACGAAAGGGCTCTGGGCGCGCTGGAGATTTGGGAAGAAAGGAACGGTGAAAGGCAGGAGGAGAGGAGAAGAAAAAATCTAGACCCCTTATATCTACCTACTTGCGCCAAGATTCGTGCAAATGCTATAGTGTAACCGCCATGCGTCGTGGAAAGAACTGGGAAGGGCCCGCGCGATGATTGTGTTGCCTCGATCTCCACGCACGCATTGAAACGGCGCCTCGGTTCCACGAACTGCGGACCCACCAACGGTCGTGCTGACGGAACGCCTGTCAGATGACGTGACTTGACCATACTTGTGTCAGGTGGCGTTAGAGACCAATTTCCGGCTTAGTTTAAAAGCGAGCTGGAAAATCCGAGTATCTAATTGAAAGGTCCGACTTACTTTTAAGACCCGGATCGTATTCTTTGTTTTAAAGTTTCAGGAACCCTTCAAGATTATGCAAGCCGAAGATCAAGCTAGACGATGATAAAATCCGACTTTGGATCTTGGAGGCCTCCGGGGGCTACTGTTGGGGATATACTTTCCGGGTATCCTCAACGTTCCTCACTGACCAGGGTGGCCCACTTCGGGTTAGAGCTTTGCTTCACGGGCGGCCCAGTTAGAGAGAGAAGACGGAGTCCCATCCGGCTACGGGAAGGCCCAGAAGACTTACCGACTTAGGCCCGTAATGTTACTTGTAGTTCAAGATGTACTCTGTAACCAACTCTTAGTCGTAGCCGGATTGATCTCTCCTGTAAACCCTAGGCCGGATATCTATATAAGCCGTCCTAGGGAAAGCCTTTAGGGCAACACTAGAAACACCAGACGACCAATAGTCTACAATCTCAACTCGCATAGGCGAAACCCTTGTAACCCATATTCTGGCTTTGCCGTATTACTGGATTGATAGCAGGAGTAGGGTCCGTCCAAAGCCGGCGGATTCGAACCTGGGTAAACTTGTGCGCTCATCGTCTCGGAACACCGTACGCCTCACACCCCTCTCTTCCGCACGCCTCGAGGACCCCCTCATGGCGTACTTGTCATCAATCCGACGATAGAAGGGGTAGGTTAGTGGTCCCTCCTGGTCTTCTGCACTGGAGCGCTGCCGCCCAAGTGCGCTTCACGCGATCCCTCGGCGAGGGGAGCTCCTCCTTGCAGGTATCTTCCGGAGATGCCTCTCCTAGTAGGAAACTCGTGGAGGATTTTTGCCGAGGCTTCGGGGCTCTATCCCTCCTGGAGTGGTTGGCCCTTTGAGCTGGGTCTTGTAGCAGGTGGACCGTGGTATCCTGGTAGCCACTAGTCCGACATATACCAACAAGATTTAGAGCACAAGAGTTAGGAATTGAAACAATAATATCACAATAGATAGTGGAATCATAGCTTTGGAGGAGACAATGTTGTAGATCTGGACTTCATAACCTTGTGGGAAACACCCCGTGCTTGACTTAACCTTCTTCCTTCAACTTTTTTTTGCATTCCCTTATCTCTTGGTTTTTTTCTCTTCTCTAAATGGAGGCTATTTTGGATTTTCATCACTTGGCTTAGTGGTGGATGGACCGGAGGCTTCCCTCACATGCAAAGAATAAAATGGCCATGAGTCATAACCCTAATGGGCAGTGGTATTTTTGCACATGTTTGGATTGCCTGAACGGCTTTAAATAGTCATCTCCTCACATCCAATTTTTGAACATGTGTTCTCCATCTATGTATGCTCCAAAACACCGTCTGTCACATCCAATTTTTGAAGAAAAGGTGTTTAACTCAAATGGATTTTTGAACCATCTACGTACAGAAACATTGTTGGATAAGTCAGCTTTTTAGATAAGGTTGCAACTTAATTGCCTTGAGGCCTCCATTGTACCCTAACTTATGAAATAAGGTAGAGTATTTGTTAGTGAACAGTATTGGATCACATAAGCATCACCCGTGGCTGCAACACAGACCAAGACTGCAGCTACTCCGTCTGTACACAATTATAAGACGTTTTAGCACACTATATACTAAAACGTTTTATAATTATGTAGAGAGCGAGTAGTTGATAGACAAGAAAGTAACCTGAAAAACATGCAAAACAGTATAGTCTACTGGAGATCGTTCGCAATAACACGAACTGTACGGACGAGCTTATTATATCTATGATGATAGTGACGGCATAATATTCTCCTTAATGTCTGGTGACAATTCAAATTATTCAATCATGGTTGGCAATCAGAGGATGTGAGAAAGTGATGTTGTAATACTATTACGGACGGTGGTAATCAAAGCTATGTGGAGAAAAAAGAAGACGCGCCGTACCGTACTGTGTTGCCACCGCTACAGTAGCACTGACCACGAACTAAGCAGAGGCACGTCTCGTCTCGTCTCCGCCACGCATGTGTGTGTTTGCAACAGTGCTGCAGTGCAAGTGCAACCAGCATGAGTTAAGACGGCCATTACTTTGTACTAGTACCATCGATCATGGGCTCTGATAGTGGAAGGAGGGAACGTCGACGCAAAAGGCACCGTGTTGTATTCTTTTCACATCGCTAACAGCAATCATAATTCCATTGCGCCTGACAGGACTGAAGCAACATAATAATATTGAAGTAAATGATGAGTGGTAGCTCAGTTTCGAAACGGTGTAAAGAGTTTGTTTCAAACAAGACTAGTACACCCTATTAATTGTCTCGGATTTAGGCGAAATGTTGCGTGAATCTATCTAGGTTCGCTAAACCCGCGATAACTAATTTGGATATTGTAAGGAACGTTGACGCAAAAGGCATCGCGTAACGTAATTGATGTTCGATTATTCTTCTGACATCGCTAACAGCAATGATAATTGACTGACAGGACTGAAGCAACATACTATAATACTGATGTAAATCGAACAAAGGAGTAGTAGCCCAGTTTTGAAGAAAAAAATGGAAACATGCAGGAAAACTGCATGTATATATGTTAGGAGAAGAATGACCCAAAAGAGGGTCAGAGTAAAAAAAGACCAGACCACATTACAGAGATACAACCAAAATAAAAATGAAAAAGAACCACTAACGGGGAAGGAAACCACTGCTATACTTGCTACGGGCAATAGGCAGCTGCAACAAACGAACATACCACTAGTAGCCCAGTTTCGAAATATAAGTTTTAGAGTGATTGACATTTTTACTAACCGTCCACGGGTCTCGATCTAACGGTGATAAAAGTGACGGAACAATTCCGGCGAAAAGAGACGAAAAAAATAGTGTGAGGCCGAAACAAAATAAGGTGGGTCCAGAACAAAAAAAAAACACTTATTTTGACTGATTAGCAATTGACCGTCTCAGCGCACGGGACCATCTAGAGAAAAAAAGGAATGTCGGGCCGCATTTGCCTCTGGCCCAGCAGGATGCGGCTCGGAGCAAGGACGATGCAGGCAGTGAGCAGGTGCGGTTGGCCAAGATGGGTTGCACCGGTTGCGCTGCCGCCTGGCCAGCTTGATTTGTTTATTTTTTTTTAAATATGTTTACTAAATAAGTGAAGTTTAATTTTTAAAAATTCAAATTTTTGATGCAAACTTGGACACAAACTAGGACCTCAAAATTTATATTTGGTTTGGACGACGTTTCTGTATTTTTAAAATGTACATAGACAAAATTCTTAATTTGACAAGAACACCAACATGAAAAGTGCATTTCAAACATATAATTCTTAATTTGACAAAAAATAGACAAGATTCTTAATTTGACAAGAACTCCAAACATATAATTCCGATTTTTTCCTGGAAAATGCATTTCATTGAGTTGAATTGGTTTTAAATTTATTACATAGACAAACTTCTAAATATCCCAAAACCCACAAAACAAAAAGTGTGCCTTTTGAAGCACTTGAAGCAAAGGTGAAAATGCATCCTATCCTGACCAGCACTACTAGTGTCTTAGAGCAGTATACGTATAGATCTAGTATTGTAGTTTAGAAAAGTTAGAATTCTAGCCTAACTTGGCTTGTACCCCAAGATGATCCATATACTCATATATATGCTCGCCCATGAGGCTCAATAATACATCCAACATATTACGCCAGTCTTGAAGAGAATATGACCGAGAGGCAATAATAAAGTGGTTATTATCTTATTCTATGTTTATAATAAATGTTTATTTTGCATTCTATAATTGTATTAATTGAAAACGTTAATACATGTGTGTTTAATAAACAAAATACAAAGTTTCTAGTACTGCCTCTCATATAAACTAGCTTGTTGATTAACAAGATGATCAAGGTTTCCTGATCATGGACATTGGATGTTGTTAATAACAAGGTCAAAACATTCGTGGAATGATGTGATGAACATTCATCCGAAGTATAGCATTACGATCAGAGTCATTATGTTTATATTGCTATAACATCATACGAGGTAATCTTAATCCTTAGACCATGAGACCATGTTAATTGCTAACACCGGAAGAGTATCTTGATAACATCAAACGTCACACCGTAACAGGGTGACTATAAAGGTGGGTTCAGTGCTACGAAGGTGTTATGTTGAGGCTCATGAATCAAGAGTGGGATTTGTCCATCCCGATAACGGATAGATATACTCTGGGCCCTCTCGGTGATATCACATTGAAATAGCTTGCAAGCAAGTAATGTGATCACTAGAATGTTATATCACGAGAACAAGAAAATAGTGCATGTCGGCAACGAGATCAAACTAGGTATGAGATACCGATGATCGAATCTCGGACATGTAATATATCGTGAGACAAAGGGATTTAGTTACTAGCGTTAAAGGTTCCCACGATCACAGAAGTCATCGTTAAATGTGTAGGAGTCAGTATGGATCTCCAGGTCCCGCTTCTGATTATTGATCTGAGAGGGGTCTCGATCATGTCTACATTATTCGCGAACCGTAGGGTGACACACTTAAGGGATACCGACACCATTTGGAGCATATATGTTTCAGATAAAGATTTAAAAAAGCGCTGGAATTATTTTAATAGACACCGAAACTGTTTTGGGTGAAATTGCTGAAATTGGTTCTGCATGTAATATTGAAATGTTGCAGGGGGTTTTATGTGAATGTTTGTTAATTAAAGTAATTAACAAAATTCTGAATAAAATTAATAAAAGAGTTTTATTAAATGAGAGAGCATTAAATTTGGAGAAATTTAATGCATTTAAAGTGGAGACTTTAAAAGAGAATGTGAAGGGGCAAATTTATGTGGAGGGAGTTACCACCACATGAATGAGGAGGTGAAGGGTCACCCCTTGGGGCGCCGGCCATGGGGAGGGGCACCCCCTCCTCCTATAAAAGGCCCCCCTCTCACACCTTCATACACACACCTCCTCGTGAAGGATCTCTCTCCCCCTCTAGTATTTTCCCCCATGGTCTCGGATTAGCGAGATACATGTTCCCAGTGGCTTTATCTGGAAAGGAGTTGCTGCTTCTGCTGCTTTGCTGGAGCGAGGGACAGAGGTTGTCGGGGTATCGGACGTGTGTGCGATCACGGATGCACCGCTGCTTTGCGGTGCTGGACTTGGTGGTGCTGGACTTGCTGGAGCTGGATCTCATGGACGTGTTGGAGCCGGACCTGCTGGACTTCATCATGATCTTGAGATCGGCAAGTGTACGACTACATCATCAACGAGTTCCAACTCGTTAACAAAGCTTTGTTATCTTCGAGGGTAAGTTCTCTATGGATGTATATCCACCCGTTGCTTGTATCTAGTAGATAGATCTTGGCGTATAGTTCCCATCGTAGGAATTTTTTTGTTTTCTATGTTACGAACCCAACAGTAGTATCAGAGCCTGATCTATGCGTAGGTGATTTGCACGGGTAGTACACATATGTTTATATGTGGGCGATGATGATCATGTTATTGCATCTTCTATGTATTTTGGATATTGGTGGTATAGTGGGATGAAGCGGCCCGAACCAACCTTACATGCCATCGTACATGAGACCGGTTCCACGACTGACATGCAACTTGTTTTGCATAAGTGGCCGGCGGGTGTCTGTCTCTCCTACTATAGTCAATATCTGATTTACAACGAGTTGCTAATAACTTAGTTATCATCGTTGTGGTTACATGTTCGTAGGTAAGACCGGTTCTATCTTCGAAAGCCCTAAGCCATGTAAAACTTGCAATGGATAAATTAGAGGCGTCTAGTTTAGATCGTTGCTGGGCTAGTGTCATGATATGGTAATGTTGTAAGTTGATGTATAGTTGATACTCTTACAACACACCTAACGTGTAAGTTCCATAGACCTTGGCCTTACACACAAAGGAATGATAGAGATCATACCACGATGCATATGATGGTGATCAAATGCATAGACCATATCATTCCACTTTACACATATGATGTTCGCATCTTATATTGCTAGTTTGGCATTTTAGTAGCATTTTAAGATGATCCCTCATTTAGATATCAAGATAAAATGTGTTCTTCCTTAAGTATGCACCGTTTTGTGGATCGTGTTTTGAGACATCATGTGATGATCGGGTGTACTCGACTCTACGCTTTCATATAACGGGTGTAAGACAGTTTTACACACGTGAATACTAAGGTTCTTACTTGGCGAGCCTAGCATGTACAGACATGGCCTCGGAACACGGACCGAAAGGTTAAGCATGAGTCATATAGTTGATATGATGCCCATATTGATGCTCGCCTTTGAAGCTACACCGACTCACGTGATGATCGGACTTGGTGTAGTGGATTTGGTTCATGTAATCATCAAAAAGGCACGGGGGATGTCATTTTTGAGTGGGAGTTCATTTCTAATTTGGATTAGTCAAACTCAATTTGTCATAAACTAAATCAAAGTGAATTTGCATAATTTGTTGTAGTCATTGGCGTCTGTTCACTACCTTATGCTTAGTTTTATTTGAGATAATAGAACTATAGAATTCTAGATATTTACTTTACGAACTGGTATCGTATTGTTTTTGAATGTCAATTTAAAGTTTATAAGTCCTATTGCAAACTTTTAGCAAACTCTATTTACTCCATAAAGTTTAATAAGTAGTATTAAATCAAGAGTAAGAATTCCAATGTTAGTATCTTAAGTATCATGCTTGCCTCCATGATTCTTGATATTCAAAAGTTGTTTTAATATCAAGGTTATCTAGGAGCTGAAAAATTGTTTCAGAAACCATCATGTGTGAAATATATTATGATATCTGAAACAATGTTTTTGGTTGCATTATGATAGAGTATAATTTAGCAAAATACATGTTCTCATTTTGTATGAGAATTTGTGAAGGATGGAGATGCTAGGCATCCGAATCTCCCAAAAGGTTTTGGGAACTAACATTATACTCACGATTCTTCCTTACAGGCTATAGTAGCTTGATCATGAAAGTTGTCATGATAAGGATGAATAGAAGATGTAAGTAAAATGTTTACTACACTAATAGATTACTAAAGAATGGATTTTTGAAAGAATACCAAACATTTGATGATGGTGATCCACTTCAAAGTGCAAGTCCAAAGGTATTAGTATTTGACTATATACGCTTTGTACTATATGTCATGTGAATGACACCGCTATTGATGTTGATAGATTCTTTTAAAAGGAAAAGGAATTGCTGAAAGAGAATTTATAAAATATTTGGCAGAAAAGAAAAAGTTGGAAATATCCAGCTTAGGCATATAGAAGATATACATGTTATGGTTGTATTCCTTGCTTGTTAAACAATGCGGTTCTTAGGTATTGGATACCGAATTGGTTGGTATGAAGTGTCATACAGGACAACGCAATTCATGAACTACAATGGCCTAAGTAACTAGCAAGAGAATAAGTGATGATGTTCATCGAAAAGAAATAAAGTGTTATTGTGTTTTTCGTTGTCGTCAAACCTAGCCTTCAAGATTTGTTTTAATAATTGTTATTTTGTTCCGGTATTATGAGAACAATGGTTGTTCAAATAATTACCGTATTCCATAAATGATGGATAAACTTTTACAAGTCTGGTGGGAGAAATCACATCCATAAACACTATTGCTAAAATGTCGCAAGAAAAATGATTGAAAGATCACTTATGAAGTGACATCGCTGTTTGAATTATATTGGAAAGAAACCATGAAGAAACTCCATGTTGATGGATTTTTGGAGTCTTTGATTTTGATCAATGACTGTGAGACTTTCCTCGAGATAATTGAAACTCCGTTCATAGGCCAAATAGGAACAGATGACTAGCTTATTGGAAATTGTACATGCTGATGTGCATAGTCCATTATATGTAGCCATATGCGATGGATCTTTTTTGCTTCATATGCTTTCTCCAGAAATTTGAGTAAATATATTTATATATTTACTTAATAAGGAAGAAGTACGAAACATTTGAAAATTGTTCAAAGACTTTCAAGATGAAGTGGAAAATCATTGTAATAAGAAAATAAAGTGTTTATGATTCGATTATAGCGGAAGATATTTGAGTTACATGTTTATCAAAACACCTAAGATTTGAGTAATTGTTCCATGATTTGTGTTTCCCGTTAAACCATAGGAGTATGGCATATTCGAGAGATGAAATCAAACCATGTTTGACATGGTAAGATCAAAGGTGTCATTTATAAAACTGCCATTATGTTTTAAGGATCGAAGCTTTAGAGACTACCGCTTTTACACTGAAAAGAGCACCATCGTGATCCGTTGAAATGACACCATATAAGTTATGGTTTGGGATAAAACCCAAATTGTCTTTTCTTAAATTTTGGTATACCATGCATAAGTAAAATGTTTACAACCAAAGTCAGATAAGCACGTCTTATTAGGTTATCCCAAAGAATTTGTTGGGAATTTCTCCATAACACCAAGGACAAAAGAGTTTGTTACTTGGAACGTCAAGTTTCTTGAGAAGGAATTTTTCGCGAAAAGTTAAGTGGGAGGACAATAGAACTTTGATAAGGTTGTTGAACCCTAGCTATATGTGCTAAGTAGCACAGCACCGGAAAGTGTCCCGGTGGCGGCCACAATGCTCATGGCTCCCGTGATTACAAAGGGTGTGATCTCGGAGATTAGAGTTCCTATTGAACTGTGTGGGTCGGTAAGAATTAAATAGTGTGATTTGATAAGCAAGTCATTATTGTTTTGACAATGATGAATCGACTACATGCAAAGAAGCGATGATGGGCCCTGAATCCATAAAATGACTAGAAGTCATAGAATCCATGATAGTATCCATACACGAGAAATCAAGTTTCTGAACTTGGAAGACCCTCTGAAAAAGGCGTAAAGCCTATCGGTCGTGTTTGGATCTATAAAAAAATAGACATGGATGTTTAACATCTATGAAATAGTCGACATGTCAGAAAGAAGTTTACGGCAATGTTCAAGGAGTTGACTATGACAATATTTGATCTTTCATAGCGATATTTAGTCTTGACGGATTAGTGTAGCAACCACTACATATAATTTGGTATATGGTAGTTGAATAAACAAAACAAGGTTCTTCTAATAGAATGGTTACCTAGGACGTGTACAAGACACGGTCCGAAGGGTTTTGTTAATTCAAAGGGTGCTAAAAGGGCATGCAAACTTCAATAGTTGAAGTAAGCATAGCGGAGTTGGAATCTTCACCATGATGAAACTGTTAAAAGAGTTTAAATTCATCGGAGATGATGAAGATGCTTGTATTTGCAAGAAATTAAGTGGGAGCGCTGAGACATATTTCTAATACATTATGTAGAGAACATATTGTTAATTGGAAATGATGTATCTTGTATTGACACAAGTTAAGAATTTCATTAAAATAAGATTTCGATGAAAGACTTGGGCAAAACCAGAATATTTGGCATCAATATCTGTATGGATAGATTGAGGCGCTAATATGGTTGTGCCAGACATACATATATGAGATATTGAAAGGGTTCAATATGGAAACAATAAGAAAGGTTCTTGCTGTATGGAAAGGATTGTATCAAGATTCAAGTGTTTCAACACTTGGTGAGTAAAATCACATGAAGATTTTGATCGATTATACCATGATATGTATATATCCAGAATGTCCTATGCTCTAAATATTATGAGCACATACCGAAATGATTCATAAGATGATCATTGGACAATAGTAAAGATATTCTTATGAGCTTTGGAAGAACTAAGAATATATCATGTATAAGTGACAAATAGTTAAAGGGAGTTCATTGTAAAGTGTTACATTGGTACTAATTTTGTCACAAGATACAAATTAAATTTATCTCAAATTAGACTATGGGTGGCACAATGTAATGGAAAGGATGTTCCATGATGGATTTGGATAAGTTCCAAAGTTAAAACATTATGACGGATACTACAACAAAAGGCTAAGTATATGACTGCTATAGTAGCAGCAAAGGAGGGCATTTGTGTCAAGAAGTTTGCTATCAAACTAGGTGTGGTTCAAAGTGGGCTAATACTATGAAGATATATTGTATGAAAATAATATCAACATATTTTTACCCGAACGAACTAAAGGTCTCACCAAAGGACCAAATTTATACAATGCCATCTCATTTGAGAATGAGTGATGCGTAGAGACGCAAAGACATGCAAATACACACGGACCTGAAACTGTCAGATCCGGAGATTATGTTAACCACTATCAATCGTGTATATGCAACATCAGAAAGCCATAGGTGTTTAATACGCAAAGTTTTTCAAACTAGATTATTGACTCTAGTGCAAGTGGGAGACTGAAGGGAATATGCCCGAGAGGCAATAATAAAGTGGTTATTTTCTTATTCCATGTTTATGATAAATGTTTATTTTGCATGCTATAATTGTATTAATTGGAAACGTTAATACATGTGTATTTAATAAACAAAATACAAAGTTCCTAGTACTGCCTCTCATATAAACTAGCTTGTTGATTAACAAGATGATCAAGATTTCGTGATCATGGACATTGGATATTGTTAATAACAAGGTCACAACATTGGTGGAATGATGTGATAAATATTCATCCGAAGTATAGCATTACGATCAAAGTCATTATGTTTATATTGCTATAACATCATACGAAGTAATCTTAGTCCTTAGACCATGAGATCATGTTAATTGCTAACACCGGAAGAGTATCTTGATAACATCAAACGTCACACCGTAACAGGGTGACTATAAAGGTGGGTTCAGTGATACGAAGGTGTTATGTTGAGGCTCATGGATCAAGAGTAGGATTTGTTCATCCCGATGATGGATAGATATACTCTAGGCTCTCTCGGTGATATCACATTGAAATATCTTGCAAGCAAGTGGTGTGATCACTAGAATGTTATATCACGGGAACGAGAAAAGAGTGCATGTCGGTAACGAGATCAAACTAGGTATGGAGATACCGATGATCGAATCTCGGACATGTAATATATCGCGAGACAAAGGGATTTAGTTACTAGCGTTAAAGGTTCTCACGATCACAAAAGTCATCGTTGAATGTGTAGGAGTCAGTATGGATCTCCAGGTCCCGCTTCTGATTATTGATCTGAGAGGGGTCTTGATCATGTCTGCATTATTCGCGAACCGTAGGGTGACACACTTAAGGGATACCCGACACCATTTGGAGCAAATATGTTTTAGATAAAGATTTAAAAAAGCGCTGGAATTATTTCAATAGACAGCGAAACTGTTTCGGGTGAAATTGCTGAGATTGGTTCTTCATGTAATATTGAAATATTGTAGGGGGTTTTATGTTAATGTTTGTTAATTAAAGTAATTAACAAAATTCTGAATAAAATTAATAAAAGAGTTTTATTAAATGAGAGAGCATTAAATTTGGAGAAATTTAATGCATTTAAAGTGGAGACTTTAAAAGAAATGTGAAGAGGCAAATTTATGTGGAGGGAGTTACCACCACATGAATGAGGAGGTGAAGGGTCACCCCTTGGGGCGCCGACCATGGGGAGGGGCACCCCCTCCTCCTATAAAAGGCCCCCTTCTCACACCTTCATACACACACCTCCTCGTGAAGGATCTCTCCCCCCTCTAGTATTTTTCCCCTATGGTCTCGGATTAGCGAGATACATGTTCCTGGTGGTTTTATCTGGAAAGGAGTTGCTGCTTCCGCTGCTTTGCTGGAGCGAGGAACAGAGGTTGTCGGGGTACCGGACGTGTGTGCGATCACGGATGCACCGCTGCTTTGCGGTGCTGGACTTGGTGGTGCTAGACTTGCTGGAGCTAGATCTGATGGATGTGCTGGAGCCAGACCTGCTGGACTTCATCATGATCTTGAGATCGGCAAGTGTACGACTACATTATCCATGAGTTCCAACTCGTTAACAAAGCTTTGTTGTCTTCGAGGGTAAGTTCTCTATGGATGTATATCCACCTGTTGCTTGTATCTAGTAGATAGATCTTGGTGTATAGTTCCCACCGTAGGAAATTTTTTGTTTTCTATGCTGCGAACCCAACAAGTCTCGTACTTTTACATGGTATCAGCCTAAATTCGAGCCGCCGCCGACACACTTCCGCCGCGCCGCTCCTGGCGGGATCGATCTCCATGATCTCTGCTGAGGGCCACATGATCCGTCGCAGGGCTCGTCCGCCGATCCGTGATCGGCTGCCCTAGTGAGTCTTTTCCGATCTCTTGATCGGTTTTTCTCTCCGCCGGTCGTTCGACCGGTATTTTCTTTTTTGGTTTACCAATCATAGATCGGATTGAGTCGCCCTCCACCGTCGTCGTCATCGCCGCGCCTCTACTCCGACCATCGACACCGACGATCTACACCGTGCTCGTTAGCATACTGAATATTTTTAAAACCAATATGGTGATACCTATTGGTTTACAAAATTAAGTCAAATTTCTTTCATTTCTTTACAAAATATTTCCAAATATGACACTAAGGCTATACTGATTGTGCTTGTACATATTATAGTGGTTTTAATTTGTTTTACATTTCATAACCACTAATATTTCTCTTGGCTTGTTGTGGTGGAAAGGACACTTGTAGCGCTCATTAGCATATGGGAGGTATGCAACCAGTCCCTGCCTCCGCAGTTTCTTCGCCTCCTTCTTAACAAATGACTTGTAGTTCCATGGCTCCACCTCAACTTTATCTTCAGAAAAGTACTGTACACAGACCACAAGTACACTATAGTTAGTACTAACACTGACAACAATTGTCTTCCATCTTCCATTTAGGGAGTTTAATATTTCATGTAGTCGGTTGGTTCTTACAGTCTCATAGCAAGATTTTATTAACCGTATATGCAGCATATCTATGACACAATTTTGAAAAAGCATTTCAAATTAGAGGAAAGTATTTGCATTTGCAATTGCAATCATTGTGTGGGTAGTTAGCTAATGTCGTCACTCTAGCATTCAAGATTTCCCCTTCATATCAATCTAGGTGGCATGTGATCCGCTTGGTTCATGCATGAAAGCATACACATGCAAGACTATATATGGTAGAAGATGGCTCACAGAGGATAGCTTGGTTGTAGACTCTTGCAATGGGTATAGAGTAATAGACATATGCACCTATCTATATAGGCATCTATTAGAGAATTCGATCGAGTATGTCTGGGCACAAAAAATTATATTTCTAAGAATGCTTGCGAAATGGAAACTAGCAGCGACAATATTAACCTAAATTACTCCCTCTCTGTCTTGAATTAGATATAACTAACTCATGAACACGATCAATATCTTGGTGAACGTACCCAATATTATTGCTCAAAGACATGAACAAATTAATTACACCAAGCTACTAAATTGACCTAACTACTAAATTGACCTCGTGAGTATAAGGACATCAGAGCAAAGGCATACAAGCATGTTTAGATTCAAAGTAAGAATACAGAGGACAAAGGCAGACTCACCCCGATGCAGGGCGGTGGCCGGCGACTCCGGTCCTCACTGCGAGTCGAGCGGCCGCGTTCTCACGGACTGGGCCGTGGAGAAAAAAATCCTCGTGTTATGCTGCGCCGGAGTAGGCGGCGACAACCTAACCACGTCGGTGGGATACGAAGGCAAGGGGCGGGAGGTGGCGGTGCTCCGGTGCCGTTGGCGGCGTTCGTGTCGATCAAACAATCGAGGAACACCTGCAAGCATGAATGGACGAGGCGAGTCAGCCGCAGCCTAATTCGGGAAAACCCTAAAGATGAACCCTAAAATTAGTCGCCGCTGGTACTCACCTAGGGGGCTAGCACGAGTGAGGGAAGAAGGATTGGCCGGTAGTTTGCATGCAGGGCTTCGAAGGTGAGGGGCGCGCGGCAACCTAACCGCGTCGGTGGGATACGAAGGCGAGGGGCGGGCGGTGGCGGTGCTCCGGTGCCGTTGGTGGCGTCCGTGTCGATCAAACAATCGAGGAACACCCGCAGGCATGAAGGAACAAGGCGAGTCAGCAGCAGCCTAATTCGCGAAAACCCTAAAGATGAACCCTAAAATTAGCCACCGCTTGGTACTCACCTAGGGGGCCGGCACGAGTGAGGGAAGAAGGATTGGTCGGTAGTTTGCACGCAGGGCTTCGAAGGTGAGGGGCACGCGGTGGCGTCGGCAACGGGCACTGGGTGGCACCGGCGATGAGACGAGCGCTGGGTGGCATTAAGAATAGACGAGACGAGCGTCGGTGATGAGATCAGATGATCGACTTCCTTTTTTTTAATAGCCTCTTGTGTCTTAACTAGAGGCCAATTGTTTTTATGCCAAAGCTTGATAGAATGTAGTCCACCGGTTAGAAAAAATCAGAACGAACGAAACCTGACGGAAACTCGTGGAACAAAAAGTTCCACCCCAATCACAGTAAAACAGCTCGTTTCGAAATGGTGTAAAGAGTTCCGTTTCAGAAAAGACTCCCCCTGAATCCAAATAAATTGTTGCAGATTTAATCAAGATGTTGTGTAAATCTATCTAGGTTCAGTGAACCGGCGCGAGATGGTCAGCTCTAATAATTATGATGAGTTAGATTGCTGCCCAGGGAAGCAACACCCGACGATCAGCTATTCATGGCGACGCAAAAAGGTACTCCCTCTGTTTCAAAATATAAGATGTTTTAGCTTTGGGAATGGAGTGTATCTAGACCTCTTTTAGTGTGTAGGTTCACTCCAAATCCAAATGAACCTATATACTAAAAGGAGTCTAGATACATTCCCTCCACAAATCTAAAACATCTCTTATATTTTGAAATGGAGGGAGTATATTGTACTCCTGCCGCCGCTGCCCTCCACACAAACTGCTGTGGAGCTAATCAACGAGGGGCCTTCTCCCTGCCGCCCGTGAGTGAGCATGATCAGGTCAAGTTAAGACGGCCATTACTTCCCCCCAGTCCGGCGACGATCATGCCCCGGCGGGATCAATGCACCGGCCGTGACCGGCCAGCAGCCAGCTACCTTTGCTGGTGCCCGCACGCGTGGCAGATGGCACCACTACCACCACAGTTTCCGCATCATCAACAAGGATGAATTCGTTTCCTCCTGCCTTCTTTCAATCTGAATCCGAAGTCCAAACAAGTTGCATTCTGTCAAAAGAAAACAAGTTGCATAAGAGTCGAACAATGCATGTGCAGAAGGATCTGATGTCAGTGGCATACTGGTTCAGGTGAAAGTGAAACTAACACCATAACTGAATAGGAAAAAAAATCTCTGACGAGTAAAGAGGCATGTGGGACAACCATTCAGCTCCTACATCCCATGGCAGAGCTCCTAGGAGGTCAGGCCGACTGAATTCAATTACGGCCAAATGTGGTTGAGATCTGGACAGAGGTGACTGCTGCTGGTTAGTGCCAATTATTGATGTACATATATGCTATCATTTCAACTTATCAGTAGTGGAGTGGTATGATGAACAGCATGTAGTTGCAGAAGATGCGCGCGTAACTTGCACTCTGACTCATAGTGGTCCGGTGCAGCTACGAACTGATAAATGGGTGTCTTAACTAGATCTGCATTCAGAACGGAGAGCGCCACATGACACTTCACTGAAGTGAATGGACATGTACATGACATGACAATTCTATTTTAGGTCCAAAATTTACAAATTCTAGAAAGCCAAATTCAATGTAATATAATGCTTGTTAAAGGAAGATCAATCAATCGATCAACTGCGAAATTAGGTGTTACAGGCCATGTGAAATTAATGCCTAAACAGAAGTACTGCCATATGTCATGTTTAATCGCTACTTGATTGTGCACATGAAACCTGCAGCAGTCTTCACAAGGCGGCAGTACATAACTAAATCAAGGACCCATATTTTCAACAATAATAAGGAACAAAGGAGGAACTCTAACTGACATGATGCATCAGTATATGCGCTAATTAAATATTAGGTCATGAATCTTCTACTGATGGTTGGTTCCAGATTATTTTCAATAATAAGGAACAAAGGAGGAACAGTAACGGACATGATGCGTCACTGTATGCGCTAACGAAATATTAGGTCGTGAATCTTCTACTGATGGTTGCTTCCAGATTATTTTCAACAATAAGGAACAAAAGAGGAACTGTAACTGACATGATGTTCAGTGTATGTGCTAACAAAATATTAGGTCATGAATCTTCTACTGATGGTCAGTTCCAGATTATTTGTTCCGGAAAGAAAACAAGACGATTCCTGCTATTTTCTTCACTAATAATCAAAGTGATAAATGGTAATCTTAAGCTTCACCTGTGTTGGCACCAACTGGATATTTCTTGAAGAGTTCTGCTTCTTCTGATTCCATATATCGTTGTTACACCGCACCAGCTTGAGCAGCAATATTGAGATGAATAATTTCCAGCACAAAAACTCATCTTGTAAGTCCATCACTAGACATGTACACAGAGAAAATTATTTTTGTTTTGCTCCAACGAGGCGACCACTTTCCTCTGTACATTGACTACAGTCCTATACATAAATCAACTTCCTTTTGTGCACGGCTAATCTCACCAAAAATCTGAACAGGAGCATGATCCATCTTTGAAATGGTGGAACCTATAAGGATCTCTCAGAACAATTTCCCTGTCAAAAACCATGCTGACAAGCTTAAATACCAAATGGCAGTCTGCACAGACCCTGAGATTCTTGAATATCCTTAGTGTAGATCCTTCCGGAACAGTGATAAGGCCATACGCCAATGCAAGCTTCTCGCTATGATTCCAAAGGTTCTGCTCTTTTTGCTCCTCGTCTGTATCATGCAATGCCGATGTGGTATCAGCAACATAACCTACATCCCTGAGCTTCAGAAAGATCTCATCTAACTTCGCATAGATCTTTTCTGTGTGCTTATGACTCCGGTCACCTATACCAAAGGTGCTTACTTCTTTCTTTTGCTTAAGCCAACTGCAAGCAGGTCTTTTATTTAAATTGATATTTTTCATGTGACTTCTCAGTCTGTCAACATCAGACCACCTTGCACTTGTAGCATATAAGTTTGACAGAAGAACATAAGCTGAGTCGTCAAAAGGATCCAACTCAAGGAGTTTCTTGGCAGCTTTCCTCCCAATATCCAGATTTTTGTGAGTCCTACTAGAGGACAACAAACTGCGCCAAATTAGATCATTTGGTAAGACTGGCATGTCCTCAATGAATTTCTCTGCCTCGGTAAATCTCCCTAAACGTCCAAGGACATCCACAATGCAAACACAATGCTTTATTCCAGGGGAAACACCAAATGCAGAAGACATCGAGTTATAGTAATCAATACCCTTGTCCACTAGACCAGCATGACTGCAAGCTGACAGAAGGGTGACAAATGTTACATAATCTGGCTTTCGTCCCATCGACACCATATGCTTAAATGTGTGCTCAGCTTTATTGAAATATCCATATCTTGCATAACCTGATATCAATGTATTCCAGCATTGTTGGGGTCGAACGGCAGGATCAGGAAGCATTTTCAGCATTTCATCCATCTTTCCGCATTTCCCGTACATATCCATTGCAGCATTAACCACATGACTGTCCATATCCAGCCCACACTTCACACCAAGACCATGTAGCTGCATGCCTTCTTCTAGTGATGCCAGGCTTGCACTGGATGACAAACATTCAGCTAGACAAACATGATCAAGACTGTTTCCAGCATGCTGCATATCAAGGAAAAGCTTTAGGGCTTCCTCCCCATGGCCATGTTGAACATTTGCGGCAATCATAGCATTCCAGGAAACGATACTTTTGTTGATGATTGTGTGAAATACACTAGTGCTGGAATCTAAGTCACCACAGTTTGCATACATTGTGATCAGAGAGTTACTAACATAGTCATCTGCTACGAATCCAGCATGTATTGTGTATGCGTGCAGGGGCCATCCATAATTACGCAACTCATATGAAGATGTGAATGAACCCTGGATATTTACTATAGTTATGTAATTTGGGTTTATTTCCCTACCTCTCATCCAAGTAAATATTTGCATTGCCTTAGTACACTCCTCAAGCGCTGCATGGCTCCCAATAAGTACATTGCAACTAATGACATCATGAGTGGGCATCGACTGAAATACTCTCTCAGCATCTTGGATGGAATTGCATTTACCATACATCGTGAGGAGAGAATTACCAACCAGTAGATTGCTTTCAAGACTTAACTGCAATGTCATGGCATGAACCATTCTACCATCCATCAAGGCTCCTGGACTTGAACATGCTCCTAAAGCGCTGGAAAATGTCATGCGATCAGGAGCTTCATTAGTCTGAAGTAACTGACCTAGTGTCTTCAATGCATCCATGTTACTACCATTCTGTACGTAGGACGAAATCATAGTGTTCCATGATATTAGGTCCCTTCTGCCCATGCTCCAGAATAGAAACTCAGCATCAACCAACTTCCCAGCAGCAGAATACATATTAACAAGGGCATTAATCACGGGAATATAAGAATGCAGACCACTCCTGAGACACAGGGAATGAACTCCACTTCCATTGCTGACATAATCTGACGAGGCGCAGACAAATATCAGGCTGCATAAAGTAGTTGCATCATGCCTCAACAATCCAACACGACGCATATCTGAAAATACCAGAAAGCATTTGCTGCACAGTCCTTCATGTGAGTACATCGACAGCATAGCATTCCATGATATAGTGTCGCGTTCTTCCATTCGATAAAAGAGCTTCTCAGCATCTTGCACCCTCCCGATGTTACCAAGCATTGTAATGAGTGAATTTGCCACGGAGACCTGTCTTTGTAGGCCAGAAACTAAGACCTGGGAAAATACCTGAAGCCCGGTCACCTCATTCTTAAGCGAACCACACAAGCTGACCACCGTCGCAAACGAATTTGCGTTGCACGCAACACCTTCCCTTCTCATCCGGCGATAAGCTCCCAATGCCTCTTCCAAGTACCCATTCGATGAAAAGGACACCATCAGCGCCGTCCACGACACGACGTTCCGCTCGGGCATCTCCCAGAACAACCTCTGTGCGTCTAAGACCCGCTTCTGGGAACCGTACAGGTGAAGGAGTGCTGTTCCGATGTACACGTTCACCATGAGTCCGGCCTTGTGGGTGAGCGCGTGGATGGCATTCCCGCACGCGCTGCCCTCGTCCTTCCCCCAGCGCTCGCAAGCAGTGGCGAGGCTGGCGAGCGCGAACCCGCTGAGTGGAACCTCACGTTCCCGCATTCCCTGCAACAGGTCGAACGCCGTGGATTCGCGTCCGCACCGGACGCAGCCAGAGACGGCGGTGTACCAGGAGGACGGGGTTCGCTCTGGCATTGCGTCAAACAGGTGGAGCGCGGCGTCAGGTGAGCGGTGACGGAAGTAGAAGGCGAGGAGGGTGTTGCTGTGGAAGGCGCTGAGCGGTAGCGCGCGGCGGAGGATGATCCCGTGTATGGCGCGCGCGAGGAGCGGGGTGTCGGCCAGGTGGGAGAAGCCGGTGCTCCGGAACTGGGCGACCGCGGGGTGCGGGTGGTCGGTGAGGACGCTGAAAGGGTGAGGCGGAGGTGGGTCCAGAGACCATGGCTGCGCGGCGGTCGATAAGCGACGGGAGCGGCGGGCGGAGGCGGCAAGGCGCAGCGCTGCTCGGCTGAAGCAGGCGCGGCAGGAGTGCCTCGCCAGTTTGGCGGTCGGGAAAATGGCGGGCGGCTTCGAGTTTCGGCTTTGGTCGCCCCCAGAGGAGAAAGAGAAACAAAACGATCGTGCGAAACTGCGAAGTAACCTCCCGACGTATATTGGCCCATATAGAAACCTGGGCAAGAATTTGGAGGCCCAGGCCCATGGTGGCAACCACAAGCTTCCGTTCCCCAGTCTTCAGCGGCGGCCGTAGCTCGCCCGCCGACGTCTCCGATCGATTCTGCTCCCCGGCGGAGGAGGAATGGAGGATGCGGCGGAGCTCAGGTCCGGCGGTGGAAGGAGATTCTCCGTCGACAGTTCTCCGCCCTTACGGTGACGCCCACATAGATTCCGGCAGGTCAGCACATACTAGCGAGGCTGCTTTTGTGGTTCCACATTTGGGAGATAATTTCACAATTTACATCAAAGAAGAAGAGCATCGTACAAAAACTGGCATCTCTCTCTTTCACACACACACACACACACACACACACACACACACACACACACACACACACACACACACACACACACACACACACACACACACACACACACACACACATATAAATCGGACCCTGGACTTATCTAGATTAATTGAAGAGTCATTTGGTACTTGTTTATGTATTTTACCTGTCATTGCAACATTATCATGAGTCGTACATCGCCTAGTGCTATTTAGAGAGAAAAAATAAAGAAAACAAGTTCGTACCTGTGTATTATAACCCTAGCATACACGCAAGTTGATTTCATGATGTGTGATGCGGACCAGACAACTAGTTACTTAGTGAAATAGCTTTATCAAACATGTCAATTGGTACTTGCTTATGTATTTACCTGTCATTAGGAAAGGAGGAGTAGGTGGGGCCTGATCCGCTGCCGCTGCTACTCTTTCACATTCACAGCATATTTATGTTGCATATGATAGCATTCTGTATCAGTATATGCCTTTTCATGTGTGTGGGTGAGCCGCGGTATGGTGTTTTCCGCTAAGGTGGTTGCTTTGGGAATAGAATTTCAGTATGATATTGGTAGGTACCAGCTGATAATAATTTGGTAATAACCCCAACTGGTAGGATGAGACTGAGTCTACTCTCCGGGGTATTTCCTGTGCATGATTGATGTCTCTCGCTCGACACACGGATTGGAGGAGTAGATGATGACTTGAGGTCTTCACGCAACAGGACGAAGGAAGACACAGACAACTGTTGCAAATTTGCATGTATTTATCTCCCTTTTCAGTTCGATATATGTGGAAAATGAGTGGATGAAGGCTTTTGCAGAATAGTAGTACTTGTCATTGCTGTCTCCATTGAGCCTTGAGTAGTTAAGACTTCAGAATCGAGATCCTACCCAAGTTGCCCACTTGTTAATACCATTGACCTGCATCCTACCCAAGTTGTCCCCTTGTTAATACCATGGACCTGCATGTACTCCATGGTTTCGATAGTAGAACCTGGTGGTTTCACACCTCTGGTTCAGAAAGAAAAAATATTGATCTGCAAAGGGACACAATGTATGGCCAACTGTAACACTCGTGACTGTGTCAATTCATCGGAAATTCCCTTGAAGCTGCCTGTTTAAGCCATACACGGCATTGAGTCCTTTCAAGACAGCATACATATTTCCCTAAAAAAAAAGCATACATATTTGTCTGTCATATTGTGAGAGCTACAGGATAGCTAACCCCTTCTTCCTCCCCTTTGCAACTGCCCTCCTTCTGAACTAGTAGAAGTTTTCCGTGGTCTCTGGTCGGGATGTTACCTTGATTGCTGGGGTAAAACTGTGTTGGGCTTGTTGCTCTTGCCCATATCATCGGCTCACCATTTCTGCTGCTAGGACACTACTTAGCCGTTACAAGAAGGCTCCCCTTACAACCTCCTGCTGCTGGCACCCCTAATAGGTGAAGCTCTACTTCCAGCAATCTGATATCTGATCTAGTGGCTGTTCTAGGAATAGGCATGGAAGCTGTTGGTTGGATTGTATCGCCCATCATCGCCGAGCTTTTCAAGAAATACTCCAACTACTTCAGGTTCGATGCGTCGAAGAAGCTGCGCCAACTTGGGCCAAAAGTTATACTGCTTGAGCGGGCAATGGAGGTATTTGAGAAGATCCCTGACAGGGCTCGTTTGGAGCAACTGTTCATGGAGCTTAAAATTGCTTTCTATGAAGCTGAAGATATCTTGGATGATGTTGAGTATCACTGCCTCGAGAAGAAGATCCAACATGGCATGTTCAAGTACGACGGTGGTGCATCTCCACGTAAGAGGGATTGGCTGAAGAAGAAGGTCCAGTATGCCTCACTGAGCTCCCCCTTGAAAAATAAGGTCATGGTCAAGTACGATGGTGGTGCATCTCCACGTAAAAGGGATTGGTTGAAGAAGAAGTTCCAGTCTGTCTCGCTGAGCTCCCCCTTGAAAAACAAGGTCCTTTCCTTGCCTTCATGTGCTTCTGTTTTGCTTGGGCCTTCTAACTTCGTTGTGCTACTTTTGTATATATTTATATGCACATGCTTCTGTTCGCACTTAAAAGTCCAAGTATAACTATGGGTTTCGTTGGTAGCATTTATGAACCGATAGGCCACATGATCGTGCCCCTGTCTCCATGTGTTTCGATTATTTTTCTTTGCTGGTAGAAACACTGTATCGAGGCATGGGTATGTTCACTTGATGCGTAAGTAGTGAAAGTGACTGTGATTGTTCAGAACTAGATGGGCTATACTATTGCAGCTTGTTTACAAAATATAGGTAGAATGTAATAAGTTTGACCTTTATATGGTAAGCTGCAGTCATGATAGTCTAAAGGATTTGTTACTCATCCAATTCTTCACAAAATGTTCTAGTATAGCATTATTATGTGCATGAGCATAGTGAAAAGTGGTATTTCCACTATTTTGGCCCAATTTGAAGGTGCAAACATGTTTGGTTTTGTAGGGAACCTAGATCATAATGGGATAACTACCGAATTATCGATTTCCAGGCGACAGGGTATTAGGGGATTTAGTAGGCAAAGACTAGGAGAAGAGAGTGTTAGAGAGAGAAGAGATTTGTTCTTCTTGCTTGCCTAATTTTGAAATGCATAACATACCTATATAGTCGATGGCCTTTAGGTCTTCCTAGCACAATATGAAATCCTTACAGATTAGACCCATTTTACGCTAGAATTACGTACTAGTGATACTGCTCAGCACCAGACCCATTAGACCCATTTTATGCTACAACAAATACTAACAGCGTCTTTTCATGTTGCGTATTCTTTTCTTTCTGGCAACCTGCAATGCTCACACCAGACGTGCAGCATTGTTCCCACCTTATCTCATTTACTCTTCAGTATATGTCAAATTGTGAATATCTCTTTTCCGGAATATTAACTAGATGTGACATGCTTCTTTCCTTTTTAGTGTGTTATACTGATATCCTCACCTTTTATGTTGTTCTACAGGAGACTGGTATGTCAAAAAAGAATTTGAGGGCTAGCCTGGAGAAGATAGAAGAAATTATAGATAATGCATGTGAATTTTTGGAACGGCTGAACTTGTCGAGCATAAGTAATGGCAATGGAAGCCAAGCTGTTCCTGCCAATTCAGCAGTTGTCGCTACTACTTCGGTTCCTCCGCAGGTGGTAATTGGACGAGATAAAGATTGTGACAAGATCTTAGCAATGTTTCATGAGAACAAGGGTGTAGTAAACACCAACAATATGCTATGCTATTCTGTAATTGGCATTCATGGCATCAGTGGGTCTGGGAAATCAACCCTAGCACAGTTAGTCTGCGCTCGTGAAAAAAAGAACAGGCAAGAGAAAAAGGATGGCCATTTTGAACTCATTATGTGGGTTCACGTTTCTCAGAGTTTTACCGTGAGTGCCATTTTGGAGGAAATATTTGAGGCAGCTACAAGGAATCCATGCCCTCAACTCAATAATCTTAACACCCTACACGATAAGTTGGAGGAAGAACTGAAGGGCAAACGGTTTCTCTTGGTACTAGATGATGTCTGGCACAATATTGAAGATGACAGGCAGCGGGCGGAACTGCAACAGATACTTTCTCCGCTAAAGGCTGGCAGGGCAGGGAGCAAGATCCTTGTGACCAGTCGAACTAAAGATGCATTGTTAGTTCTGGGTGCTGCAGAACTGAGATGTATCCCTATACCTGACCTGGATGAAGATGTCTTTCTTGATTTGTTGATGCATTATGCACTCGAAGGCACAAACATAGATGATTATGCTCGAAAAATACTCAGAGATATTGGGACTGACATTGCAAAAAAACTGAAGGCATCACCTCTAGTAGCCAGAACAGTAGGAGGGCGGCTAGGTAGGAGACCTAATACTGAGTTTTGGACAACAGTTAAAAATGGGAAGCTTGTCGATGGAACCATGGGTTCTGCTCTGTGGTGGAGCTACCATCATCTTGATCAGCAGGCTAGGCGATGTTTTGCCTACTGCAGCATTTTTCCCAGAAGACATCGATTGTACCGTGATGAGTTGGTTAACTTGTGGGTGGCAGAAGGGTTCATAAAGAGTACTAGTGAAGGGGGGGAAATGGAAGATGTTGCTCGGGGATACTTTGATGAGCTAGCGTCAACCTCATTTGTTCAACTAGGAGGCATGGACTACAGCGACAAGGAATACTATGTAGTTCATGATCTTCTACATGATTTAGCAGAGACGGTCTCCGGAAGTGATTGTTTTAGAATCGAGAATGGCTTGAGATGGAGTATAGACCTCAGGAGAGGAAAAGTCCCGAGAAGAGAAGGCTGGAGAGGAGATATTCCTCAAGATGTTCGCCATCTTTTTGTTCAAAACTATGATCATGAACTGATTACTATGAAGATCCTTCAACTAAAAAATCTACGCACCCTCATCATTTATACTGCTGGGGAGGTTGTACCAGTTGAGGAAGAAGTCATTGAGAGTATATTCAAGGGGCTGCCGAAATTGCGGGTCCTGGCCATAGCATTGAGTCAGGAACACCATGCATTAATCAACGAACCCGGCATGTTCTCAGTCTCGGAATCTATTAGTCAGTTAAGGCATCTACGCTATCTTTCTTTCCGGACAAGCACGAGATGCAGCGTAATTTTGCCAAGCACACTAACCAAGCTTTACCATATCCAGCTGCTAGATTTTGGTCAGTGTGAAAAATCGGAATTTGTCGGTGGCGATCTTATCAATATGCGGCATTTATTCAGCTGCTCAAAAGTGAATATTTCGAACATTAGCAAGCTGACCTCACTCCGAACAGTACCATTCTTCACAGTAAGGAAGGAAATCGGGTACGAGATAAACCAGCTGAGGGACCTAAATAAGCTCCATGGCAAGCTGTGCATTAATGGTCTTGGAAATGTTAAAAGCAAGGCGGAAGTTCTTGAAGCTAACCTAGCTGCCAAGGAACTGCTGACGGTACTGATACTGGACTGGGATGATGATACGAATTGCAATCTGGAAGTCCAAGCAGAGGTACTTGAAGGCCTTTGTCCTCCCGTGGGACTTAAAACACTGGAAATCTGTCACTATAATGGTTTGATGTATCCAAACTGGATGGTGGATAGGCAGAAGGATGGACCAAAGTACCTGCAAGAAATTTGGTTCGAAGGATGGAGCCAACTGGGACCTGCTCCGGACCTTGAGGCTTTTGTTCAACTTCGTTCGCTCAGGGTCTGGGACTGCAGCTGGGACACCTTACCAGGTAACATGGAGCACCTCAGGTCGCTCAAGAAGCTGGAGATCCATAAATGCTTGAATATCTCATCGCTCCCAACACTGCCCCAGTCTCTTGAGGAGATTAAACTTGTCGACTGCAATTTTGAGTTCATGGAGTCCTGTAAAAAAGTCGGACATCCAAACTGGCAAAAGATTAAGCACATTCCCATGAAGAAGTGGAAATTCGTGTAGTTTTTTTTTTTGCTTTCCCTGGGTGTTAATCTATTCTAGTTTGTTGATATTCTTCATCGTGATTTGAGAGTTGAAACAATACTGATGTCAAGAATGCAAACCACAGCACACAGTAAACCTATTTGTAGCAATGTTGGCGGTATCATTGTATTTGATTATCCTATTATTTACCGAAGGAATTCGACGTTCTGAACTTGTCGGTAACGTTATCTGTTAACAATGCCATGTACTCCCTCCATTTCAAAATAGATGTTGTAAATTTGTCTAAATTTGGATGTATAGTTTATTTATGTTTAATTTGATCTCTACTATTCGTTTGCAAATGTAAGACATTGCATTCGTCTACAGCAGTGTTCTACTATATGCTTGAGGCACCAGTCTTCAGAGAAGAAACTGCATCAGAGAATCTGCATGTCCAGTTCAGATATCCGTGTTGTTGGACCTGTCAGCTAACGCTGCCGATTCTTCAGCTTTTTCCGTCTGAACAATATGGAACGATGACCATCGGATGAACAATGTGGTTTATACAGGAGTTTGATAAGTGATTACCTGATGCTAATACGTAGATTGTGAGCTTCTCCATGATTTCTTGGCACAAGCTGTAACATATTGCTCCATGTATGTCGTCAAAGTCGGAGCTGTCGCGTTACTGATGCGTGTGGTTGAAGTCTCCGGTCATGTTCCATGATGGAAGGTATTTCGGTTTTCTCACTATGTAATTGAGCAACTTCCTTCTTAATTAATGAGGCCATCTCCGTTTCGAAAAGAAAATTGACCCGTACGTGTCTTGTTCTTCCGTACCACGGAGATTTAATGCACTAATGCATTTTGGTTTGGGAAGTGCTACGCGTCATTTCCATCCCAGGTCCCTTAGTCCCGCTTTTGCTACAATTAATCTCGTTTTTGCTACACGTAGCAGAAAACGGTTCGGTCCAGAAAAATAAATAAACAGACTAACCTCGCCGAAGAGTTCGCCGAAGACCTCGCCGGAGACCTATGTAGCAAAAATATTGTGCTAATGTAGCAGATCCGACATGGTCGGAGACTTTCACCGGGAGACCTCGCTAGAGACCATGTAGAAAATATTTTGCGGTATTATAGCAAAACCACAAAACAGATGTAGCAAAAAAATTAGCAACCGTAGCAAAGAAAAAACTTCGGCGGAAACCTTGTAGCAAAACTTTTTGCTATTATAGCAAACCCACAAAACAACGTAGCAAAAAAAATCGCCTGCAGTAGTATCTCCGGTGGCCTTCGGTAGCACGTCGGGCAGCTATGTGATGCGGTTTGCAGCGATTGCCGCCGCCGCGTGTAGCAGTTGCCATCGCTGGATGTAGCAGAGGACGCTACATGTGTTCGCCGACACCTCGTGTAGAACCACCGCCGCCTGTAGCAGAGCATGCCGTCGCCGCCTGTAGCAGCAGCTAGCCGCATCCGCCGTGTGTAGCAGATGAGACCACCGTCGGTAGAGTCGTCGTCTCCACGTGTAGCCGCCGCACCGTGGTGGGGGGTAAGCATGGGCGGCACGCCAGAGAGAGGCAGTTGTGGCTCGTCGGAGAGGGCGGGGGGCGGCGCACCCGGGAGGAGCAGGGAGGGGACGGCTCACCGGAAAGGAGCAGGGGGCAGTGGCGCGGCACACCCGGAAGGAGCAGGGTGGGGACAGTTCGCCGGAGAGGTGCGGGGGGGGGGGGGGGGGGTGGGGGGTGGGGAGGGGGGGGAGGGGGCAGTGCACCGGGGAGGAGCAGGGGCGAACGGATCACCGGAGAGGAGCATGGCGTGCAACAGGCTGCGATCTCTCCCGTGTGGAGTCGCTTTGGGGAAGAAAGGAAAAATGAAAAATAAGGAATAACATGTGGGATCCATCAGACGGGGAAATTTCTCTCCATGTCCAGGGACGCGTGGGTGCGAACGACCCGGGGATCCCGATGCGTTATCCTCCGGGGGAGTAGTATCATTCCCCTTTTGGTTTTATATATGGCAATATGCTATAGAAAATGTTTCCATGAGAACTCGTGTATCTACTTTGTTTACATAAGAACTTGTTTATGTTCTTAGGGCATCTCAAGAGGCACGGCCCATCGGGTCCAAGCCGGTTCGGACCCGTCCGTGCATGCTCCAGCAGCGCGACCCAAGTAGACCAACGCGCCCGGCCTGATCCATCTGTTTACCAAATTTGGAACACGGTTGTTGATGAGAGGTAATCTCAGCAATATTCATTTTTATGGACTTAGGTTTCAGAGAAAGATGTGCTCTAGTGATTTCGTCGACTTATCAGACAAACAAGGGAGGCGAGATTTACCTAGGTTTAGGCCCTCGTAGAGGAATCTTACCCTTGCTTGTCTGATCTTTATTGATGGAGTGTACAAAGTCGCCGGGTTGCTAGATGCGATCTAGCTTACAGGGGGTTGCTACGGCTAAACTCGCAATACGGTACCCTCTCGTTCGGTCCCTCCTAGTCTTTATATGAGAGGCTGGGTGTTGGAGTCCAGTCCGGGTCATTTTACAGTTTGAAAGGTTAGTCTATGACTATGTCGGTTACACTTTGAGTTTTTGCCTTGATCATCACTTCTCGATGTAAGTGGGTTGAACCTTGCGCTTTTGGAAGGGCGATATGCTGTAAATATTTGGTCTAGAGATGATATTAACAAAGTGTTAAAAGCTGAACTGCGGAATGATGGGAAGACATATGGCAAGCTTGAGATAATATACGTTGTATATGTTCTTGTTGACATATGGACCTAACCGAAGGATAACTAGTAGGTTATAACGTGGGTAACTATCCATTACAGTTGTTGATAACCACTAGCATAAATAGTGTGGTAAGTGTTTTAGTTTAATTATGCATAACTAGCATTATAAAAGATGCATTCTGGTTTGTATGTTCTTCTTAAAATATAGATTTAACTTGTGTATAATTAGTAGCTTAAACATTTAGTAACTTTTTGAGTCTAGTGGTTCATATGTTGTAGCATACAAGATGGGTAACTGCTTAGTTTATTTAGTGGATAACTGCCATCGTAATGGGCAGGTAACTTTTGAGATTAGTGTTGGATAAAAAATATCATAAATTTTGGGCAAATATATTTTTTCTTATGCCATTACTGATTTCTTTTGTTCGTGCAGCTTAAACGTGAGTACGGCCTAAACTATGGATTTTTCGGTGGTACCTAAGGATTCAACAAATAGTTTGACACTTGTGCATATTCTAGTTGCACAAATGAGATATTTTCCATGTTTGAACTTCTTTGTATTGTTCATCAAATATTTATTTATCAATTCATTCCGTGATCATTTTATCTTATTGTTTTTTCTTCCTTTTTGTGTACAGCAAAAATCATAAATTGCTAATCTGATGGACATTTTTTCTCCTGGTTTTGCTTAATGAGTAATCTTGTTCAAGGGTGGATGACATTGCGAGGGAATGCTGGTGTTTAAATGGAAAATCAATTTTTTGATCAGTTTGGTGGTCAGTTTGTTGTCCATCCCACCGCAGGAACCATTAGGGGTGGAGCTAACTCGAGCATTGTTGCTGGTGCGAGGACTACTCATACAGGCACTCGTTAAAGTAATATTGTACGCAAAAATAAAGGAACATATCCGGTTGTTCCTTCTGATAAAACATTTCTATGGGATTCATAAAGTAGCAGCTCTGATGATGATATCCCTTTTGACCTTTAGTCTGACTACAGTGATGACTGCAATGTTGATCGTTATGTCCGTGCGGACAGAAAAGGGAAGCATGTTCTAGATGACGATATTGGTCATGATCCTATTCTTTCGCTCACTTGCCATGGGTTCACTGAAGGTGATAACAACAATTCAGAACGGAGATCACAGGATGGTGGTGAGCGGTTATTCTCACATGATATGTCACATGTTTCACATGGAATGGGAATATCACCGCTTGGAAGTTAGAGGCCACCTTTTCCCATAACTAGTCTGCTTTAGAGCGCATCTCACTGGTTTCAGATTAGTGTACCCATCCATATGACACCTCTACTGTTGGTCAAGTTACAAGTATCGATACAAACCCTGTTGATGTTCCGCATCACACTGGTGTTAGTCGGGGCACCGGAGTTGTAACACCCTCAAATCGGCCCTATGCAAGTTTTAGCCCTTTCCGCCAAACCCGCATAGAAACGATTCAAGGATGCCCACCAGGCACTTTCGTGCGGGTGGAAAACGAAGTAATACCATTACACAAAGTCTTCGATGGGACCCACATAACAGATATATATATACAGCACGACTCCAAGAGTCAAGAATACAGATATACACTACAAAGATCCAAATCACCTTGAAAACAATACAGTGTCTGAGTACGGACAAGATGCAAATGGGGCTAAGAGCCCTGAAGAATAACCAATGGCGTCCATAACCCTGCCCAGGCCAAGCCGGAAGGGTAACCCTGCTAACGACGTCGATCGCAAACCTTCTAAAACAAAAAGGGGGTGCCGACAAAGGGCAAAGCAAAAAGAGGAGCGTCAGTACTGAGGCCAGTACACGGCGAGGCTAGAATTCGGCGGCTCTCGCCTACATAGGTATGGTGGACTGAAGCGGCAGCGAAGCATGCACTAAACAACCTATAGAGACTCAATACAACTGTCGGCTATTAGAGAGGGATAAGAAAGACCTATTCGGAACCAACCTTATACTAACACCAATCATACCCATCCTGGTATTTCCCCCTCGAGACCAAACGAGAAAGTCGGACTAAGGAACTCACACAGTTGGCAGTTTTACTCATTCCATTATAGTTGCAGCATTTACTAGTCAGATATATAGCATGAGTCATCCTGATAGCGTAAGTAGTGGGCAGTTTTAGTTAACATTCCGTTGTAGTTGGAACAATTACTAGTCAGATATAATTGTCCCGTGGAATCCCAAAACCCAGCAGTTGTTGGCACTTTTATCACATTCCATTGGAGTTGCAATACTTACTAGACAGATATGACAAGACACAGGGAACCCCAGCTCCACCAGTTGTTGGCATTTTTAATATCCATTCCGTTGTATTTGAATCTGATTACTAGTCACATATTAAGTCAAATTTATAGCACTACTTTAGTTATGCTTGTCTATGATCAAGATACTATGCTCCAAGTCGTCCATAACCGTGGACACGGCTTTCAGAAAGTTTTACCCTGCAGGGGTGCACAAATAGCAACACACACTCGATCAACCTCAGAAAAACCAAATCAAAACCCAACGAGGCTTTCACGACAAAGCAATCACAGGATTCATAAAATATTTCAGGGGGCCACCCCACTAAGCTACCCGCAACGAAGTTGGCCGGCTCGAAACGGACCCAGGGTTTGTGAGAACGGCTGTAAACGATCGGGAACCCAAAAGTATGACTGGGCTTGTCGATACCGCGAAATCGTGCCGTGATCCAAAATAGTACAGGTGCTCCACACACAATCGTAAATAAAGCAGTAAAGCATGGCATAAGTACATGATAGTAATAAAGCCCCAAACTAGTTTGTGGCCCCAAGAAATAGAAATGAATCAAGCTCTGGCTAAGGGGGATTCATAGACTCTCCCGGATGTGGATAGTTCGAATAGTCAAGGAACAGGTATCAAGTACTCGGGGCCTACGGGACATAAGTGGACATGAAAACCAAATAGCAAATATTGCCCACCGATGCCTCTTTCATTAGTTATCCCAACAATTTAATAGTTGTATTTAAAGTCATGATCATCTCCACCATTAAGCATGTGCCAACCTTCCAACAACGACACAAAGCAGCACCTGAGCAAGCAAGTACGACTCGCAAGGCCGACTGTCTATCAAACAACAGGCAGTAGGATGTGTCCAAGGCAATATAGAGGCTGCAGGGAATATAAATGGTACACGGAAACTAAAGCATCGCAACACGGATAGCAATAGATCAACAAGAGGAATAAAGACTATAAAAGCAAAATAGGTAGAAAGAGGGAGATGCTCGCCTAGGAAACACTGCCGAAGGATCATATCCGAAGAACTTGTCGATACTAGCATCAACTCATCGGCCTAATCTGCGAAGAAACAAACACCGGATGTACTATTTAATACTACGGCAGAAGATCAGGCATGATGCAGATATGGTGCATGACATGGCAAAGATGCGGTGCAATTAGGCAATATTAAGCGGAAACGGGGTCCCGTCAAATAATTATATGGTTCAAGTTATTTAGATACCCCGCAATTTAAATGTTGTCTTAACAAGGCAAAACATGGTATCGGTTCGCTACACAAATTTAAATGGGGTCTGGAATAAGACAAAGGTATCCCGCATAAACACTCCATATTTAATTATTAGATGACTCGGCATAATGCCCCCAAACCACCAAGCATGTATGCAACATGAACAAATTAATATGCAACAAGAATATGTCATATATTATAAAAATAGGGGTCTCGAAAAGGGAATCACATTGGTCCGAAGATCTTGGGGGTTCGAGGTTCGGGTTCGTGGGATCGGTCTTAGGATCCGTGATGAAGGACTTGGCGTACATGACGGAGACCTTGACGGTATCGCCGCACACGAGCTCACTAGAGACGGTCTTGGGTGGCTACACACACAGAAGTAGAACTCGGTGGCATCACAAACTTCTTCATCTAGCAACACCAACACCATCTTCTCTTCCAGAGGTCACAACCATGTAGAAGCAGCAACAATAGCACGACATCAGGGGCACATCCGAGGCAACCGAAGGTCAACACAAACACATGAGGTGCTCACTAGAGCTCGAGTGGCAGCACATGCGAGCTCACCTCCCACCTGCAGTGGAGCAGGGGCAACGCGATACGTGGACGGGCGGACGGGGGTGGGCGCCTGTGGAGCTTGGCAACGCGTCTGCGTTGACGCGGTCGCGTGGGGTCGGTGCATCCACCCCGAGGTGACAGAGGAGGACGAGGAGCACGACGGCCGGACTTACTGGCGGGCGGCTCAAGGGAAGAGGACAACGTGGCTCGTAGGGAAGGACAGTCATGAGGTGGGGCGGAGCTCCAGGAAGAGGGCGGGCGATGGCGTCGCACAGATGGCGGAGCTTGGCAGCGGATGCGGGCGCGGCGGCGGTCGCTAGTGAGACGATGGTCGGAGCAAGACCTGGCGACGACACCAGGCCCGGCGAGGAGGGTGGGGCCACGAGGGCCCGAGGAGGGTGGGGCCACGACGGCGAGCGGCCGCATGAGCTTGGGCGAGGAGAGGACCGTGGTGGCGAGATGGCCCTAGCTGCGGGGTTCACGGGGCCGGTCCAGCAAGGGCGGCGGACGGCGGAGCGCATAGGGTGTCCTCGGAGCAGTGGCAAGGACGGGGCACGCGGACGTAGGCCGGCGGGACGGAGGAGGTCGCCCAGGACGGCACCGGCGAGGGCTCGAGCGGCGCTGTGATGGGGAGAAGGTGGCGGCACCGGTGGTTGGTGGCTGGTTGCGGTCCGTGCGACCTTGGCAGAGGGAGCGGGACCGGCAGCGGGCTTCGAGGCGGACGAGGAAGGACCGACTGCGGGGCGGCGGCAGGAGGTTGCAGGGGAGCGAGCGGGGGTAGGGAGCGAGCGGGAGCGGGGTAGGTGGGGGTCGGGCTGGCGCGGGGATCCCGAGGCGGGGTAGGTGGGGAGCGGGGCCTCGCGTGTCGGAAGCGCGTGGGTGGCGGTGGCATCGAGGCCAGGTGGGGCTAGGGAGAGAGCGGGAGTGTGGCTCTCTGCCTCTCCCGCGTGCGAGTGTGTGTGTTCGCGGGAGGGAGTTGGGGCAGGTTGAGAGGGAGTGGGGCCAGATGGGATGAGGTGGCGAGCCAGGAGTGGCTCAGGTGAGGTGGCGGCTGGGAGGGAGTTGCGCCCAGGTGGCGGCTGGGCTGGGAAGGCTGGGCGGGAAAAGAGGCGGGAGGAGGGAGTTGGCTGGCGGGGTTGGTGCGGTGTGGATAAGGGGAGGCGGCTGGGAGATGGAGATGGGTGGGGTTAGGGTTTGGTTTAGGGTAGGTAGGGTTTAGGGTGTGGGTCGTCTTAGGGTTAGGATTGGTTTAATGGGGGTGGCCGGCTGGGCCAGGTCGGGCCTGGTTCGGCTGCCCCTAAAAAAATAATTTAATTATTTTATTTATTACAACAAGGCTTTTAGAATCTGTTTTTAGACGAAACAAAATAATCCAGAGATCCGGGTTTTAATTTGAAATAAAGACGGGGTGTTTAGAAAACAAAACAGGCTTTTCAAAAAAAATAGTTTTAAACAAAACCATACATGATGATGACGATGCTCAAATGCAATGTGGCATGATGACATGAGCATGCGGTCATGATGATGCAATGCACAAAAACACAGCAATTTTCTAGTAGTGGTTTTAGCGGGATGCCACAGAAGTTTCTGATGCGACGGTTTTTCTGAGAAAATTCCTCTTCGCATGTAGCATCCCATCTGTCTAACATATGTAATGCTACATGGTCTAGTAATATAATTGCTACTTTCTACATATAATTGTTGCATCATAATTATATCATGCTCATGTCATCATGCCACCTTGCATTTGAGCATCATATAAAACCTTTTTTCATTTGGTTCTTATCTAATATGTATTATTAATTGTATTTGCCTCTTGATATATTGTATTTGGTTCTTGGTAAGTTCTTGTTGCCCAAGTTGAGTCGTGGGCATATCTTTCATTGACTTCACCACCTTCTATTGTCACCACCTTATAATTCAACCATCCTAATTATCCATGGGCTTTTACATTTTTTTCTGTGGCATTTAAAACTAGCTCATGTGGGTTGGGATGTATCCACTTATATTTCCACATGCTCTCACACTAGCATCAGGTTGCTTTCACATTATTGATATGTGGAGCCACCTTTGCATGCACTATGAGTGGTACCCCTTTTTCTAGCTTCCATATGGATTGTTTTGGAATAGCTGCCATGTTGGAATATGGTTGAGGATATTAAACACCTAGTGGAATATACACACTAGCATGTCCTAATTATATTCAAATATGACCATCTCCATCTACTCCACATGGAACATCCTTTTTTCAATTCTTTTAGCTTGGACTTTGATCTATATTTTTGGAATGCATGTGAATAAATGCCATGAGACCTTATTATTGTTTTAACAAAATAAACATGGCATTTATTACTTATGCATGGGCCATGCAAGTTACCACCATCTTGTTCTCCTTTGGTTTTCTTTGTTTTGATTGAATATTTTTCTTTCGTGAGCTTTCCTTTTCTCTCAACCCTCATCATCTTGGTCTTAGTTCCTTGCCATGTGCATCACAAACCTCACCCTCACCTCCATCTCACACTACCCAAACACTTGTTCATGTGCAAAACCCTAACCCTAACCACCACCCCTACCCTAACCCTTGCCGAGCCACCCCTTGCTCTACCTCACCATGCCGTGGCACCACCCCTCATCTACCCTCCTACCCTAGCTAACCGCACCCATACCACCTTCTCTCTAACCCGAGCCACCCTCTCTCCAACCCTACCCGAGCCTCCCCTCTTCTCTCTCTCTCACCTGCCAAGAGGCCCCACAACCGAGCCTCTCCTTCCCCTCTGTTGGGTCCAGCTGCAGCCCCTCACCCCTGCTGTGCTTGGCCGAGCACGTGAGGAGGAGGAGGGAAAAAGGTGGCCGAAGCCACCTTTTCTCCATCCGAGCCCCACGGCATCTCCCTCTCCCCTCTGACCTTATCTACCCCTCCCCTGGCCCGCGTGACTTCCCCCAGATCTACCCAGGGCACTGCCCTTCCCCCTCTTCTTCCCCACCTACCGCCACCCTCTCTCTTCCATCTCCGGCGACCATCGTCGGTGTCGTCTCGCCCTAGCCGTTAGGAGGAGGCGGGCGTGGTGTGAGGTTGTCGAGGAAGGCCACGGGGTCCCCTGCATCGCCCCTGTGCTCTGCAACAAGGAGGAGAAGGCCCAGTAGCTACTGCACGTCCTCGACACAGAGACAAAACCCTAGCCTCGAAGCGTCTGCATCGCCGGCGATCGGCTGCTCCCCAGCCCGAACCACCTACACCGACCGCCCCACGGT
Source organism: Avena eriantha (assembly GCA_910589775.1). Lineage (NCBI taxonomy): Eukaryota > Viridiplantae > Streptophyta > Magnoliopsida > Poales > Poaceae > Avena > Avena eriantha. The sequence goes on along the minus strand of OU342743.1, from coordinate 293,692,541 downwards.
GAGCCACCGCACCTCCCAGATATCTCCCCTCTCGCAGGCGTTTCCTGGCCTCGCCGGATCGCGTGCCGAACGCTCTCTGTGCACGCACGAGCATGTGCATTTGCCTGCTGCGCGCCGCGTTAGACTTACCTAGTCGCACCGCCACTCCCTAACACCAACCTTAGCCAGCCCCAGTGGTCACCGCCGCCGTGCGCAAGCGCCAGGTCATGAGTTCGAGCCACGCCTCGCGGCGCTGCGCTGTCCATCAGTTTTCGTCAGACAAATCCCTAGAAGAAAAACAGTACCGCGGGGCATTCTTTCAGAAAACCCCCCCAAACCTTTTGCTGCTCAACCCGCGCTCCTTCCGGGCCCACATGTCTGCCTCTGTGGTAGTTTTACAGAAAGGCTCCCGCATTTCTTTAGTCTCACCCCGCAGTCCCCCGCTGTGCCGCGTGGCAGCCTCTCACTCGCCCACTGGCGTGTGGGCCTGCGAAGCCTCAGGCCCCACCTGTCTGTCCCGTGGGCTAGGAGAACTCGCGGTGCAAAAAGGATTTTGCCGCGCTGTTTCGCCTAGTCAGCATTGGGCCCTGTTGTCAGCGACTGTGGCTAGGTTTGGCTAGGTAGAAAAGGTTTCTGGTTTATCTGTTTTAATAAAACATTTACAGGAAATGTTTAATCTGATTTTAAATCCAGAGATTAATAACATTTAATCTGTAAATCCAAATAATACAAATAATATATGTTTTGGAATTAGAAAAATGTGAGGATTTCAAATATGCCATTCAAAATATTATTTGAGCACTTTAAAATTTCGAATTTTTTTAAATGCAATAAAAATGCCTTTTCATAATTAATTAATAACTTTAAATCTACAACTCCAAATTTGACAAATAATATGTCTAAATCGATCAGCGCGACGAGACCGTTCTAACTATGCATTCCATGTTATGAATTGAAGCATGCATCATGTCATTATTAAAAATCAGAACTGTTTGTGGCAATAAAACTTGAGCAAATAATTAATAAAATGATTTATTCTCGTCCCCACACCTCACCCTTGCCATGCTTTTTATTACCATGTAAATTGTGCACCATTCATCATGGCATGCTTGTTTGCTTGTCGCATTTTATTCGTATGCTTGTGCACTTTATTTATGTTGGCCCTTGTTTGTTTGGTTCTTCTTTCGAATAGACGCCGAGCAGGGGAGTTATCAGGAATCCCAGGAGTACTACCCAGATCCACCTCTCGCTTCAACTGAGCTGCCAGGAAAGCACTACCACATGCTTGCATACATATAGTACCTATTGCCTCTATCTTATTCTTGCATCATTGAGTCGCGATTGCATTAAATTGAATCCCAAGTACTGCATAGCCTTTACTTTAAAACCCCACCGAGCTTGTTCCTCCATCCCATGAGCCGTTACTACAGGAGTTGTTTGAGCCGTGCGAGTCGTAGAACATCATGTGTAGGGTATGTGAGTGTCTGGTGAATAACGAGGTACCTAAACAACTTAACCTGAGTAGTAATGGGATAACTAATGAAGGAGGCACCGGTGGGCAATATCTACTATTTGGTTTTTCATGCTCACTTGTGTCCCGTAGGACCCCGAGTACTTGATTCCTGTTCCTTGACTATTCGCACTATCCACATCCGGGAGGCCTTATGGACCCCCCCTGAGCCAGAGCTTGATTCATTTCTATTTCTTGGGGCCACAACTAGTTTGGGGGTTTTATTACTATCCTGTACTTATGCCATGCTTTACTGCTATATTTACGATTGTGCGTGGAGCACCTGTACTATTTTGGATCGTGACACGTTTTTGCTGTATCGACAAGCCTAGTCACACTTTCGGGTTCCCAGTCGTTTACCGCCGTCCACACAAACCCTGGGTCTGTTCCGGAGCCAGCCAACTTCGTTGCGGGTAGCTTAGTGGGGTGGCCCCCTGAAATATTATATGAATCCTGTGATCGCTTTGTCGTGAATGCCTCGTTGGGTTTTGAGTTGGTTTTTCCGAGGTTGATCGAGTGTGTGTTGCTATTTGTGCACCCCTGCAGAGTAAAATCTTTCTGAAAGCCGTGTCCTCGGTTATGGACGACTTGGAGCACAGTTTCTCGATCATAGACAAGTATAACTAAAGTACCTTTTTAATTGACTAGATACCTGAATAGTAAATAGTGCAACACTCATGGAATGGTTAATAAAACTACCAACAGATGGGTTGTTCGTCCGCTTTCTTGTTGGTAAGCGAGAAGGAGGATGGATCTGTTACGTTATACTGTTATAACTATTGTTTCTAATTAACGAACATCCGTCTATCATTGGTTAGGCGGATGGTTAGCGATTATCTATAGACTTGTTAGTTATTATCTTTTGCTGCAATTGCGTCACCCCAGGTTATGTCCCCTTTAGAGGCATAAAGACTTGATGAGTACCCCTAGGGTCTCACACGATAAATTGTTTGATTCAGATGAACATGTGTATTCGCAAGATGGTTACTGGGTGGAGGAGAAAGATGATGTTGGCAACGATCACTCGGTGTAGAGATTCCGGGGATGGGGATCCGCGAGATCTGTGGGCGGGATGTGTTTATTTATGTGGCATCTTATGCCGATTTGCTTCTTATCCGTACTCGGATCTTGTTTTCCGCTTCCGCCTGATACTCTGATGTTTGATGTATGAGGAGCTATCCTAAACTATTATCTCTATCTAGGATATTTGGATCTTGCCGTATGGCGATGCAATATTTCTATTTCTTTTAGATGGAATGGCTCTGAAAACTGTTGTATGGTAGCTTGCATACATACTCACTTGTGTATGTATTTGATCTCTTCGCCTGTTGCCTACGCCGCTCGCTCTTGTCTCGATGTCTTGGAAGTGGTTAGGACGGCCGACGGGTCTACACGTGGGTAGCCCCTGGGCCCCCGCTGTACTATTTTAACCACTTCCGGTTCATCCAGGCTTGAACTTAGAGCGTAGGGTCCGAGGTAGTTACATCGCATGTATAGAAGGGTTAGACCGAAGAAGTTGTGTACAACAAGGCAGACGGAGAACAAAATCAAGACTCTTATCTGTAAGGAGCTTGACATCATGTCCAGCATGACGCGGTCTGCGTTGCCCGGGAGGTACGAGGTAGCCTACCATTCTTTTCCTTGTTTCACCATTTCTTTGTAAAAAACTGGATAACTTTACCTTTTGAGTGTGGATAACTATTGCATTCTACTCATGGTAACTACTTCATATTAATGTGGGTAACTTTATGTATTCATCATAAATTTTTTGGTTGACCCATATATTAGTTGTTTAAATGTAAACTATGATATAGGTTAATTGGGATGTTGTATGTCAAGTGTTAGTACCAAGGATTTATTGCCGTCAATGCGTTAGTGTTGATGGGCGTCGAATTTGAAACCCTAGACTAGTATTATATATATAGAAAACATCTATTCTAAAACTGGTGGTAGAATATTAATCTACAACCGGGCGCCCTATGGGCTTGTTCGGTTAATCCCCTCCACAAGTGGATTGGAGTGGATTGGGTGGGATTTGGAGGGATTTTGGCTTACATGGAAATTAATACACCTCAATCCATGTCGATCCACTCTAAGCCCTTTCAAACCGAACAAGCCCTATATGGGATCCAACACCTGGATCCAAGACCCGATAGAATCCACCCCGACCGACCCACCCTCCCGACTGAATCCCTACCTCCGCGGATCCTGACCACACCGCGCCTCCTGCGGGCCGAGCGAGTGAGCGCCGACGTGGATGCCGGTGCGAGGGAGCGAGGTCCTCCCACCCCTGTATTGTCCCCCAACTAAAAACCTTCCTCGCCGGCCGCAGGGCGAGTGAGTTAGCGACGGCGGGTACACCGAAGCGAAGGAGCGAGCTCCGCCAAGGTCCCCGCCATGACCTTCTTCGCCGGCACGGGGTAACCGAGTGAGCGATGGCGGGGACGCCAGAGCGAAGGAGCAAGGCTCGCGGTGTCTAGGTCTCCATCTCCGACCAGCTCATCTAGTTCCCCATCTTCTTCCCCGCAGGAGGTCGGCGGCGCTGAGCTCCTCCGAAGTCTCTGCATCTTCAATGTCGACGACCTAACCAAGGATCTTCCCTGCATGTGGTCGAAGGCGCTGAGGTCATCCGCATCTCTGCTTCTTTCGTCGAGGATAGCAACGCCTGCAGTGAAGATGGCTCCCCCTCACTAGAGCACAAGAATTAACATAAGGACATCTCCATGATTCCGTGAAGGCATGAAAGATCCGCCAGCTTCTTCTCAATTTACACCGCAAGTTCGACCTTCAACAGATGCTGGTCCTAGGAAGAGGAAAGGCATGGTAATTCAAAAGGTAAAGTATGAAATTCTGGTTCAATTAGGTGTAATTAGAGAAGTTTAGGCAATTCATTATGACAGACTACAACAATGCAGGTCTGAATGGAAAAGCTAATGTCGGGCCAACAGTGTTAGAGCCTATGCAGTGTGTTATGCGCAAGTTCGCACGCATGCAAGCACCTACCATGAAACATGCACCTGAAGCACGCATGAAACCTCCTCAAATGAAACATGCACCTGAAGCAGCATGCAACATCCTCACATGAAACATGCACCTCCCATGAAGCGTGCAACAGTTGCAGCTACACAACCTCCCATGAAGCATGCAACAATTGCAGCTAGCGAACCTCCCATGAAGCATTCTGCAGAGGAAGGCATGCTTCCTCCAAAAGTGTCCTGATCATAGTGGTCCTTCTTCTACTACCCACGGTTTTCCTCCATGACCACCGCCTCGGCTAGCGCCTCGATCACCACCAGAGCAGCAACAAGAGAAAAAACAGAAAAACAGGGATGGATCAGTGAAGGCTAAACGTGATCCATTACTACACAGTTCAATAGGCACGCCGCCCTGTCCCATACATCTTGGGCAGAGTGAAACACCGAAGGCAATTCATAGCTACACCCATGTGAGTATAGTAAAAGACATTTGCATTCCTTTCATCACAAGTTGAATACCAATTGTTGCTTCATGTATGATAGAGCAATAACCTTCCTATTTTGTATGTGTTTTATATGCAGAAAATCCTAGATTTACCTGCGTACCTCTTGCTGGTACTGGGTATACGGTTCGAGACTTTTGAAGACAAAAAGTTCTTCTACAACAGATATGCAAGGCATGCAGGTTTTGGAATTAAACTGATCAAACCAATGGTAATAATAAGTACCTGCAGTGCACAAGGCAAGGTGAGCACACAACACAGGTTCCATATGAGGGCAGACATCGATTTAACAACTCAAGGAGGTGTCACTGTAGGGCACAGTTTCTATTGAAGAAGAAGTAAGACAACACATGGGTAATTGAGGACATAGAATTTGAACACACACACACAGGTTGCTCCTGAGCCCAAGCATGCTTGCATTCCTTCACTCACACAAGACATTCGATCCTACCATGCTAGAGTATGTCAAATTCATGTAGTACAAAAACTTGAAACACGTCCAGATCATGTCAATACTATCGGGGTTAGTCGGAGGCGCTCAGTACCTGGGTGTGCATGGTCGGAACTTGATCAATGAGTAAGAGTCGCTTCTTTTACATATTCAGTACTAATAAAAATACTCAATTGATCAAAAAATTATGTATTCTATTTTGTTTAAAAAAATGCAGGAAAGCCAAGAACATGAGAGAAGATAGTGTCAACGGCGCCGGCAAGCTGATTTCTTTCTTTGGCAAGATGAAGGTTGCAAATCCCAAGTTTTGGTTCGACATCCAGATAGATGATAACAATATGATAAAAACATATTTTAGGAAAATGCCAGCTGCATGGGTTCTTATGAGGATTTTGGTAGCTGCCTCACATTTGATACAACGTACAAAACCAACAAGTATAACATGCCGCTTGGCGTGTTTGTAGGAGCTAACCACCACCTACAGTCTACGGTCTTCGCGTGTGCACTCATGAGATATGAGTCGGCCGATTCATTTGGGTGGTTGTTCAGAATATTCCTCAAGTGTATGAAAGGAAAACAGCCCACCATCATACTAACAGGTATGTATTTTGTTTCTTTTACAGCAACAAAATGCACTAAAATGTTAGCTATATTGGGAAGTACAAATAGTGGTGCATACAAAGTACAACTAATGGTGCACAGAAAGTTCAGGCGGAAAATGCTATGCTTGACAAGCATGTAGGGCTTATCTAGATAGGAAAGTACAACTAACGGGCGACATTAAGTTCAGGAATGTTGTACCAAAAAGTTCATGCATACACTATATGATGGCAAAGGTTGCACAATAATCTCTGATTTGTGCTCTATTGTTTTATTTTACAATAAACTGCCCAACCATGGAGGAAGCAATCCCTAGAGTATTTGTACTAGCATTGCACAAGCTATGAAGATGGCATATCACCAAGAAATACAAACTTCCATTGAAAAGGATATACAAGTTGTTTCCCAACTTCAAGCTGGAGTTCGAGCAATACTTAACTGGCCACTCATGCCAACAGAGTTTGAAGTAGCCTGGAACCAACTTGTTCAGAAGTACAAGATGCAAAAAAGCAAAATGATGCTACAGATGTGGGAGGATGGGAAAGACTGGTTTCAGCATATTTGAAGAATGTGTTCTGTGCCCGCATTACATCGACACAGCAAAGCGAAAGCATGAACGCTATCTTGAAGAGAGGATTTCTGACCGAGCGACATAATCTGCACCTCTTCGTGGAGCAGGTCACCGAATCCATTCAAGATCGGCGAATGAAGGAGAATGAACAGATAATGGCGTCGCTGATACACAATATATCTTATAACATCAAAAAAATAACATTGTATCTGGCTTGAACTAAAAAAAATTGCAGGGCCACGAGAACACCAGAACTTTCTATGGATTCGACAAGCAGTTGAGCAAGGTGTACACGAAGGCTGTGTTCAGCGACTTTAGGACACGACTAAAGAATAACACGCTCTTCAATGTATGGGAAGCACCTAAACATTATCCGAACTATCTAGTGCTACAAAAACCAGCAGAAGATCTTTGCATGGTCACAACATCAATTCAAGGTGGTATCTGACAAAGAGGAAGGAAAATATGAATACGAATGCATGCTATGGTAACATACAGCTAAAAGAAAAATTGAACAAACCTTCTCATCAACATTTTCTACAAAAAATGTTAATAAGTTTTCTGTAGTTGATTGACAGAACAAATAACAAAATAAATTGCATTTTTACCGGGTTGTTCTATCTTCATGTCATAGCACTGCTAGAGCACCTGAGAGTCGACCGATTACCAACAAAATATATACTAAACTGATACAGTAAAGAGGCCCATAACAAAGCTACGTTTGATAGGACAGATTACAGGACGCTTGCATCTGACGGTTGTTCTATGGTGTTCAAACACAATGAAAACCTTCAATTGGCTTACAAACTTGTGAGGATTTTAGTAAAGCCTGATGAATGTAGCAAAAACGTGTTGATTAACCTCATAGAGCGGGTAGAAGCAATCGTCTCGTCAACTGCAGATGACCAAAAAACAACACAAGACCATGATGTTACATGGTTAGAGCCTGATCTAACGCATATTTACGGGGAGTACATATTTAAAAAGGAACATGGTGAATCTCAGCCGTCATCAAGGGTTATTATCCCTCCATTAATCTCAAAAATCAAAGTCAGTGGTACACAACAAAATGACACTACCAATGACATAGAGAAAAAGGCAGTGCCAACAACAACCAAAAGAAAGGGAGTTTCCAAAAAATTAAGAATGCTATTCAGAAATTACATCCTAAGAAACCTGAAGGTAAGGAGTATGTGGAGGAAGAGCTTGACGAAGAAGGGGAGCAACTAGGCTTCAGGACGTGCAGTATGTGAGGATTTCAGTAAAGTATGATGAATAGCTAGCGGTAGCAAAAAAGTGTTGATTAACCTCATAGAGAGGGTAGAAGCAATCGGCTCGTCAACTGCAGATGACCAAGAAACAACACAAGACCATGATGTTAGACCGTTAGAGCCTGATCTAACGCATATTTACGGGGAGTACATATTTAAAAAGAAACATGGTGAATCTCAGCCGTCATCAAGGGTTATTATCCCTCCATTAATCTCCAAAATCAAAGTCAGTAGTACACAACAAAACGACACTACCAATGACATAGAGAAAAAAGGCAGTGCCAGCAACAGCCAAAAGAAAGGGAGTTCTCAAAAAATTAAGAATGCTATTCAGAAATTACATCCTAAGAAACCTGAAGGTAAGAAGTATGTGGAGGAAGAGCTTGACAAAGAAGGGGAGCAACTAGGCTTGATGACGTGTAGTACATGCAACATGAAGGTAGGGCACAACGCACAAACATGTCCACAATGGAACAAAGTCAATATAAATACCGCTAAACCAAAAACTATTAGAAGAAAGTTCTGCAAGATGTGAAGGATGATGGCTAGGCACAACTCCACGACATGTCCGCTGATGTAGGTTGCATTGTCAATAGTGGCAAATAAAAAGGCAAGACAAAGTAACAAGAAAAGTAACATGAGAAAGGGGAAGATAAAATTTGAAAGAGATGAAGATGAAGAGGAGGATGAAGACGAAGACGAGGAGGAAGACGACAATGATGATGAAGACAATGCCGGACGGGAGGAAGGAAACTCAGAAAAGGAGGAAGACGACAATGATGAAGAATATGAGGATCACGAAGAATATGAAGAGGAAGAAGAAATAAATGATAAGGATGAAGAAACACCACCACCCCCGCAACCACTTCATAATCCCAACAAGAAGAACCCCAAGACGTCCACAGCAGTAATACCGATTAGGAGGAGCAGCAGATTGAAATGAATCAGTGATTTGCACATGTAAATTTTTTGTTTTCATATGTTGATGAAACAAATAATGAAAAAATTACATGCTACAATCCTATTATATAGTAATTTCAATATATTCATATTTCTGGTAATGTTGAACGTGCTACTTGGGATTCAGAAATTTCTTACATATTACAAAGCGTGTATTCTAACAAACAAAATTCAACATGAAGAAGGTAGGTCGTGCACCCTAATTCAACCAAGTAAGTTCAAACAAAGGCAATACAAGCATCCGTGAGACTTCAGTACAGTGATCATACTGATATAAGTAGGCTCTATCACACAAAATGTAGTACAATACCCATCTATAGTATTGCATCAGGAAGAAAATACTTCTTTGATTTGTAAGATAAAATACATAAGTAACCAGAAAAGTTCAGGACGCGCTTCCCGGACAGTACAACTGGCGAGGAAAATAAAGTTTAGCTTACGGATCGGATGAAAAAAAAGACCACACAAACATACATATATTATGAAGATTATTCATTGTAAAAATCATGGAGAGGTACATAACATGATACAAAATAAAAATATAAAAGTAAAAATATTGCATAATTAGATCATGAGGATCTAGATATGAACATTATTCCAATGAACCTGCAAAACAAATTAAACTACTATGCCTTCTTCGCTAATCCCTGCAATGCCTCCTCTCGGAGTGCTTGTAAATAGAAAATTAGCCCCTTTCGTACAAATCCAACCTCCTGTACACCTCATATGTCGCATATGCGTACCTGGCAGCATATTCCAAATGTTTAGGCGGGAGGGGAGGCATATCAACCCACATACGATACTCCCTATTTCCAAAACCATCCTTCATATTCAAATAATATGGATCTATAATGGCACCAGCAACATCCTCTTATTAGGATCTCTCCAAACTAATTGGATGTTCTTCAGATTATGAATATACAGATCTTCTCTACTAAATACCTTTTCATCTTTAACAGTGGCGAATCGAAAAAAATATACCTCCATCCATGTGGAAACACACGAAGCATCTCACACTTCACGTCGGCGTGGCAAATGTGGTACACCAACACCTCAGAGCCAACACAAAGCTAAATCATAGCGACACTCCTGGGCTTGAAGTAGGATCCTACGGTGTACTCGATGTCAACACCCACTATCTTCCTTTCAGAAGAAGCAAGGATAGCTTCAACCTTCTCAATCCACCGCTCAACACTTGCTGACATGTTGGTGTACAGAACATTGATGGTGGTGGTGCCATGGCATTCGACAATGGATTCGTTAGAGAAAGGAGAAATAGCCATTGGGGTATTTTGAAAAAATGGTGGATGACTATTCTGTGGCTACTGAATGGAGGCAATGGATTTATAGACAACTACAAAACAGAATGGTAGAAAACAAAAGGTAGAAAAATATGGACAAGATAGGAAACTCCAATGGATAGATAACCACAAAATAAAGCTTCGGCATTATCTGCAGCCAATCAACCCCTGCATGTGCGACCAATCTGCCCCTACAAAAAAGGAACTAAATAGGAAACCTCAACGACTAGAAGAGCATGCATAATCTCCGACGAATCTACCACCTAAAAAAAGGACTTACAACTAAACTAGTAACCACGTAGTGGAACCAAAAAAATCAGAAACCTACATGAAAGTGCTGGATGCGCGTGATCATTTCTTAAAATTAATAGAGCAGCTTGGGCAACTAAAAATAAAAACGAAAAAATATAGAGGACAGTACAGGACGGCCAAACCAGAAAATTTAACCTCAACCTTCTTGTAAGTTCAGGTAAAGCACAAGTTAAAAAAGGATGAATATTAATAACAGTTCAACCAACGAGGTTATGAAAACTTCCAAGCTGATAAAGTAAGCACAAGAGAGAATCATCTATATTATCGAAATAGAGTTTCCACGTACAGAAGTTCAATCTAAAATATGCTCGCAATATTTACATTTCAAATAGAATGTCAGAATAAAAATTATACAATGACTGTCGTCTACTTCGACCTAATTAACATCCTAAGCTAATGTTCTGCTTCTTCGCTCAATACAGAACTTAGAGCAAGCATCTAAACCTCCCCAGGAAGGTCTTCGACACATACAATATTATCCTTATGAGACAATATTGTACAGGTGCTCAGCCTTCCAGTCCATACATCGAGGCTACAAAAAACAATATTTTAAAAGGGACCAGAAAAAACATAAAAAATGTCGAAAAGCAACTATGAAAATAGAGCTAGATTTTTGACATGACATACATCCTGATCAAAGATATGCTCCACAAACTTTCCATCACCGTTATAAGTCCTAGCATACTGTAGGGTGTAATAGCCGCATTCATTAAATCCCTTCTTAGCATTATCATCAAGGTAAAAAAGCTTTTTTTCCTGCACAATGTAATTCGGATGACCACTTTTCACGTAAGTATCTTTACCATAAGCTCTTTCCATGACCTTGAAAAACCTAGTAGCCTCTTACGAATGAAAATAATGAAGGAAGTAAGGTGGAAAAAAGCAGATTCACAATTCAGGAAAAAAGAAGAAATGGTACACAAACGAAAAAAGATAAAAGATAAACCAACTCATAATCTCAACTATATAATCTCCATGAAAGGAACTCCTAGTAAGGAAATTGGCCTTCTTTCCTCTCTTTGGATTTGGCCATGGATATGGATCTACAACATGAATATTGCCCCTATACTTGTTAAACACATACAGACAGTAATGGAGACATTTTAAACCAGGTATTCTTTTGCAAGAAGAAATCAATATCTGTTCAGAAGTTTAGAATAAATAATTCAATATAACATTGCACTATAAAACTCAAAAGCAAAACAATGTATACAATAGAAAGAGTAAAAATAAAAGGGAGTTATCTTACCAGATTAGCTTTCAGTAAATTTTATGGCTCGGTCACAAAATATTTAAACTGCGTCATTGTCTGATCAAGATTGAAGTTCTTACTCGATCGTCATATCATTAATTTCGAGAACATACTAGTGGAGTGCAAATTAAATGGAACCGTCAGCAAACAGCAGTACAACCACACGTTCATAGTAAGTTGAACACAATAATTTAGGAAAATTCAGATTGTAGTCACACAAAAGAAAAGAAAAAGGAGAAAGCTGCAAACAATTACCATAAGGAAGTACGAGCTCAGTAGGACATGAGACCCGGAAACAAAAATGTGGTTCATCCTGGGTCAGTCTTCCACTAATTTACAATAAAACCAAACATCTCTCCTTCAAACTTAGCCAGGTCACCAAATGCTTTTGTCAACCCTTTCGCCATAATGATCGTATCAACCACCTCGCCATATTTGTCTATCCCATGTAGGAATCTACTGAATGTTGCTATATCATGAAGGAAATGAAGCCAAAATAATAATCAGATATATCATAACAAAACATGGAAAAAACAGATGTAAAAGGTATCTCAGATAAAAGAACAAACAACTAACTAAAGGAGCAAAACTACAGAAAACTCACTCTTCATATTTCTCAACATACTTGTTGAGCATGAATTCCCTTAGAATCTTTGCACTACGGAGTTGCATAAATTTACCAGGCGGATTGAGTGGCTCGACAGGTCCGCTCCACTTCAATGGCCTTTTAGTTGCCCTCTGGATGGAAACCATGTTCTAGGAATCCACGGTAGGATCAGGCTTCCTCTTTACACCAACAAGTTTCTTTCCTGACCTTGTTTTTGGATCAACAAAGTCATATGTGTCGGCCGAATCAGCAAACTTGGAAATCTTGTCAAAATCATCATCTTCAGGATCCAACTTGAACACAAGTAGCTTCTTCCCTACAGACGTATTAGCGATAGCTGCCTTGCCTTTACAACTCTGAACAGCAAAACATGATGTTGGGGATATGCTAAATGGGTATGACCATTGCATGTCTCTAATCCGGATAACCCGGGTGGCCCACAGTTGGTAGCAAGGACTATGGCCTGCTGGGCGGCCCAGTTAGACAGATTTAGAAGGGAGGCCCATGCTGGATAAAGGAAGGACGCCACATTCACCGACCTACGTGGAGCCTTCGAGTACAAGACACGGAGACTAGTTAGTATCAGTGTAGGACTCTATAACCTGCCCGACAAGGTCTTTTCCCTGTAACACTAGGTTATGGCGCCTTTATAAACCGGACCTGTGGGAGCCTTTAGGGAACGATTCATAACACCTCACATAGAGAACCAATCCCTGTAACTGGGCGTATTACCATTATAGTGATCTATAGCAGGAGTAGAGTTCCACCACCATCGCGGGACTTGAACCTAGGTAAGATGTGTTACCTCGTACCCGTAAACTCACTGCCTTCCCCCACCTCTCTAAACATGCTTTGTGAGTACCCCTCCATGGTGTACTCATCGGCAATACCACGACAGTTGGCGCCCACCGTGGGGCAAGAGGCGCTTTGAGCTCTACATCGGGCGAGGTCCAATCTCTTTGTGGGAATCAGTGACACCGTATTCATTGGGCACATTCTCTTCTCTGGCAACGGTTTGATCGTTCCTCCGGACGAGTTCTAGATCCTGGTGAAGATGAACCCCACCCGCTGCTCCATTGTCCTAGTCGGGGACATCCACATCTTTATCAGTGAAACCGACTCGGGTCCTAGCTCCTAGGAAGTCGAAAACTCGTCAAGGCCCGCACGGCCCGCCTCTGGGTAGGACACGTTTGCGGAAGGATCTGGCTCAGATCTCTCTTTAGAGTTTGTCGGCTCAAATCAAAAAATTCAAGGCCCACCCAAACCACTCTTGTGCAGGATATAACGGTGGAAGGACCCCGTAGATCCGCTTGGCTTCCCCGAGCGTTCGAGAAGAAGAGGTTACACTTTCTCAGCATTGTCACCATTTTCGATCTAGCTAGATGCATTCAGAGGGATAGGGAATCCCCTCGTGAATACCTCGCTAGATGGCTAAGGGTGAGGGAAACCCTAAATGGTGACCGCACCAACGAACTTTTCTACCACTTTGGGGAAGGGCCCATGCCCGGAACACTCCTCCGGCATACACTTAGGAGGCAACATGCTACCGACTTGCTTACCCTCAATGAGATGATCGCACCTATTAACAGTTTCGTTGATGCCAACGAGGAAGCTGAGTTCGACATCGCCGCTGCAACCGGAGGAGGCAACAACAACGACCCAGCACCGTCCCCCTCTAGCTCCTCCATCGAAAATACCGAAGCCAACTCCGACTCAGTGCTTGACGCACTCTATGCTGACATCAATATGGATGGCGGCGGCTCAAACGCCAACTCGGAGGAGTACGATGCTGCTATGAGGGAGATTGAGAAGGAGACCGAGAGAGAGGAGCTCGCCAAGAAGGCTGTCACTTCTCGCTAGGTACTAGTGGCCATTGGGAACGTGATAAAAGAAGACCAGCAGAACCAGGTGTCCGGCAAGGCTCCGCCAGCAGTGGCAGAGGTGGAAGCAAAAAAGCCGCCGATCCTATGGGTCCAGCTAAGGCTATGCCGCCTCTGGCTATTGCCCCGCAGCAGCCGCAAGAACTCACTACCGCGCCTAGTGCTGTGAACACATCAAACATACCACCACCATTGTCCACGTCAGGAACCGGCAATCCTTTGGCCACTCCAGCCAACAAGGTGATGTATGGACTGCTCCTTGTCGAGCCATTAACCATCGCCCATATCCAGAGCGTCACGGAGCTTGACAACAAGCATGTTGAGATACTCGCGGAAGCCAAGTACATCGCATAACAAGGATCCAAACTGGACAAGGACATCAGCAAGGCACAACAATCAATCAAGATGGAAAGAGCCATGGAGGCTGAGTAGAAGCAGTTGCTACTAAAGCACAAGGGAAAGAAATATTTGGCTCACGTCGTTGAGGATCCAGGCGTTCGACGCAACCTAGGGTGGGCTACATCCAAACCAACAAAGGTTACCCCCTACATAGATTCGACCGAGAAGCAAGTCATGCCAGCTCCTGCCCTTAACATCGTCATCTCCAAGAACCTACTCGAACAAGACAGATCATCTGAAGTAGTGGACCAGGTCTATGACCTCGTCGCCAAGGCTTGCAAGCAGCAGGCAAAGGCCACCTCTCAGAGGCTGGAGTTTAAGAGCTTTGTCAGTCAAGTATGTGTTGGGTTCGTAACATCGAAAACAAAAAAATTCCTACGATGGGAACTATTATACGCCAAGATCTATGTACTAGATACAAGCAACAGGTGGATATACATCCATAGAGAACATACCCTCAAAGACAACGAAGCTTTGTTAACAAGATGGAACTCGTGGATGATGTAATCGAACACTTGCCAATCTCAAGATCATGATGAAGTCCAACGAGTCCAGCAGGTCCAGCACCAGCAAGTCCAGCCGGTCCAGCACCACCAAGTCCAGCACCGCAAAGCAGTGGTGCATCTGTGATCGCACACACGTCTAGTACCCCGACAACCTCTGCGTCCTCACTCTAGTGATCCAGCGAAAGCAATAACTCCTTTCGAGATAAAGCCACCGGAAACATGTATCTCGCTAATCTGAGACCATGGGGAATACTTTCTAGAGGGAGAAAGAGATCCTTCACGAGGAGGTGTGTTTTGTGAGGAGGAGAGGGTGTCCTTTTATAGGGGAGAGGGGGGTAGCCCCTCCCATGGTCGGCGGCCAAAGAGGTGAGGGCTGCCCCCCACCTCCTCTCATTCATGTGGGTGGAGCTCTCACTCACATAAAAGGCCTCCAGTCATAAATCCCACTCACATGTATTAAATTTCCACCAAATTTAATGCAACTCTCATTAAATAAAACTATTTTATTTATTTTATTCAGAATTTTGTTAATTACATTAATTAACAAACATTCACATAAAACCCCCCTGCAACATTTCAATATCACATGCAAAATCAGTTTCTGCAATTTCACCCAAAGTAATTCCAGTTTCCATCGAAATGATTCCAGCGCTTTCTTAAATCTTTATCTGAACCATATTTGCTCCAAATGGTGTCGGTATCCCTTAAGTGTGTCACCCTACGGTTTGCGAATAATGCACACATGATAGAGACCCCTCTCCGATCAATAATCAGCAGCGGGACCTGGAGATCCGTACTGACTCCCACACATTCAACGATGACTCTTGTGATCGTGTGAACCTTTGACGTTCTAACTAAATCCCTTTGTCTCGAGATATATTACATGTCCGAGATTTGATCATCGGTATCTCAATACTTAGTTTGATCTTGTTACTGACATGCACTCTGTAACATCCCAAATCTTTAATTAAGGTTATCAAAGTTCAAATCACCCAATTTAGGGTTAACAAAAACTTTTTATTATAAAATAATTATGAGTGCATGTGTTTGTTGCATTAGTACAGAACTGTGTGTAAATGCCATGTTTGATTGTTCTAAATGACATGAAATGGTTTAAAGGTGAATGCCACATCATCTAGACCATTTACAAACAAAATCCAAAGAAAAAGAAATCAAATAAGATTAAATAATGCAAATGGTCATTTTGGCCATTTTAATCCACTAGGCCACTTTAGGTGTTCCTAGAAGTCAATTTCAAATAGAAACTTTCTCAACTCTTTTCACCCCTTGCTAGTACAAGTAAAGATCTACCAAGGCCCACTTTAAAATCTTATAAAAACATCTGGCAAAGGAATTTAAAAGGCATTTGAAAATGGAATCCAAATCATATGAGAAGATCCCACTTTTGCAAAAACCAACCAAACCAATTCACCTTGAAAATTCCCAGCAACCAGAGACTACCGAGCAAAAGATCAGATCACACGCTAAAAATCTTTTCAAAATTTGAATTTAAACATCTTTTTCGGGCATTGTGTCGAACACCTGGCAGACAAAGTTAAACTGGCCTTACTAGTACTATTCTTGATCAATGCTTTGTGCACCATTTTGCCCCTTTACACACCCCTTGTCCCCTCTAGTCACAACTAGCCCCAATGCACCACTCCTAGTTGCTATTTGCACCAGTGCCAAGCCATCTCGAGCCCTCCATGCCGGTCGACCATGGGCAAGCCCCAGCAGACAGCCCCGAGCTTGCCCACGATGCCTAGGAGATAGGCGAGGCCACTCCGGCGCCCTCTGTCCCCTCCCCAAGCTGAGCCGATATATGGACCACCCATAAAGCGCGGCGCCCAGAACGTCCGCACCATGCCAAGCACGCGCCGGAGCGCCGCACTCGACAAGCGTGCACACGCCGCGCCTCGACCGCAGCCCACGCACAACGCTTCGCCATGACCCTAGGAACCACCCGGACATGCTCGTTCACCGCCGCTTGACCTGCAGCCCCCGTGCGCCGCATCAAACGTCGCTTCTGCCGCGTAGAGCACCAACCGCGCCTGACCAAATGCCACCGCCCCTAGCCGCGCCTTTACACCATAGATGACCGCTAGTAGACCACACACCGTCCCCTACCTCTAGCCACGACGATAGAACGCTCTACCGCCCTCGCCGGAGAAGCCAGCCCATCTTGTTCGGTCGCCTCGTCGAACTATAAATAGAGGCCACCCCTAGCCTCATTCTGCAAACCAGCTCACTCCCCTCTCTCCACTGATCCTTCCACCCCATCCCTGGAGCAAGGCGAGCGGTCGTTCGCCAGAATTTTGCCGGAGCTTGCCGCAGCAGAGGAGGAGAGGCGCCGTTGATTGCGACTGTCCCAGGAGCCGCCGCGACCACACCTAGAATCGTGGTCGTCCACCAGTTCGATCGCCCCCATCGCCACGTCTAGCTAGAGCCCTGGTAATCCCCCACGTACCTCGAACATGCCACATTAGGGTTTGCTCTCGCCGGAGCTGTTCACCAAAAATGATGAACCACGACCGTAGATGCTCGTTCTAAACGCATGGCAGAGATTGCCTCGTACCGCTTCGGTTAGAGTTAGTCGCTGACATGCGGGACCACGTGTCAGTTGCCCTCTGCGCCGCGGAGCGCCACTGGGCCGGCCCGTTTGTTTTCCCGCGCTAGCCCACAGTTTCAAATAAAGGTTTTCTATTTAGGTTTAAACTAGATTCTGTCCACTTGTTTAAAAATCATTTCAGAGAGATTCATTTAACCAAATGGGATGATTCAAATTTTGTTAGAAAGATAATTAAAATCTCTATCCAAGCCCGTTGGATTTAAATCAATTGGAGTTAGAGATCACATATAGTAAAAATAACAAGACAAAGACTTTTATACATTCAAACATTTTTCAAAAATCAACCATAATAGCTTTTGAGTTGTTTCCAACTCTCAAAAAATCACATTTGATGATATCTATCTGAATATGTAATAATATTTAGGTTTGCCTGCAGTGACTTTGGACTAGTACCAAAATAATGCTATTCGGGCATTTCTAGTCACTTTAAATCATTTAAATAATAATCTTAAACTTTATAAAATGTGATCAACCCTTTAAATCACATTCCCATGTATTATAATATGTGGTGAGGACATGTGTCCACATGATCCCATATTTTAATTGGAGAATATTAAATCTTAAGTAATTTCAATGAGTAGAAATTACTTTTCTCAAATAAATAAATGAAACTAGTTCTTTAAATCTTATGATAAGTGTGATGATGCTAGATCATCAAGTGTGTGCCTTAGTGTGCTAAATAGACTAGTTAGGTATTTTTTGGTGATTGTGCATCCCGTATTTCATTTATAGACGATAGTACCGACCAAGTCCACGAGGAGGAGGAGTTCTACCTAGAAGAAAACGAGGAGAACTTCAACCACTGCAGAAATCAAGGCAAGCTAGAACAAAGCAAGTTAACACTTGCCCCCTTAGCTTAAGCAAATGCTTTAGGCATGCTTTGGTTATACTTTTTGAGTTATACCCATCCCAAGTTTTACTTGCAAGCTTTACTTTTTACTTTACCAAAGTTTCTTTACTTTGAGTACTACTTGGTGAGATTTTGGAAAGTAGTATAGATAGCATAAAGAGTATAAAACTTGGCCTATACTAGATGTCATTCTATGGCATGAGATTGAGATTAGCATTCCACCTTAGTGAACACTCTTAACTTAGTAGCTAGTGCCAAGCATAAAACTTGATCACTTTCGATGGGAATACTTGGTGAAAATGCTTATGAAAACCTTGGAATGATGAGTCATTCTATTGAGATGTTTTGACATGTGTTGATAAACAGAAATGGTTTATGATGATGAAAATGTTGAGGCATGAGCCTTAGCCCTTTATAAAAACCGATGGTTGGGTTCGGATGCGATACCATTCCAATTTTACCGTACAACCACAATACCTGAATTGGGTAAGGCTTAGCCGGAAGTTTATATGCATTAGTATGGGTTCCCTCGCGGAAGAGGTTTGAGCTGAGGCTACCTCTTGATGTTGTCCACCTATGAAGTGCCCAGGATGGCAGATGTCCATGGCTGGGAGGCCAAGCTCATAGGAGAGGTGCTTATACTAGAGTGTGTAAAGGAAAGGTTATGATTGATTATCTGCATACTAAGTATGATGATTCAGGGTTATCCCTGATGGATGTATCAAATTTTGTGGTGAAAGTGTACCACCTCTATAGAGTGTCAAACTATTCGAATAACCGTGTCCGCGGTCATGGACAGTTGGAGTGGCCATACTGTTCCATCATCAAATGTTTTCAAAATGACTTATGAAATGAATTGTGACTTGACTTGACCACAACAGGGTTGTGACTATGAAAACTAAGTTCCCAACTTAGGTGATTTTAGAACTTTATTTTTATCTTTCTTTGTTTCTGAACTCAGCTTAGGTTTCAAATTTAGCTTTGCAAATAAACTTAGAGTTTAGCATTCCTACTAGAACTACCTTACTTGTTAGTGATAGTTTGCGAGTACTTAAAGAGTACTCATGGCTTTGTCCCTGGCTATTCCCGTGGCCAGACTATGAGGAGGACTATCAGGAGGAAGGACAGCAGGACGGCTACAACAACTAGGATCATCTCCCATCGTCAGCATTGCCTGTGACACTGAAGATGGAGCCCACCGCTACGCTTATTATTCTGTTGTTTGTTTGTATTAAGACGGGATCATGAGATCCTTTATTTGTGTAAGACCTTATTATGGTTTGTAATGGATGATGTACTGTGATATCCAATCTGTTATGTCTCGCAAAAATGGTAATCCTGGGATTGCGATGTATGGCATAACAGGCACCTGGGATTAAAAATCCGGGTGTTGACAAGTTGGTATCAGAGCCATCCTGACCATAGGAGACCCTAGTTAGAATGGACGTCCGAACAAAAAACTTAGTTTCAAAACCAAAGAAGTGAGTATTTATGAAAACCTATTTCCAATCTTATCCTTGGGATTCTTTCAAAAAAATTCATGTTCCTCAAAAAAATTCTTACATTACTACATAAAATTTGACACACTTGATCACCTCACTAACTTACTCATCCTAAATTCTTATAGATGGAAGTTCAGTACTGCAAGTTCTACCAGTTGGCAACGGAGGCCAATTGATCTTCGAGAGGGATCTTGATGCACTGTCTGAGTACCTTGAGCGCCCGCATCCGGAATTCTTCAGAGCCCAACTAAGGATTTCCCAGGAGGAGATTTACAATGGATGATAGTTGCTGATCTTCGAGGCAAGATGGAAGCACCCCTTTTCGAGAAGATTCAATTCACCGTGAGAGAGAACAACTGGCTAGATGGATTAGCTAGGGCTATGCATGAAGCTCTCGCCCGTCTTTGCGGACATAATGTCAACTTGATCCAGGGAACTCGCTTTGCTCACTATGCAAGGCGTGATTCTATGGGAATGCTATTGGAGATGCCAAGTCACCCGGAGATGAAGCGCCAAGTGGAGAACCTTGAATTCCTTCTGTATGATAGGCAGAAGGAATTGGACAATGCTCGAGCCTACGCCAACCACAACCTTGCCATTGCCACCCATAAGGCCCAAACTTTCGCACTTCTCGTCAAGGATCGCCAATCACTTCGCCAGCAACACAAGAAGAAGGATCGCACCATCGCTCGTCTTCGCAAGAAGGTGTCCGACCTCGAGAAGACCATCTAGGAACAAGAAGCTCAACTGGCAGCAAAAGAATAAGAAGCATAAGAAGGTGAAGACATCCAGGGAGATATTCACTCATACCTTAGTGATGACAATGACCATATGGAGGATGATGCCATGGACTTCTACACCGATGATGACGACTCCGACTTCATTGATGATGAGTAGATGCACTTGATCACTATCGTAGGAGTGAGATGTATCAGTCCAACTGTATCTTAGCTTACAGAATGGTTCTTAAAACCATCTAAATCTTTCATGTTGTGGTGTGTGTGTTTGTATCGTGTGCCTTGATTGAATGAATGAATGAAAAGGAGTTAGTTTGGAAAACCTGAGTTCAAACTCAAAGTTTTAGCTTTGAAAACAAAACCATGAACTTTAGAACTTTCCCTCTTACCCCATTATCTCTCTCAATCTTCAGATGACTCGTGGAAACCAAGGAGGAAGCAGCTCATCGCAGGACCCGATCCTGCAGATTTTGCAGATGCTAGTTTTCGACCGCAAAGCTAGTAGAGCAGAGCGCCAAGCCAACCTAGCCACCCCGCAACAGATCACTCAGATGTCCCACAACAATCAAGGCCATGGAAATCAGGATCATCATGGATCCAAACTCAAGAACTTTCAAAACACCAATCCCCCTATATTTAACGAGTTTGAAGACCCGTTGGGTGCTGATGATTGGTTATAGACCATGGAGAATAACCTAGAAGTCATAGGAGTTGACGACAACGAGAAGGTACTATTTGCCACCCACTATCTGGCCGGAGATGCAAGAGCCTGGTGGAACAACACCCGTACAATGAACCACGGTCAAGCGATGACGTGGGAAGCTTTCAAGGTCAAGTTCAGTCGCACCCATGTGCCGCAAGGTTTATTCACCAGAATGAGTGATAAATTAAGAGAACTGAAGCAAGGCAAGATGACGGTAGTGGAGTACCGTGACAGATTTTTGTCCCTCTCCAGGTATGCACTTAATGGGATCAACACTTAAGCCAAGAAGAAGGAGAGATTCTTGAACGGATTGCATGATGAGATGAAGACGGTTTTAGTCAACATCTGATTTGATGATCTCGAAGAGCTAGTCGACTCTGCAATCCAGATGGAAGGAAGATCAACCAAGCGAATGACAAGCACAAGCACAGGATGATGCATCAGACTGGGTCCCACAATACCCAGAAGTATCGCCCCAACCCATCTGCCGGGTATACCCCAAGGAACAATAGACCCCCAATGTGTCGCCCAAGCTACCCCGACCGTAGCGGAGGAAATGTGAAGTCCAGAGGAAACCACAACAACAACCCCGGAACTCCAACAACTTCAACCGTGCACCGCCCAAGTCCAACAACAACAATACTGCCCCAAGGACTGGAAGCAATACCGTCCCTGTTGCAGCCAAAGATAAGTCCCAGATTACTTGTTTTGAGTGTGGAGTGAAGGGTCACTACTCCAACGAGTGTCCCAAGAAGCTTGCAGCCACCACCAATGTGAATGCCCCAGCTCAACATCAGCGCCGTGTTTAGCCCGGAAGAAGATTCACCCCAGGTAATTCGCTCAATCGCAACGGCCGTCTATTCCACATGAATGCTGAAGAAGCCCAAGAAGCACTAGATGTCATGCTAGGTATGTTTTCTGTTAACTCAGTATTAGCAAGAGTGTTGTTTGATTCTAGAGCATCACACTCGTTTGTTACCGAAGAATTTGCATGCACTAGTAAGATTCACCCAACCAACTTGAAGCATGTTACGATAGTTCAAATACCTGGTTCAACCACCAAAGCTAGAAAAATTTGCAAGGTTGTACCTATTAGAATACATGGGATAGATTTTTATGCCAATCTAATAGTACTTGGAACCAAAGGTTTGGAAGTAGTACTAGGAATGGATTGGATGTCGAAACATAAAGGATTGATCGACTGTGCCAAGAAAGCCATCACCATGACCAGTAGCTCTGGAGTATCAGTAGAGCATATATCTGGAACCTTGCCCCGTCAATTCAAATGCAACAAGAGTCTAGCCCTACCCACTATAGACCAAGTCAGAGTAGTCTGTGAATACCCCGACGTATTCCCAGATGAATTGCCCGGTATGCTCCCGGATCGGGATATCGAGTTCATTATTGAACTAATTCCTGGAACGGGACCCATAGCTCAGAGACCTTATAGCATGAACCCATCGGAGTTAGTGGAGCTGAAGAAGCAACTTGATGCTATGCTGGAGAAAGGCTTGATTCAACCAAGCGCATCACCATGGAGGTCGCCTGTGTTCTTTGTCGACAAGAAAGATGGAGATAACCGTTTGTGCACAGATTACCGGAAGCTGAATGATGTCACCATCAAGAATAGGTACCCACTGCCCAAGATAGAGGATCTGTTTGATCAGTTGACTGGTGCTAGAGTGTTCTCTAAGATTGATCTTAGGACTGGTTATCATCAACTTAAGATTCGTGTAACGGATATTCCAAAGACCGCCTTTACCACCAGATATGGATTGTATGAATATACGGTCATGTCTTTTGGATTAACCAATGCCTCGGCTTATTTCATGAATCTCATGAATAAGATCTTTATGAAATTTCTAGATAAGTTTTTCGTTGTGTTTATCGACGATATTCTGATGTTTTCCAAATCAGAAGAAGATCATGAGCAACATCTGAGAACCATCCTTGAAACCCTTAGAGAGCATCAGTTGTATGCCAAGTTTAGCAAATGTGAGTTTTGGCTAAAAGAAGTAGGATTCCTCAGACATGTTGTGTCGGCAGGAGGAGTCGCTGTTGATCCCGCCAAGATCAAATATGTTGAAGAATGGGAAGCCCCAACCACTCAAATCCAAGTCCGTGCATTTCTCGGATTAGCGGGATATTACCGCAAGTTCGTTGAAGGATTTTCGAGCATCGCAAGACCGATGACCCAATTGTTGAAGAAAGATAAGAAGTTTGAATGGACCGACAAATGTGAAGCAAGTTTCCAAGAGCTCAAGAAGAGATTGATTTCAGCCCCCATATTGATTATGCCAGATATCAAGAAGCCTTTTGATGTGTATTGTGATACATCCAAGATTGGTCTCGGATGTGTGTTGATGCAAGAAGGCAAAGTCATTGCATATCTGTCTCGACAACTGAAGCAGCATGAGCAAAACTACGCCACCCATGATCTTGAACTAGCAGCTGTAGTGTTAGCCTTGAAGACATGGCGTCATTACCTTAGGGGTAATTGCTGTGAGATTTATTCAAATCACAAGAGTTGAAGTATATTTTCACTCAGAAGGAGATGAATATGAGGCAAAGGAGATGGATAGAGTTAATCAAAGATTATGACCTTGACATTCACTATCACCCCGGCAAATCCAACGTGGTAGTGGATGCTCTTAGCAGATTGCCGTGTAGATTAAACACCATGATCAAAGAGAACCAGCCAAGTTTGCATGAAGAGTTGGAGCAGTTTAGAACTAAACTAGTTAGCAAAGGATTTTTAGCTAGCATTGAACTTCAACCCACTTTGATTAGTCAAATCAAGGAAGCCCTAAAGGGAAATGCAAGTATCGACGGAATCAAACGTCGTATTGGTACATGAAAGGTACATGGATTCACCGAAGATGAAGAAGGAGTTCTATGGTACAAAGGACGTATCTGCGTGCCAGCAGATTCGAAGCTGAAGCAAGTTATCATGCAAGAAGCTCATGATACTCTTTATTCTATCCACCTCGGAGGAACAAAGATGTATCATGATTTGAAGGAGAAATTTTGGTGGCACAATATGAAGAGTGAAATTGGAAGCTACATCGCCAAGTGTGATATCTGTCAAAGAGTTAAAGCGGAACTTCAGAGACCCGCAGGACTGTTGCAACCATTGCAGATTCCGGAATGGAAATGGTATTCCGTCGGAATGGACTTTATCACCGGTTTACCCACTATATTTGGGAAAATGACTCTATCTGGGTCATAATTGATAGACTATCCAAGGTAGCCCATTTTATACCGGTCAAGACAACCTACCAGAGTTCGAAGCTAGCAGAATTGTACATTGCCAGAATTGTCAGTTTGCATGGAACCCCCAAGACCATAGTGTCGGATCGAGGAACCTAATTTACCTCGAGATTTTGCAGAAAGTCCAAGAAGGATTAGGAACCAAGTTGAATTTCAGCAAAACTTATCACCCACAAACCAACGGACAAATTGAAAGAGTCAACCAAATCTTAGAAGACATGTTGAGAGCTTGTGTGTTAGAGTATGGATCAAAATGGGAAGATTGTCTGCCTTTCATAGAATTCTCATACAACAACAGTTATCAAGCCAGTTTGCAAATGGACCCATTTGAGTTCTTATATGGAAGAAAGTGCCATACCCCTTTGAATTGGTCGCAAGTAGGAGAGAGTCAGATTTTCGGACCCGACATCCTACGAGAAGCCGAAGAGAAGGTTCACAAAGTCCGTGAGCACCTCAAGACCGCCTAATCTAGACAGAAGAGTTATGCCGACAAGAGACGTAGAGACCCGACTTTCAATGTCGGAGATTTTGTGTATCTCAACGTTTCACCATTGAAAGGAACGCAACGTTTTAGTCTGAAAGGAAAGCTAGCCCCCAGATATATTGGACCCTTTAAAGATTCTGAATCGTCGAGACAAAGTATCGTATCAACTGGAACTGCCAGAAGAGATGTCAGCCATCCATAATGTGTTCCATATCTTGTGACTTCGCAAATGCCTAGAAGTGCCAGAGAAGACCGAAGTGTTCAAGAACATCGATCACCGAAACATTGATATCAACAAGGATTTGACGTATTGTGAAGTGCCCATCCGTATCTTGGAAGAAGCCTTCAGAACCACCAGGACCCGGATTATCAAATTCCTCAAGATCCAATGGAGCAACCATACCGAAGAAGAAGCTACTTGGGAGCGAGAAGATTACATTAGGACTGAGTTTCCAGATCTCTTTAGTTCCTAGTTTTTCTTAAATATCGGGACGAGATTTTGTTTAAGGGGGGAAGGTTTCTAACATCCTAAATCTTTAATCAAGGTTATCAAAGTTCAAATCACCCAATTTAGGGTTAACAAAAACTTTTTATTATAAAATAATTATGAGTGCATGTGTTTGTTGCATTAGTATAGAATTCTGTGTAAATGCCATGTTTGATTGTTCTAAATGATATGAAATGGTTTAAATGTGAATGCCACATCATCTAGACCATGTACAAACAAAATCCAAAGAAAAAGAAATCAAATAAGATTAAATAATGCAAATGGTCATTTTAGCCATTTTAATCCACTAGGCCACTTTAGGTGTTCCTAGAATTCAATTTCAAACGGAAACTTTCTCAACTCTTTTCACCCCTTGCTAGTATAAGTAAAAATCTACCAAGGCCCACTTTAAAATCTTACAAAAACATTTGGCAAAGCAATTTAAAAGGCTTTTGAAAATGGAATCCAAATCATATGAGAAGATCCCACTTTTGCAAAAATCAACCAAACCATTTCACCTTGAAAATTCCCAGCAACCAAAGACTACTAAGCATAAGATCAGATCACACACCAAAAATCTTTTCAAAATTTGAATTTAAACTTCTTGCGGGCATTGTGTCGAACACCTGGGAGACAAAGTTAAACTAGCCTAACTATTATTGTTCTTGATCAATGCTTTGTCCACCATTTTGCCCCTTTACACTCCCCTTGTCCCATCTAGTCACAACTAGCCCCAATGCACCACTCCTAGTTGCTATTTGCACTAGTCCTGGGCCACCCCGAGCCCTCCATGCCGGTCGACCATGGGCAAGCCCCAGTAGACCGCCCCGAGCTCGCCCACGACACCTAGGAGATAGGCGAGGCCACACCGCCGCCCTCTGTCCCCTTACTGAGTAGAGACGATCTATGGACCACCCACAGAGCGGCACGCCCAGAACGGCTGCACCATGCCGAGCACGTGCTAGGGCGCCACACCCGACAATCGTGCACACGCCGCGCCTCGACCGCATCCTGCGCGCACTGCTTTGCCATGACCCCAGGAACCACCCGGACATGCTCGTTCGCCGCCACTTGACCTACAGCCCCCGTGCGCTGCGTCAAACGCCGTTTATGCCGCGCAGAGCACCAGTCGCGCCTGACCAAATGCCACCGCCCCTAGCCGCGCCTTTACGCCGTAGACGACCGCCAGCAGATCGTGTACCGTCCCCTACCTCCAGCCACGATGATAGCATGTTGTACCGCGCTTGCCGGAGATGCTAGCCTATCCCGTTCGGTCGCCTCGTCAAACTATAAATAGAGGCCACCCCAGCCTCATTCTGCACACCAGCTCACTCCCCTCTCTCCACTGATCCTTCCACCCCATCCCCGGAGCAAGTCAGGCCGCCATTCGCCGGAATTTTGCCAGAGCTTGCCGCAGCAGAGGAGGAGAGGCGCCGTTGCTTGCGACTATCCCAAGAGCCGCTGCGGCCACGCCTAGATCCACCGCCGTTCACCAGTTCGATCGCCCCCATCGCCACGTCTAGCTGCAGCCCTGGTAAGCCCCCACGTACCCCCACCGTGCCGCATTAGGGTTTGCTCTCGCCGGAGCTGTTCACCGGAAACGATGAACCACGACCATAGATTCTCGTTCTAATCGCATGGCTGAGATTGCCCCGTACCACTTCGGTTAGAGTTAGTCGCTGGCATGCGGGACCCCCCTGTCAGTTGCCCTCTGCGCTACGGAGCGCCATTGTTGGAAATATGCCCTAGAGACAAATACTAGTAAGGACTATTATCATATTTCATATAGTTTATGATTAAGTTTTATATCATGCTATAAGTGTATTGAGTGGAAACATCAATACACGTGTGCCATACAAACAACTAGGGGTTCCAAGTGAAACTGTAGTCACTGGTGCATTGGTCAACAGATGATCATGTTTCCTGATTATGTGGCATTTATGCCGGTTGGAAATGAGGTCATCTCATTTTGAGAATGAGATGATGAACCAATACCCAACCTAAGAATCGTGACCCGATCATGTCACGAAGTTCAAGTTACAATGATTAGAAATGGATCCTCGTGGAATATTCCTTAGACCATGAGGCTATATCAATCACTGTCTCCCGAGAGTGCTTTGATAGCATCAAGCGCCACTTGGTAATACAGTGGTAATAAAGGTGTGTTCAGGTATTCAGAGGAAACCGTTGAGGAAATATATGTCAAGAGCGGGATTTTTCCGTCCATGTGACGGTAAGATACTCGAAGGGCCCACTCAGAGAAGTTATATCCAATAGCTGCGCAGCGTGTGATTGGATCATAGGGATATCACTTGTCGGAACGAGTCAAGTAGCATTGTTCCGTAACGAGATTGAACATGACATGGTTATGTCATTGATCAGATCTTGGGCAATGCAAGTATCGAGAGAGAAAGGGAATAAGACACGACTGTCCCGGTTCAAACGACGAAAGATCTTCGTGGAACGCACAGGGGTCACATGGCCATCCAGGTCCCTCTGTCGATCATTGGTGCGGGAGTGTCCCGACCATGTCTGGAGTGTTCCCGAACTGTGAGGTATCACGCTTAAGGGCTTGATGATGCTTATAGAGTGTTTATAGGATCGGTGGAATCACCAAAGAGTTGTAGGGAGAAAACCGGAAGGGTTTCAGTAAGTCCGGAGGATGTCCGGAGTGGAGGTGGAAGGTGTTCCATAGCCACAGAGATTGAATAATATGTGAATGAATGTTAAATGTTGATTTAATCATTTATTCATAATTATTTAATAAGGAGAAAATCAATTTTTATGGTCAAAGGCTTAATAGGCCAATTTCCGGAGGGAGAGGGCCCATTAGGGGAAAGGAGAGAGGGAGAAGGGGCAAGGGGGTTGGCCGGCTGGGCCTAGCCCCCCGCGCGAGGCCCACTAGGTGGCCGACGGCCTCCCCTCCCCCTTCCTCCCCTTTAGTCCCACCCCGGCACTTTGAGGGAGGTAGTACGTCCCCTCCCCCTATATATATTGGGGGTATTTGGCCAAATAAAATACACCAATAATAAATAAAGGTCTTCTCACTTTTGGGAGGACCTCCAGTTGATATTTTCTCTCCCCCCCCCCTCTCTCTCTCTCTCTCTCTCTCTCTCTCTCTCGTGATCGTGGTCCCAAGTCTGGACTGCGCGAGCGAGAGACATCTTCACTGCAGAGCGCTATCGTGCTGCGGGATTTGGATCTGGGAGCTCTACTTCCGCAACTGCTGCTGGATCGGGGAAGCGGGAGTCATTGTTAGGCACCGGACGTGTGTAACTCCCCGCGAGGTGTCGCACTTGAGGCACTCAAGTCGTTGGAGCCAAGGAGCGCAAGGACTTCATCACGACCTTGAGGTTGACTTCAGATCGTCTACATCAACCACGCTCTCCTGAGCGTTGACAACACTTTTCGTTCTTCGAGGGTAAGTTCGTGAAAATCCCCTTCCATTACTGTATTACTAATAGATAGGTCCTGGCAGCTTCAGGGGTTTAGGGGCGTAGAGTAAAATTTATTGTTTTCATACGCGGAACCCCTACAGTGGTATCAGAGCTAGATCCATGCGTAGTAATGCTAGTACGGGTAGAACACACAAGATGTAGTGTGTGGGCGTTGATATTTTAGTTGTTACCCTCCCATGTGTACTTGTGCATACCACAGTAATGCTTGATGAAGCAGCCCCCAACCGACTTTACACGTTCATTCGCGAGACTGGTCCACGCTTGACATACGGCTTGTACTGTATAAAGTGGCTTAGGGGGGTCTGTCTCTCTCGCATTAGTTGGTATGCCATTTGCAACAGAGGGCCCCAAAAGGGGTGTAGTAGAGATAACTACTTGATCAGCGTTGTGCTGAAAGTTCGTAGGTAAGAACGGTTCTTGTACGAAAGCCCATTCAGCCACGTAAAACATACAAAGATAAAGTAGAGGCATCTAACTTTGTTTTGAAGGGAGACGTTGCTTTGTGATATGGTTGTGGCAAAGGTAAAGTGATTACCTTTTGTTACCTAGTAGTAGATAGTCACGGAGGTGACGAACTACCACGCTGGAAAGACACCGGTACCCTGGTGTCTATGGTGTCGGAACCCTGGCGCCGGAATCCGATGACGACGGATGGAGATCACGACATGAAGGACCATATCACATCGCATTTACATTCAATGTTATTGTTTGTATATCTTATTGTGTGATAGTATTAGATACTCAACGGTAGCCTAATAAGATGATCCCTATTAAAATTACCAACGATTGTGTTCCCCCTTAGTGTGTACCACCAAGAAAGTGCTTCCGTATGAGGCAATCCAGGGTACAGGCCTGGGTGTCAGACATATCTACGTTCGCATACAGTGGGTGTAAGCCATGTTGCACAGTGAATACACTAAGGTTGAGTTGGCGAGCCTAGCATGTGTAGACATGGCCTCAGAACGCGGATGGTCGAAAGATCGAGCACGAGTCGCATAAATGATGTGACCGACGTTTAGCGTCAACCCTTGAACCCACATTGATGGCCGTGACGATCGGGGGAGATGTGGTTGATAGGGGTCGTGTTACACTAGGAACCCTTTTGGGGATAGGTGTTTCTGAGTGGAGTTATTATTAACTCATTTAATTATAAACTTAGTCTAAATTCCTTTTGCAAATTATAAATGTAGATAGCACCTTTCGTGTTGACGATTGATTGGTTAGAAGGAGAGAAGCTCAAATTAGATGGATCAAACTTCTCCATATGGGTTGCGCGTCTCCACGTTCTCCTTAGAGAGAACGACGTGGTCGACTACATACTCGATGAGATGGATTTGGATCAGCCCACTAACCTAGAGACCCCAGAGCAGCGGAAAGACCGCTATCTCCATCGTGAGATGGCCTCATTCATTTCGGTTACCATGTGTTTCGGAATGGTGGATGAGCTGTGGCCTTTCGTGGGTGATGTCGACCCTCGCTCGGTGATGCTACAGCTTAGGACACATTTCATGGAACAAGTATGCATATGGGAGAATGAGCTGATGGGAGACTTCCTCTCCATTAAGATGGAGGAGAACTCATCACTGGACGACCACATGGAGCACATGCATGATGTGCACATGAGGCCTGCATACTTCCTGGATAGCTGGATGATGGGCTCTTTCACAAACAGTGTTGTGTTGCGGTCGCTGCCACCAAGTTACCAAGCACAAGTCAGGACTTGCGTAATGAGGGGTGATGCGGAATCAATGGAGTTCCACCGGTTCGTGACACATCTCAGGAATGTGTTGGTTGAACCAGATGTTGCTCGGGTCATCAATGACAAAGGTATATATTTGATATACAGTTTTATAAATTTTATAATCTTGCAAACACATTTGCAGTGTTAAGTATATCTGATACTTATTATGTT
Organism: Avena eriantha; assembly: GCA_910589775.1. Classification (NCBI taxonomy): domain Eukaryota; kingdom Viridiplantae; phylum Streptophyta; class Magnoliopsida; order Poales; family Poaceae; genus Avena; species Avena eriantha. Next base: position 293,661,432 of record OU342743.1, on the reverse strand, counting down.
TTGATGAAAACAGGTCCTTCTGCATGAGAGGTGCTTGCTGGAGAGGAGGTGACGTTGCGTGTTGATGGCGAGCATGATGATGATGGCCGACGACACTCTCCCTCGACATTTATCATTTAGTTTATGTTTTAGGATGATTATTGTAATCAAGAGATTGTGAACTTCTTTAGTATGTCTCACACTTCGTGAGACGGTTATTCATATGAGTTTGTAACAAACAGTTGTTCTGCTTTTATGAATGAATTCTATTCGTGTTCATATCTTGTTTGATTATGTTTGAATTATCCTTGTTGTTTGAAACTAACTGATAATGCATGAACATTTGTAAAATAGTAAAAATGCCTTAAAATACCCAACTTAAATGATATGTTCATTAATGAATGAAACCATTGTTTAAATTCAAAGTTACGTGATAATATGTGAAAGTCATTCGATTTTTTGTCACATATAAATCATGCCTAAGTTCGGCAAAATAACTTGAACACCGTGTATAACTTGAATACAAAGTGTTTAATGAATTGTTAAAAGTAAATACATATTCGATGTATTGTGATTTAACAAAAAAAATGGTAATTATCATTATATGATTGTTTAAAAGTGTAAAGAAGTTTACCAAAGTAAACATGAATATGAAACTATTTGATTTGATCAAAGTGTTTCATCAACAAAGGGTATAAATATAAAAGAGAATCTAATTACTATGATTTGATCAATAGTAATGAAATTCGAATTTATAAGATGGGCATAAAAGTAATTGTGAAATGCAAAGCATTTTGAAATGTCAAAATGCGAAGCATCACAATGTGATATTAGATATCAAAGTGGGTGAATAGGAGGCACCAAATAAATCATTGTAGTGTAGATGTAGAGACCATTAGTTAGAAATAGTTAGCATTCAATTAGAATGTAGTGAACCATTTGAATTCATGAAAGTTTTGGGGTTATTCGATATAACCAACACAATAGCGAATAAGTCCTTGTAGCGTATTCATTGGAAATTTTGAATACGAAATCCATAGCTGAAACCAAAAGGGAAGCAAAACTTGTATTGCTTGGATTTTGGTGCATTCTTGAGAAAGCTCAGTTTTGGTGATGTTTCTCAATTAAGGAGCAAATGAAAATAGTGTAAAACACGATGAGGATTCAAAACCCTGCATCCGAGTGTTGAGAAGCGCAACGGACAACGTTCCTGAACGATTCTCTTCACAAAAGGAAAGAATCAATGATATTGATCATTATGTTTTCCCCACTGGTGTTTTCACTACATGAAGTAGGATTTATAATGTAATCCATATCTTGTATGGAGACATTTGTGAATCATTTGTCATGATTATTGGAATATGACATACCTACGAACTACTAAGGAAATAATGGTAAACTAAAATTATGAGAAATCCTAGAAACAAAATTCACTTGAGATTAGAAAGCAATTCGTTGCTGAATCTCACAAGTAAAAGGGGTTACTTGGATTTTACCAAATGACTGTGAAGCCATAGTAGAAAAAGGGGTGAATGACAAAAGCACAATTTGTCAAGTACTGAATAAATTCAAATGAATTTGATTCATGTGTGCTAAATGTCTAGTGGATTTAAAACTAGTAATAATACTAGTATCTCATAGTAAATCTCCAAGTTTGATATTTGATCAAAGTTTTTGAAGTTATTCAAAATAGTGAGTGGATATGCAATTTGCATAATATTTAGTGGGAGCTATGAAAGTCTTCCTAAAACAATATGTGAAGGACATATTTTTGAGTGGGAGCTTATACAGTAATTCTTAAGTATGTTAAGAATGAAAGCGCAAGTACTTATAAATAATGATTTATGAGGTGTAGAGGTTGATAATAGGTGTATTATGATATTATGTAGTATTCCTTAAGGGATTCTAGAAAGGGTTTTAGAATAGGAGTTAATTAAGGAACTGGTCCTTAATAACTCAAATTAGGAATAGTATTAAGTTGAACATCAATGGTTGAAAGAAAGAAAAGGATGATCATCATCCACTATGTCGAGACATAGGTTCTATCTTAGAAAACCATGATAATAACTTAACATAATATATGATCCAATAAAGAATGTTTAAAGTGATTAAGTTTGAATCACGGAACGTTGAGCTAAGTAGAGAACTGTGGATATATTTTCCAAATCCAGAAAGGATGGCATATCTTAAAGCATAAAGAGTTATGTTATAAGGGAATATGCTGGAAACTCCTATAAATACCGATTGAAGTCAAGTAGGAAGCAAGGTGAACAAAAACATCGAAAGTATCACAGAGTGCACTAGTGTTTCGATGAATACATTTATAATAATTGATAAGGGTACCATCTAAAGTGTTGTATAATGTTATGGCGGGGCTAGTTCGCTTTTAACATATAATGATGTGTCTTAGGGCACAGTGCCCATAAGAAAGCCCTCGAGGTTGATCTAACGTCATTGTAGGCTCTTGGAATCAGGCCTCGTTCTGCTGCCATAGCGACGATGCATACACATAGATGCTAACATGTGATGATAAAGTATTATTGTCAATCAATGTGACATTAGTAAGTTGCAAAGAATTTGGGACTATAAAGTACAAACCCAAGACTCAACCTCTTCTATGAGCAAGCATGTTCAGGGTACCGGGTATATGGTGCCAATGATTGAGAACAAATGCAGCTAGTGTATTTGTACTCTAGTGCAAGTGGGAGACTATTGGAAATATGCCCTAGAGACAAATAGTAGTAAGGACTATTATCATATTTCATATAGTTTATGATTAAGTT